>BSYO01000006.1:16723148-17323148 GCA_033239525.1 Nepenthes gracilis
ACACAAGCATTTGAAAGTGAGGAGTAGGGCGTAGCTCTATATTCATAGGCTGACCTTTTTATTGATAATATTTTTTTTAAAGTGAAGGGCATTCTAAAATTAAGTGACTAGCTTTTCATTTTAAATATGTAACTTATATGTCATGTTACGAAGTATCATTGATACTAAGAATGGTCTTTCTTAAATTGGAGATAATTTATTCCTGTGTGTAAGCTTCTCGATTACTTTAATATTTTTCAGCACTTAGTCTACCACTTTAAAAGTTCGCACATTCACCTTTTTATTATAATATCGAGCAACTCTTTAGATGCTACTTGAATGTGTATAGTTTTTCTAACTTCCTCTAAGATATGTAAATTTTGTCTAAGACATTGAGAATTTTAACCTGGATTAAAATTTTTCACTTGGTAGCTTAGTAACTCTATCTCCACTAAATTGTCACTTTTGTTTCATAGTATAGACTAAAAGATATTTCTTAAGTTAGTTTTCTTGTATTCATTCCATATGTTTAAAGTACGAACAGGAGTTCATCTACCCAAGCGCCTCCAGTTTTATCCAATTTAGTCTTTAATCCATTAATTATCATCTAATTTATCAGTTATGTGTGTTAATTTATTTTAGGGTATGAGATCAATGAATATAATAATCCAATACCAAGATCTTTGCAGTACTTTGTGAACATTTTACCGACAATTAAGTACTATTATCAGTCACTATAATATTTGGTATTCCAAATCTACAAACTATATTTTGGTGTATAAATTTTATAACATTTTTTCAATAATTTTAGTCAATGGAGAAGCCTTTATCCATTTCAAAAAATATTTCACCGCAACAATAATAAATTTTCTATAATTGGTTTTTGTAGGAAATGAACTTAACATATCTATCCACATTGTATAAATTGTTAAGGAACCAACAAATGTTAAAGTTCTACATGTGATCGCTTAGATATACTACTATGGATTTGACAATTTTCACATGTTTTAAAAAACTCCATTGTATTGTTCTTTATTATTGGTCAATAATAGCCCTAATGCATAATTTTAAAAGTTAAAATTTTTTGACCCATATGTACTCCACATATGTTGAGATATATTATTCTGAGAGCACAATCATTTTTGTCAGAGTTAAAAGGCATATATAGATTATCTAGTAACCTCTTTTATATAGTGATCCATCTATTATAGCATACCAATCAACAGTTTTTGAAATTTTCTTTGCCTCTGTTGGATTTTCCAAAAGCGTTCTACTTTTAAGATATTGTACTTTCTCAAAACTAGGTCTATAAAATACTTGTCTCATATCTCGGACATATTGTCCTAGATAACTAGATATTACAATTTCAAAAAATCGATTGACTTTCCAATTATCTTCTTTAGAGATATAAATAATTTTAAATTTATTGATGAATATTGAGAAATCTTATATTAATAAAGGTATTTAACTAGATTTGGATTAGTTGCTTCAAAATTAGTTAATACTTAATTGAGTAACGGTTTAGAATCACTATAGATAATTAAATTCTTGGCGGAATATTCTTTGGTAAGCTTCAATCCAATTAGGAGAGCTTTGTATTATGCTCGTTGTTAGCAGTTAGAAATCCAAATGTGGTTGAGCATTTAATCACAATCTCTTTGGATGAAGTTAATATTATACTAGCTCCACTCCCTGTTGGAGAAGATGCTTTGTCTCCATGAAATAACCACATGGGCCGTGAAGTGCCCGATGAAATCTATGTATTCAATTGTTTTTCCTAATATTAGAATTATTGTTTCAACAATAAAATCTATAAGAGTTTAACCATTTATGAAGTGTCATGCATCAAAATCTATATCAAACTAGCCTAACTTCATTGACCATTTAATTGAGCATCTGGATATTTCTAATTTCTACAATATTCTTTTTAATAGTTAATTTTTTAGTACCATAAATTTATGGGCTTAAAAAATAGGGTCAGAGTTTTCTCACTATAAAAACTAAGGTTAAAGTAGCATCTTCTACTTGTGCATACCAAGTCCCCTATTCTATTAGAATCTTATTGATATAGTTTACTAATCATTGAATTCCTATTTATTCCCTAACCAAAATAACACTTAGAGCTGTTTCTGAATTAGGCTAATAGAGATATAATTTTTTATCCTCCTGATGACACGTGAATAAATGTAGATGTACCACATATTTTTTTTAACTTTTGAAAATTTTGTCGGCACTTATCCATCCGGTGAAAGTCATTTATCTTTGCATCACTTAATGCCTTGAAGAATGATAAATATATTTCAAAGGCTTTGGCATAAATTAGGATAAAATGATAAGTCATCTAGATAACTTTTGGATCACCTTAATAATTGAGGTGCTTCCATATCTATTATTATTTTAATTTTCTCAAGATTTACTTCTATTTTGCGTTGTGAGACTACAAATGCCAAAAGCTCATCCAAAGTTATGCAATAGATACATTGTTTGAATTTTATTTCATTTGGTATGCTTGAATACTTCAAATATTTCACCCCAATTATTAATATGACTGTTAGCAAATACCCTTTTGACAAGTATGTCTACAACATACACCTTTATATTTTTTTGATCTATTGTTTGAATATTTTATTCATTGGTCTTTGATAAGTTGCACAAACATTCTTCAAATGGAACGAAATAACTTTGTAGCAATAGATTTTTGAGTCAATCATAAATGAGGTTATCTTCACATCTTCTAAATTTATTTGGATTTGATCATATTCAAAATATGCATCCATAAAACATAATAATTGGTGTCAAAATGTTGAATTTCCGAGTTGATCAATCCTTGGGAGTGGAGAACTATATTTTAGACAACTTTTAATCACATCAATGATGTTAACTCACACTCTCCATTTTCGTTATTCTTCTTTTTTTAAGGACGACATTAGATAACAAATGCGGATAATTTACTTCTCTAATAAATTCAGTATCAATTAATTTCTTAACCTTTTCATGATGGTTAAAAATTTTTAACATATTTTTTATCTGATGGGTTTGTTTTCTTGTATAAGGCTCAACTTTTAAACTATTATTTCTATCAAAATGCCTAACGCTGCTAGAGTCCAAATAAAAATGTCCACATTATTTCGTAAAATACTATTAATTTTTATTTTAGAACTTGGTCTAATGAAGAAACAATCTAAACAAATTTCTTCAAGTTCACCGGATTAAAAGGAATTTAAAGTGTTGACTCTTTAGGTTCAGCTTGCTGAAAAGAAACTCATTCCGAAGGTTAAATTCTTCTACTAGTTGTGAAGGAACTATGCCATTGATTTGCATTAAGTAGGAATTCCTTCCCATGTCCTAGGCTTTTTTAATTTCTCTAATCTCATATCTAGTTGGATATATTATTTTAAGATGAATGATGGAGGTGGCCACTTCAAATATTTTTAAACATAGTTTTTCCTATATTACATTATAAATTAGAAAAAGATCAACAACTAGAAAAGTTAACCTATGAGAAGCCATTTTTTGATATGTTCTAATTGTAACTTCCAAATGTACAATTTTCTTTATTTAGACCCGTTCGTTATTAATTCAATACAACAATCCATCTAATGGTTCTATTTGACTGCTTTTAAACTTTAATTTAATAAATGCATCAAAGAAATAATATTTTTTAAGTTTTAATTATTAATAAAGACTTTTTTTAGCTATTAGTCCTAGATCCTATCCAAAAAGAATGTAAATATAATAAAAAAATTAGAATGGGAAGAATTATATGTGTCATATCATCATTAGTAAAATGAATGACATATCTTTTTATCCCTAATTTCTGTCTCTTGCTGATTAAAGCTTCCTTTGGATCATTTGGTGTTTTTTTTTTATGGCAAGTTTAGTTGACATCATGTTAATGACTCTTGTCACCACTCAATTTCATGGTTGCTTTGTTCATTTCTTGTTATCTTTATCTTTACTTGGGGTAAACCTAAGATTCTACAATACTAATTGGGATACCCCTTTTTTATCAGGGTCTCAATTGCCCTCTAAAGTGTATGATAATCATTGATATTGTGCCTTAGATATCGATGGTAGAATTAGAACTTAGATTGATTATCTCATTTCGAGTTCTTGAATGGTTTGGGTCACTTTAAAAAATTTTTTATTATGAATTTCTATCAAAACGTTTAACCAGAAAACATTCAATTGTTTGAGGTCTAGTGGCTTGCATTCTCTATGAACACGTGACTTGGTTCTCTGTTACTTTTGGTGATGACAAGTAGATAAACTATCATTATTTTTTATCTTTCCACCACCATTTAAGCCAAGTTGATGCCCGTAATTCAAACACTTTGGCTGCTTAGCTTCTTATGCTGCAACATAAGCTTGGGTGATAGTTTCTATATCCAAGAATATTTGGCGTTCTATTAAATTGAAGATTAAAAAAAGTCACTTGATTAAATAGCAACCATGAAGACAGCCTGCTTCACATTGCCGATGACTTTCAATATGCCTCTTACATCATTACTAAATTTGGCAAAAAACGTTTTAGCTCTAGTTTAAAACCTGTCTGATCCTGACAAGATGTCCAGGCTATTTTTCTTTTTTCTAATTGGAGGTAAATTGAGATAGAAATTGATTAGCTAATTTCTAAAAAGATCAAATTAAATTTGGTTTTAACTTGTTGATCTAAATTCTTATATCTCCCTTTAAAGCAAAAAGGAAGCAAAGGTAAATAGCAACATTCTCTAAATTTTAAAAGTCATGCAATGTCTGAGAGTGATCTAAATGATGTATTGCATCAGTATGTCCATTATATGTCTCCGGTGTTGATGTTTGAAATTTATAGAAGAGTTGACACCTCTTTATTTTTCGAAGTGAATGGTGTACAACTTAATTCGATCGTCAGTCTAATAGTATTTTATCAAAAAATCTACTATTCAATTCCATATATGCTTTCATCAATCTCAGTTATGGAGACCATTCTTTCTACATCGAGAAATGTCCTAAACTTAGAATGATTATCGGATACTACTGACATCTGATTTGTCAGGAGAGACCAAGGCATGCTACTACATGTGTCTTCCTTTTAGATTGAATGTTGCCTGAAATTTTAAGTTTACCGAATATTTTGTCACTCAAGAATATATTTCCTAGTCTTAAAGTTTAAATATAATTTGAGTCTGAAGGAAATTGTGCAAATGGGTTCATCGGGAGCCACTAGGGTCTTTAATTGAGGGTGGCTCCATCTGGATATAACTTTCTTTCTCTTCCACCTTCTTGTCAAGGTTGATGCTTATGGTTAGAGGATCGTCATCTTATGAGTTTGGTCCTCAACTTTGTCCTATAAGAATTTTAACATTTTTGACATATTTTATATGTGTGCAACCAAAGCTCCAATGTCTAGATTGGCTGATGAGTGAACACTCATGTGACTAAATTCTTTCGGAACGATGCCACAAGATGGAACATCTTTGGGCTGTAAGCTTGAATATCCATATGCTCTTATGTATACCACTTTATTTAATTTGTTAAAGAACAAAAACGTTTTTGAGCATGTGTGATCTTTATTAAATAGGAATAAACGACTTGATTATATTTTCATAGATGGTGCCAATAGTATGTACAATAAATTTGGATAGTAATTCGAGATAAGTTGAGTTGAATAATCAAGTCTTCTTATCCGAATCTTACATACCACTATGCCAAATAAGAAAATAAATGATACGAAACTTACTCCCTAATATCTTATGGTACTCAAGTCAATAGTATTTTCTAGAAAAAGAAAAGGTACTAAAGAAAATGAGGATATGAGAGAGTGAAAAGTAAAGGACTCGACCCTCATAATTTGACGATTTTTAAGTAACGAGATGGTTAGAACTATATACTTGTTCTTTGGATTATCCTACCCGTTTTTTTAAAAAAATATGTGTATTTATAATCTTATAGCCAGTTAACAGTGATTCTTTGAAAATAAATAATTAATCGTAATCTAAACGGTTACTTTCATTGAAAATTGAACAATTTAACCATTTAATATATTTTGAATTTAATTAATATACATTTAGTATATTAACTGCATGTCTAATTAAACCAGCTGGTTAAAATATCCCTTCGGTTTATTTAATCATTTGGTAGGATTAACTCTTGAATATAATTACCCATGTGGACATTCAAAACTTTAATCTGTTGTATACACAGTATTCAAGCCACTAAATTGCTTAGTTATATGTTTGTTTGGAAGTTTGGTCATTCAATCCAATTCATTTTTTATCTGAGCTCAACAACATAACTGATTTAAACTTCTTCATGAAATCAATATTTACAGGCCCCTTATTAAAGGACACCCAATAACAATGTGGGAATCTTCAATCAAGAGTTATAAATTCTAACTACAATGAGTCATAAGAGATGTTAAAGGGTGCATCGTGTCGGCATGGCCCAGTATGTAAATGTGCTATGCTAGTACAATACAGGAAAATTTTGTCCCAATTTAGTATAACACGAAGCCCGTCTATATTGGGTCGGGTGATGCCGTTCCAATTTAGGCAAGGCCATAAGAAAAAAAATTTAAAAATAGATAAAAAAATTACACAAAATATTATAAAAAATAAATTATTTTTTATTTGTTCTATCGAATATTACTAATATTATAATTTACAAAAGTAAAAAAATCAAATATAAGAACTAACTTATTTTTAAATTTTATTATATTTTTATTTATACTATTACCACAACTTCTGAATTAACCCACTATATCAAAATTTAAAATAATTAAATTTTTAATGTAATTTTTTGTGTCTAACTAATCCTTAAAAAGAATTCATATTTTAATTATTCTTAACATCATCCGACTTCCTTTTTCATCAATTACTCGGCCTTCTGTGCTAAAAGCTAACTCTAATGACAATATTTGCTAGTGGAGTTAAGAGATTCTGTGCAATTGACTCAAACTCGAAAAATGTGTATTCATTTGTCTTTCCTCATTCAAAAGTTTTAAACTTTGATCAGCTATTGTGAAGTTAAAAATGTGACTTCATTGTAAGTAATAAAAAAATCCATATGGCGTTATATTTTATTAATTGACAATATTTTACATTAAGTTCATACAGAAGAATGAAAATCTAGTCTCCCAAATGGCCCTAACCATCTTAGCTACTGCTTACATCTGTGACTAGATTAAACAGTTTCAATGTTAATTATGGTACATACATGTTGTACATTACACGTAGTTTAAGATGGACCCATGTCTTCATTTCTTTTGTATTATCAGTCATCTCAATGTTGGTAAAGAATTATTCAAGATATATATACACGATATATAAATTCACACCATAGTCTATAATTATGGCACAACAAATAAACATTGGAGTGTTTCTCCAACATTTTAAAATTACTTTAAAAAATATAGTTAAATATGATATTAATAAATATGCTATTTTAATAATTTAAATATTTAATTAAGATTATTTTATGATTTTATATTTACCTCTATGGTGATATTGTATGACAAAAGCCATAATCATCCAAATATATCACAAAGTTATGAATAAATAGCAATAATTGGTTCAACAGTAAATTTTACATTGTGTAATAAGTTTCTACATATTCATTAATAGCAAAGTGATATATTTCTAAGTAATGTTTAATCAATTCGATTATCATACAATTGGCATCCATGATCCGCTCGACAATTGAGATATTTTTATTGCTGAAAATGGTTAAAACAGAACAAAACGAATACCCAATGTCCAACATTTGGTAAGTAGAGTTTTATTGTATTATATAATTAATTTTTATATTATTATAGCTGAATTTATTCTATTGGTATCACTTTTTAAACTATTTCTTAAAAAAAATATTCTAATAAATATGTCAGTACGGCCCGAGGCAGATTGTCCCAATACAAACCCAAATTAAAGCCCAAGTTTCAGTGCCCCAAACATAGAAGTATGAGATGGATAAAGACAATCAAATAACAATTCTCTGGTGTATTAATTGAAATATTTAATCCAAACGGTCGATTACTAAAAAATCAAAAAGTAATGATGAATTAGTAAATAATCCGATTCTAAAACGATTGAAATGGACTTACTATTAATAGCTAGACGATTTCCTCACTAAATTGATATAATAGTTATACACTAAAAGTAATACCCCTTAACAGCTGTCTTGAAACAACTTAAGACACAGACAACAAAGACAACAATTTCAAAAAACAAGCCAAACGAATAAGGATCCCGACTATCCACCCAGACCTAAAAAAGGGAGATTAAAAAAAGAGATAAAGATATTAAGTAGAGCAAAGTCCTTCTAATTCATACACATCCCCATCCTCTTTTCATTTTTAATATTTACTTTCTTATCTTTTTGTTCAAGAAGAAAAATTATTGATTTGAACGTTAAAAGATATGTAGAATAACAAGTCTCATATACCTTTTACCTTTGATTCAATTTGTTGTAGTACGCAAAATATAGATTTAAAGTTACGAAAATTAGACCAGCTGCTATTTGAATTTTTTGAAGAAATAATCCAATTCTCTATTTCATAAGTTAATCTTGGTCCATGGGATGAATCATTAGCGCGTCTGTAAGAATGTTATTAAGGTACTTGTTCTCACCGTTGATAAAAACCAAACTGCATTCTACACGATAAAGCAATTATGATGAACACCAGGGCACAGTGAAGTTTACCACTAAAGGATATTATCTCTCACGATGACAACCCAACAGTGGGTAGCCGAGGAGATGTTCATCAACCTAGGAACGTGAACATTGAATCGTTGGCAACCTAGGTTGACTCCATGCCAAAAATACTCAAATCTCTCTCAAACAGATTGGAAGAACATCCACTAGGGCCTCTATCCCCTAATTCTCAGGCCTTCATTTCTAGAAGGAGGAATCAATGGAACAGACTCCTCTCCAGGGAATGTCGTGAAAACCTAGAGACTCTAGCCTCACTCGAGAAGATCCTATCCCGATTTGAAGCACAACTTCACTTTGAAGCCCAAAAGGAGAGCCCAGAGCAACAAAATCTATACTGCTCTTGAGACACAGGAAGGACTTTAGCATAGGATGAGGCTTCATGCAACAGCCTTCTAAGAAACGTCTTGAGACGATAGACTTCTCACGTATTTGTCAGCTACTCAAAGTTGAGGACATTCCTTATTATAAAAAGAATTATGTCCACCTCCAAGGTGGAGAAAAGGATTACGAAGATTGAGCAACAGTTGTTCCAATAAAGCACGGCCAGACACACCTCTGAATTAGGTAGGTCACCACTTACCAGAAAGATTAGGATGTATCAACTCACTCTCATTTTCAATATGCCGACCCTAGAACCCTATGATAAAAATTTTGATTTAATGGACCACTTCAATCACTTTTAAACCTTATTAGGATTTTAGGGCATAGAAAACCTAGTCTTATGTCGTTACTTCCCATTAAACCTTAAAAGGGATGCCCGAATTTGGTTTTACCCGTTGAAACCAAATTTGATTTGACCTTTTCAAGAGTTGACTAATAAATTTCTATCATAGTTTGTCTCTGATAGGAGAGAGAAAAAATAGTCGTGGCACCTTATCCAAATTCGGTGTAGTCGAAATGAAAGTTTGAAATGCTTCTTGGCTTGATTTAACGTGAAGCCTTAGGAATCTCAAAACTTACTGACGAAGTGAAGTTAAATTTCATCATAGCTACTGTACAATCAAGGGAATTTTTTAAATATTTGGTTCAGCAAGAGCCAAAGACATACATTGCCACTGATGAGGCCAATGAAGTGAAGAACTTAGAGCATGTGGATCACCAATCGGGATCAACGTGTAAGAAGAAGAGGAATAACAATAATTCATCTTTCAGAGATCCCAAGAAATAGCAAAGGACTGATCCGAGCGTCCGAATAGAGTACAAACCGTTGAACATCACTAATATAAATCCAGAACAAGAAGTTTTTGAAATGATCAAAGCCAATGAAGAACCAAAAAGGAGGAGATTTGTCGAAATACTACTTCCATCATCAATTTTCGGGTCATAACACCAAAAACTATCATAGTCTATAGAAAGAGATTAATGCCCTCATTTAAAGAGGATACCTCAATAAGTACTTGAAGGATCCAAGACACACTCCTAGTAACACCAGCAATAATGGGATGGAGCAACATAATCAACCCCTTGACCAGTTGGCAATAAAAGTAGTAGCGTGATTTCTACACAACCATCTAGAAGTAAAGCTCCTAGCTATCCCGATGAGGCTTCTAACAGTAAGAGACAGAATTTAGGAATAGGGAATAATATTATTAGTTTTAGTGACGATAATATGACCCATTTAATGACTTTCCAATCCAATCCTCTTAAATCCACACTCATTTCAGACGGTACCGTTAATTACCAATTAAAACGAGTATTTATTAATAATAAAACTTTTTAAAATTTACTTTATTAGGATACTTTCTTTATGCTCAAACTAAAAAGAAGTCAAATAAAATCAGTTCAGGGCCCCTTATATGGGTTGGACAACGAACTCATTTTGGTCCAAATAATCGTTCAACGGGAAGTTATATTAGGTACACATCCAAAAATAGCCTCCCGAATGCTGATATTATCGGTAGTAGATTTACTCTTAGTCTATAATACAATACTAGGTTTACCCTATCTAGTGGCATCTGGGACGATGATATTAATGCCACACTTAAAAATAAAATTCATAACCCCATGAGGGGTAGAAGAAGTGTTGAGCGACCAAGTCATCAGCCGAGCATACTACCTAGCCCAAATAGTTTAGTTTTGAATCAACCTATTCAAGAATTCAACCTCTAAGATGAAGGAACTCCACAAAAAAGTCAATCCGGTGAATCCACCATGCAAATCCCATTAGATCCAAGTGATCCTAAATGACACGTGCAAGTTAGGAGCTCTCTTCCTAATTAGCTACGAGAGCAACTGACGATATTCCTTTGACAAAACTCAAATGTGTTTGTATGGATGCCAATGGATATGTCCAGAATATCGACTATGATAATGATCCAAAGGTTAGGCTTAATTCCCAAACATAAGCCAATTCAATAGGTCGGATGAACCATTTCATAAAAAAACTTATTACTATAAGAGAAGTTGAGAAATTACTTGATGTGGACTTCATAAGGAAAGTCAAATACCCGAATTAATTATCAAATATTGTACTTGCCAAGAAAAAGTAAAGTGGTGCATGTGCGTCGACTTTATTCACATAAATAAGGCATGTCCAAAAGATAACTTTTTATTGTTGAAAATTGATTTGTTGGTAGACTTAATGTCCAAACACGAACTGTTAAATTTCATGGATACCTATTCAAGATACAATCAAATCTAAATGTGTCTGAAAGATGAGGAACTAACTACGTTTAATATTGACCAAATGATATACTATTATAAAATTAAGTACTTCGACCTGAAAAATACAGGAGCGACGAATCAAAGGCTGGTGAACAAGATGTTCAATGCTTAAATAGGAAGAAATATAAAATTATACGTGGATGATATGCTCATAAAAAACGTACTAACCGACAACTATATTCAAGTCCTAGATGAGGTTTTTGGAGTACTCTGAGCACACCAGATGATATTGAATCCAACAAAATATGTATTCAGAGTAGCTTCCAAAAACTTCCTTGGTCTCATTGTATCTTACCGAAGAATTGAAATAAACCCAGCAAAATTAAAATAATTGTTGATACAAATCCTCCCCGAACTTTAAAGGAAGTCCAAAGGCCGACTAGAAGACTCACTACACTCTTTTAATTCCTAGCAAAATCTGCGGAAAAATGTCTTCCCTTCTTCAAGTCCCTGAGAGGGATTAAGGCAAATATTTCCATTGGATAAAAGAGTGTCAATCAACCTTCCAAGAATTGAAGGAATATCTCATCAACTCTCCACTCCTATCCTCCTTAAAAGAAGGTAAAGAATTATATTTTTATTTGGCCATTTCTGACATGATGTTAAGTTTAGTCTTGGTCAGGTAAGAAGCTAAAATATAATGACCTATCTATTATATTAACAAGATCCTGACAGATACATAGAGTCGGTACTCACAGGATAAGAGAGTCACTCTAGCATTGATCCACTCCGTGAGGAAGCTTCGACTATACTTTCATGCCCAACAATCCTCTTGACTATTTGCACAATGGGGGCTCGACATATTAAACTCGTTTTTCATTTTCGTAGGGTAAAGGAAATTCGTTATAGTCGCAATAAACTATTTCACAAATTGGGTAAAAGTATTTCCACCAGCAAAAATCACCAAGCAAAATACGATTAAGTTCATCTGCCATAACATCATTTGTAGGTTAGGAATACTCAAGATTACAATGACTGACAATAAAACTCGATTCACTAGAAAAATATTCACCAAGTACTGTGCAAACCTAAGAATCAAGCTGATCCATACCTCTATTGCCTATCCCCAGGCAAACAAGCAGGTGAAGGTAATGAATCAAACTTTATTTTATAGGTTGAAGACAAAGTTAGAGTTTACCGAAGACTCCTAGGGTAAACGAGCTCCCATCTATACTATAGTCTTACCGGACAACCCCTAGGAAATCAATCCAAGAAACATCATTCAACTTGTGTTATGGGACCAAGGTAGTCATCCCAATAGAGATTGGACTACTTAGCCTCCGAATCAAAAGCTTTGATTCGTATAACAACTCTCAACTCCTAAGAGAAAATCTAGATTTGCTTGAAGAAGCCCGAGACATTGTAAGATTACAGACAATAGCCTACCAATAGCAATAAAGACTACGCACAAAAAGTGAAAGCGCGAAAGTTTGAAGTAGGAGATCTAGTTCTAAAGAACATAAAGACTACAGGCAAGATCACCGATAGCAATAAGAAGTCCCACAATTAGGCATGACCATTCTTTGTCTCTGCTATCCTCCGAAGCGGTGCATATAAACTACGCACCTAAAATGAAAAACTGCTCTTGAGAGTTTGGAACACCCTCAACCTCAAAAAATATTATTAATTAATAGTTTCTAAGTCTATATAGGATAGAGGTATGTCTTATTCATGGCTTATGACGTGCTTGTATGATGAAGTAAACCATTTGATAGTAATAAAATTGTAATTCATTTCTTTCATAAGCAGTTCATTTGTGTACTTGCATCATTTCTAATAACTATGACTAACTCTAGGTCAGGTAGATTCCCTACCTATCAAAGCAACCCATATAAAAATATGATCAAAGCATCAGTTTATACAACCAAACACCAAAAAAGTGGTTGAGTATCGATAATCATGTAAAGACTCAGGGGTTTGAGGACAAAAGTCCATTCCCTTTTGAGTGGTTCATTTAGACGCCAAAATATAAAATCCTTAGAGGGTTTTTTTAGCATGAGTGCTATAACACTCTTTCATAGGAATGAGCACCATCAGTCAAGTAGGGTCAATGAACTAGGGTCCAACAAAACCCAACAACAATGGTAACCTCACCTAGTCAGTAAATGAACAATATAATCAACAAAGGTTTAATATAAACAACATCAGTGACAAAGATCAAAGAAATCTAACTGATTTATTAAATATATATATATTTACAATTCAGAGAGCACTTTTCTCCAAGTACTTCAAAGGACTGCAGGGAGAAGAGAATGAAAGAAGAATCGCCAATCTATACCAGCAACCTATATCTCTATCACCTCTACGAAGAATCAGCGAGATAAAGGGCACCTTTACAACATGCAGGTTTGGATTCGGGATGAATGTAAAAAAAAAAAGAACACTAAGACGATTTTTCCAATAAAAGATGATAACCAAGATAGATTTCAAACACTTCCTCAAGCCATGACTTCAGAACTTGAAGGATCTCCACCGGCCCTTGCGCTAACACCAACTAGCGGTTGCAAAAAAAAACAAAAAACATGTTTGCAAAGGACGATCACACGGTCGAGTAAGAAATAAAACATTCTAGGATGCAATTTGAAAAAGAACTCTAAATTTATAGCCAAGGAGAAGGCCCAATTGGCTAAGAGTGCAAAGTAGGGATATCAAATCACAATCATTAAAGATAGAAAATAAAATCCTACCAAATAAGAACATTGATCGGCAAAGGATTCGCAGCAGATATACACTTTGATGGCATACTAACTGGCTTTCCATCATTGACATGCTAAAAGTTTGAATTCAAACTTCTAAACATGGGGGCTAGTATTGGGTACAGCTCAATGAAGATTGGCCAAGTACAAATTTGAATTAAAACCCAAGTTTCAGCAATCCAAACATTGAAGCATGAGATGGATAAGGACAATTGAATAATTGTTTTTCGGTGTATTAACTTGAAGGTTCAATCCAAATGGTTGGTTATTAAAGAATCAAAGGATAATGATGAACTGATAAATAATTCGATCCAAGAAAAACTGAAATAATCTTACTATTATTAGTCGAACGGTTTTCTCATTAAATCAAAATGGCAGTTATATACTAAGAGTAGGGCTTCTCAAAAGTTGTTATGAAACGGCTCAAGACACTGACAACGAAGACAGTAATTTCAAAAAGCAAGCCGAATGAATGATGATTCCAACCATAAATACAACTCCTTCGAAACTAAAAAGGGAGATCCGAAAAAAAGAAAAAAAGACATTCAAGCATTCAAGCGTATTAAGTAGAGCAAAATTCTCCTAATTCATACTCATTCCCATCATTTTTCCATTTTTAGTATTTACTTTTTTATCTTTTTGTTTAAAAAAAAAGATAATTGATTTAAATATCAAAAGATATCTTGAAAAGTGAGTCTCATATATTTCTTACCTCTAATTTAATTTCTTGTAGTGCGTAAGATACGGGTTTGAAGTTACGAAAACTGCACATGTTGCTATTTGAATTTTCTGAAGAAATAACTCGGCTCCTTAAATCGTACGTTAATTAAGGCCCCTGGGATGCATTAAAATAGAACAATATTTTTAAATTTTTATATATAAGAAAAAATAAACTATAAAATATATTTGGCACAATGATTAATAATATAACATGCATATTTTATATGAAATAATTTATCATTTAAAATTAAAAAATATTACAATTTAAATAAAAATAATAACATAATTATTTAAAATATTATTAAAAATTAATAAAAAAAATTTATTAAATAATTTATATTCATTTATAATAGTAATGATTGCTTCATGAATTATAGAGGCAGTATGTACGTACTTAAAATTTTTAAAATCAATAATTTTTTTTATAATTTTTAATTTTAAAAAATCTAATATACGGTAATATAAATATAAAATAAATTATTATACCTCTAATTCTATTGAAAAACTATTAACCTTATATCGTCTGAAAATATTAGTTCATGAATCAAGGATAACCACTGTCTTTGTATTTTTTTTATATGCCACTTCAGATGTTTGATATCTTTAAAATTTTACAAGTATAATCTTTTTTTTATCTTTTTATAAATGATCAATTTTTCACCATTAACTAATTTAATTTTTAAAAAATTATTATATAATAGTAGAATATTTTCTAAGGGGCTACCAAAACTAGAAATAATAATAGTATCTAAGATTGGTTGTGATTTTGATATTTTAAAACTACTTCTAGCATGTGTATATGGTAGAGACGTTATAAAAATATCAAAACAATTTTTTATATCTCTTTTCTATCAAAACTAAAAAAAATGATATGCTATAATTAATAATTATGTTATAAAATAATAATATTAATATTTAAATTATAGATAAAAATTGGTAAAAAATAATATATTTATATTAGTATCATACTTTCACTTTTTGTATAAAAATGAGAGAGTAGTAAGTAGAGAGATGAGCAGCAAGTAGAGAGAGTGGTTAGTGATAGGATATTTATAATTTATTTATTTATTTATTATATAAAAAGGGTTACAGTCAATTCTGACCATTGTAAATTTTTTTAAAAAAAATTAATTAATGAGTCGTGTCATGCATTGCTCAATCATGACATGAGCTAACATAGTACAATTGGGCCTGCATGTATCGCTACACCGGCCAATTAACTCTTAGCCTAATACAGATTGAAGTGTTAAGTTATAATTCATCACGGGCCATACCGAGTGCTACCCATTTAGCACACTTGAAGTCATTATTCTAATACTTATATAATGCTATAAGTTATAGTGTGCATATTATTTAAGTTGTGTCTGAATGCCAATAAAATGGGTTTTAAGTCCAAAACACGATTTAGAGATTATTGGATATAAATTGAATAGTTTAGGTATTTTAATTTAAAAGAGTTAAAAGTAAATTTTTTTTTATAAAAAAATGTAAGCCATTAGTTTTATCTCCATCAACTTTGAAATCAAATTGCAGGGGCTCCATCTTATTCACGAGCATCCCTCCTCGGTTCATTGCGTTAAGGTTTAAAAGGCAATTTCCAAGCTTCACACAAAGATCTAAGTATTCAAATGAATAGATGATTTATCTACACATCCAAATAAATGTTGAAATATATGATGTAAAAATAGAGATTATATTAGTACCTAACTTACATTTTATTCATGAACTAATTTTGATTTGTATGTCGATCCACTTCTATATGTTTTGTATTACTAATGTTTTTATCCATTGGCCCTCAAATTCTACCGGGCCGTGCTATGGATTTTGAGACCTAGCTAGAATTATATAGGTCTTTTTCTTAATAAGTAATTAGTTGTACAAAAAACAATATAAGATATGTTGGTCGAAATTGATCCTGTCATAAAAAATAATCCAATAGCATATACCATCAATCCACCAAAACACTCTGCATTTTACATCCGAGCTTCTTGTTTCAGTGAAAGGGAAATTTATGGGTAAAAAATTTTTTTTTAAAAAAAATTAGTTCATTATTTTTTTTTTCAATTTTAATCTCAAGCGTTTATATCTTGAGTTTTATTTTTCTATTTTATTTTAGTATCAGTGTTATATTACGTAAAGGTTTATGCCCATCGATTATATTTTAAAATATATTATCATTTACATATATGATGTTGAAGGATTTTTAAAATATAAAAATATTAAAATAAATATCTATTTTACAGCTTTTTATGTTATTGCATGTCAGGTTCTATCGATAGATATAATTTTTTAAAAATATATATATTAATTTAGAATTTATGCTAAAATAAAAGATAAAAATAAAATTTAAAAAATTAGAGAATAATTTTAGATTATTCTTAAAATTTATACAGTCAATTTTATTTTTTGTTTGTTTTATCACAAGAGAAGATCCGTTGCCTCACGTCACTAATTTTGAGAATATCACATATTCCACCTTAGATTATAATTCGTGTTACTCCTCAATAAAGTCCTTAATTACTTTTACGTGGAGATTTCTAATGGGGGCATAATCAGCTATGTCCAAGTATGAACGCTTGACCTTTAGCATGGGTCTATAGACAGATTCGGATAGCGAGGGTATCTTTTCAAAAGAGGGATTGATTTAACTTTTTTTAATTAAAATCGTTTAATATTAATCGAATAACTTTATCACTTACTATTAAAAATTATTAATTTTATCCGTCTAATATTAACTAAACAGCTATAATTAAAAAAAATTTAATCAACCGTTAAATTCGTTCATAAATACCCCCACCGTGTACACAAGCTGACTTAAAATGACAGCCCATTAACTAGCTAGTTTTGAATCGAGTCATTGAGATTATCTGTGGCCGTTGGTTTTTTTAAAAAAAAATCCGCCATTAACTTAGCGGTGGCCGTTAGAATTAGGGTTTTATAGCCGTCCTACTCAACGATCGACGCCGATTGCAGATTATAGAAGCGTTTACTCAGATTGATAGTAATCAGATGCATCTTCATCATTACTAACGACAATTGCCGTCGTTTCCTACGTAGGCGAAGAATCTGGAAATCACACAACACATTAAGAATATCATATAATTTATTATGGTATAGATTACTAAAAGGCACTGCATTATTTTTAAATGAATATTGAATTTATTTAGCTATTGACATTAATAATTATATAATCTATAAGTGACCTAATATTCCCAAATTGTTATCATAAAAAAAGAAATCAAATTGAACTGTGCAGGAATTTTAATTATTTTCCTTAAGAAACGTCTTCGGAAGATTACGCGGTTTTGCTGCCGGTTGCCCATGGAAAACACTCTAATCTCGAATTTAAGTTAGTTTTCAAGGAACAAGACACACCTGGCCATAACTATAAGTGGAAGGAATTTTATTTTGTAACCGGAAAATGGGAAAAATTAATCAGATAATATTTAAACCGATAGTTAGTTCCTTTCTATAGTTGGTAAGAATTTTGCGTGAGGATTAATTTGGCCGTGAAGTATATCTGTGACGGTGATTATATATATAATTATTTTTTAATATATATATATATTTATATTTAAATTTTTAGTATTAATCATTAGGTTTTAATCTAGTGTTTTCCTTCAAATAAGTAGAACAATTAATTCTTTGAGTGCACATACGACTAAAGTTTTGTTTGGTTAGCTGTTGAAATTTGTGCTATCACTGAATATTTGGGCTTAAGCTGTTGCATTTGATAAAAAATAGTATTAAAATATAAAAATAGTATTTGGTTCAAGTATTATTAGCCGATTTATCTAAATTATTAAATAATCAATAAACAAATTGCTTATTTTATTTTATATATTCATTCGTTTCCTTTTTTAATAAAACAAGGTCCAAAATAATCTTTTAAAGAAAAATAAATAAATTTAATGTTACTAAGTATTAAATAGACGTAGCATAAATTAAATACTATATAAATATTTATATAGATAAATGCCGTATGAATTTAAGAAATTGTTTTCAAAAAAGGTTCACTTATACTTTTTTCTCTAGCAAAAAAAAAAAAAAAAGGACAGTAGATGTGCCTAATATCTTATCTGAAAAAGAGTGAATGAAAAAAACAGAAGAAAATAATAAATTGAAATGGCATTTCTATCGTTTCACATATAATAACAATAAAACTTAATAGGATATCATATTTTTAAACTTTTATAAAATTAATACATCAAAAAATATTTTTAATTAAATAAACTTTGTGCTATTCAAAAAACCTATCATAAAAAATAATCCCTGAGAGCATAAGAAACCAGGGGATGATTCTCCCAATGCATAAATTATTTATTTTTTATGATTAGATCAAAATTTAATAATTATAATGTTAAAATAAAATATAATTGTGTTTATTATATTTTGTTTTTAAAATATTAAAATTTATTAAAAATTAAATTTAACATAAAATAATTTAAATAAAAATTATTTATATAATCTTTTTTAAAAAATTAAATCTCATTTATTAAATTTTTTTTAATCCAATATTTAAGGACTGCGTTATATCACTTAAGGAGATGATAGGGCTCTCATCTCTTAAAGAGATAAAAAAAAATTATTCTTTAAATTTAAATATCTATTTTTCAAATATACGGTTATAATTTAAATTTAAATTTTAATTAATTTTTTATTTTTTAAAAATAATTAAATTATAATTATATATTTAAAAATAATCTGTTTAAATCTGATATATAATTTCTTTCACACCTCTAGGGAATGAAATCCCTTTCTTAATCCATCATTGTATAGCCACCAAATAAGATCTAAGTTCGCTTCGCATGGCCCCTAGGGGGCTGCTTCACAGGCATGTGGCATAGCCACTATGCCGCATGCCAGCCGCCCTTTGGATTAAAACCAATGAGCAACAGCCCCCTCCCACTTCCTGTATTTCTCTTTATATTTTTAAGTTTTATATTTTTAATTTATATATATATTTTAAATTTTATAAAATATTGATTTATAAAAATTTAAAAGATATAAATAAATTCAGTTATAAAATAGCTTAATTTTTTTATTTATACAATACACATTATAAAATTATTATTTTATAAATTTATAAAATATAATCATGTTTAATTAATGTTTTAAAATGTAAAAATATAAAATTATTATTTTATAAATTTATAAAATATAAATATTTAATAAATAATAAAAATTTGATCCAATTTATAAATAAGTTTGTTTATATATTTAATTTGTATATGAGTTTATATTTTATAAAAAAATAATTAAAAAATAAATAAATGATAAATATAAAAAAAGGGTAAAATAAATTAAAATAAGGAAGGAAAAAAAAAAAGGAGATAACCCCATGTCGTGCTGCACAAATCCGGGGGGGCTGCAACGCTGGAGGCGGGGGGGCGTTGCAACCCCTCCGACGCCCCTATAGTTGTTAGATGTGAAAATTCAATATATATATATATATATATAATTAAAAAAAGTTTAATATTATTATTTTTATTTTTATAATTTTTTTGTATTTAATTAAAAAAATAATTATTATTTTTAAAATTTTATTAATTTTTATTTAAAAAAATATCGGCCATACGGCCAAAACAGTGTGGGGGCTGCAACGCACCCGTGCTCGTGTTGTGCACAGTACGCCTGGACTCACCGTGTGCCAACCAACTGGGACCCCTTCTTGATCGATCACTGTGTAGTCACCAAATAGGATGTAAGTCTGCTTGGCCTGTCCAATCGCAGGTAAATCATTCAACACCAAAACTAGGAGATTACCAAGGAAGAATCCTCTGGCCTTCGTTATTCTTGCTATGATTTTCATTTTTGAATATTGTAATTACCTAATGCTATATTTTATAAGTGTTTTTCCCCCTTCAATTTGATTTTTTTTTTTTTTTTGTTTGCATTAAAATATCATTATTCTACTATTTTATTATCAGTTAAAAAAATTATTACCCACAAAATATAAAAAATGACGACGTCCTTCATACGACGACGCCAGCAAGCAAGATCCAGATTATTTACTCAATGGATTTGTTTCCGACCAAACAAAAAGAAACGCATGCACCCCATCACCGACTTCACTGTGAGAGTATATACCCTACTCCAACGGCAAAAAATATTAACGTTGGCAAAAATCTAAAAACGTGATGAGCTAGCTATTTGCAAAACCAAGAAAGCCGGTTCTGCATGCTTTATAGCCCACCGCCCATACTCCGCCACTAATTGGGATGATTTTTCATATTTTAATTATTTATCTTTTATGGATATGGTCAAAAATAAGCCAACTAATAATCAGTTAGATAAGAAACCCCAATATTCAATTAAATAAGAGACACAAATTTCGACTGGCCAAACAAAAAATATAATAGAGTCCATCAGACGATAGTACATAAATACCTAAACCAAAAAGACAGAGTCTGAATATCTATATATTAAAGGATCATAATAAAAGATTAAAATGATACTAAAGTTAAAAATTAGATGTTCCTATCATTAAATAAAAATAGTCATTATACACTGTTGGCAACGCTTTTCGTTACTAATTTAAAATAGCATCATATACACATATCGATCTCAAATGTTAATTAGCAAGACAGTGTATCTATTTATTAATAAAACTTATCCCCCAAAGAAGAGCAAGGGACGAAGAGAGAGGAAAAATGTTACTCAATGAAACGAGTATATAAAAAAAATATAATCCTCCAAATAAACACTCATCCACATCATGTTTTATTCTTTACATTTTCTTTCTCTACATTCTTCCAAATTAAATTATAAAAATTACTAATTTAAGTGTCGAAAGATATATCGGAAAGAAAATCTCATATACCTCTCACTTCTAATTTATTTTGTTATAATGTGTAGGATTCAAATTCATAATTTTGAATACAAGACTTGTCTGTATTCGAATATACAAACAAAACAGTTGATTATCTAATTTATACGATAATTTGAATCCTCGAGACATGCTAATTTTTAAATAAATAATTATAATTTAATTATTTAAAAAATTAATTATTTTAAAATGATTAAATCATGATCTTTTATTTAAAAATAAACAATAAAAATATAAAAATAAATATTATCATTTCTTTAAAAAATAGAACCCCACAATCCTTTCCGTTAACGCCACCGTCATAATCATAAGCATATATGCCATCCCGGTGGCATCATGGGCTCCGAAGTTTTTGAATTTGTCAACTTACTAATACAATAATTTATAATTTTTCTTTGAGATCTAGCCAAATGAACATGAATGCAATAGTATGGATATTGAACCGGATTCTAATTATTACTTTACATAGTAATACTACGTACAGTACTTTACAAAGGAATCAACTCCACCGTCAATTCCTTCAAAAATATCATAAGGGAAGGGGATTAAAACAATACCCTTGACCCTCGAGCAATCGAGGATTACGAAAAAAAAAAATTAAAAGTACACCAATATATACCTAAGTCAACACCCATCTTCAAAACGGAAGAAACTAATTCCACAATGTAGAGGGATTGAGAGGGCGTCCTTCTTTTCTGTGAAGAAGGATCGTCCTTCTCTTAATTTGGACTGTCGTATGTAAAATTCGACGGTTACATATTTTGGATGATTAAATTTAAAATCGAACGGTTTACGTTATATTATCTATTCAAAACGTGTAGATCGTCGGATTTTACATCCGACAGTTCAAATGAGAAAAAGGACAGTCCTTCTTCACAAAAAAGAAGGACGTGCCCAGATCCAACGTGGGAGGGGGGAAAAAAAGGAGAAACTTTCACACCAGATTAATTAACTAACGTTCTTCGGGCTCTCGATCCTCAAAGGACAAACGAAAAACCCACTTGGCAAGCGACCTCCGATGATAGCTTCTGTCGACCCATTGATGACACGTCTTGCCGTTGATAGAATCAACAAAATCCTTGACACGTCGCATGGCGAGGATTAGGGTTTCCTCGGACATGTTTGCGAAGCAGACCCGAAACCAGCCCGGCTCGGCGCAATGGCAGGAAGAACCAGGAGAGATATTCAATCTTACTTGGTAAAGAAACTTCTTCCAAAGCTCAATCTCAGCTTCGAATGTTCTAGCTTTTAGCAAATGCCTCATGTCCACCCAGCAGAATAACCCCGCGCTGCTTTTCAGGCAGCTGATGCCGGCATTCTTGAGGCCGGAGATGAGCATTTCATACCTCCGCTTCAGCCTCTTCCGATTGTTCAAAATGTAATCGTTCGTGAATTTTTCATCAGCGAGCATATCTGAAAGAAGATACTGAGTTTGGGAAGAAACTAGCCCGAAGCTCGACATCTTAGTCGCGGCTTCCACGACAATCTTGTCGTTGGTGTAAATGGCGCCCACCCGAAATCCCGAGAGTCCCAGATCTTTGGACAGACTGTAAACGATGTGGACGCGCTCACAGACTTTCGAATTAGCCCATTTTCTGTCCATTAAAACTTCCACTGCGCTGATGAAGCCTGGGGAGCTGAAAACTGTGCCGGCGTAGATTTCATCGCTTATAAGATGAATGCCTTTCTTATTAATGAATCTGACGAGAAGGTCGAGGTCTTCTCTAGTCAAGGTCGTGCCCAGTGGGTTCGAAGGGTTGGTGACTAGGACACCTTTCACCTTGTGACTGTGCTTTTGTGCCAGCCGGTAAGCTTCTTCGAGGGCAGGCTTGGTGATCTTGAAGCCGTTGGAGCTGACGCATTTTATGGGCACAATTTCAACGCCGGTCCGCCATTTGAGATCCCTGTCAAATCCAGGGTAGTATGGAGTAGGAAGAAGGAAAGCGTCGCCGGGGTCGGCAAGGCAAAAAATGAGCGTCTCGTTAGCGGAGGTTGCACCGGCGGTAAGTACCAGTTTGTTCGGGTCAAAGTACACTCTGTTTCCCCTTATTTGTGCCATGAATTCGACCATAGCCTGCAAACGGCCACAACACCCTATCATTACTTGAAGGCTGGAAATGGAGGACACCATGTCCAATTTAAAAAAAACAAAAGAAAGAGAGAAAGATATGCCGGCTTCATATTAGAAGACGATAAAGGTTACTTTTTTGAAATCAGGAAGGCCATGGTAATCTTGGAAGAGGGCGAGCTCTCTGAATATCGATTCTCCGTTTCTCTTGAACGCAGCTGCGTCGGGGTTCTGCTCCAGCCATGACTCGAGAAGATCAAACGATAGCTGATTCTCGGCAAGACCCATTTGAATGATTCCGTGGGGATTGTGAAGGTGATGGTATGGGTTTTTCTGGTATTCTTGCCAGCCAAGGAAGTAGGAAGAATCTTGGCCATGGGTGTTGAAAGAGGCCTTTCGTGACAACATTTTCCTGGGTTCTTATCCTGTATATGCAGTGGAATATGCAGGAGGGAGGATGTTTATGTTCGATCAAGAAACAATGAAGATTTTGTTAGTGACACGGAGCTTGTGTGTGAGAAAGATATAGAAAATGGAATTTGATAATAAGAGTAGAGGGTTTCGTATGAACGGGGAGACGGGCGGAAGAGAAGGCGATATATATACAAGGGGAAGTACGGAATTGAAGGGAATGCCATGTCGGTTGGGCTTAAATTAAAAAAAAAAAAGACTTTGACTTTTAATTGCTTGGTTGAGATAAATCATCTACAAACCTCCTTGAAATATTATACACCACTTACTATACAAGGAGGAAAGATCCACAATAAGAATTAATAATATTATATTTACTTTAATCAAATTTTGGTTTTAATAAATCTAAAATATCATAATCACAATTGAATTGAATTTGTGTTTAGTATCCCCCAATTTAAATATGAAATATATATTCATATACAAAAACATCAATTTAAACCTAGGGTAAATTTAACTTTTATATTGTATTCTATTATATACAATATGAGTTTTGATTGACCAGTTGCTTGATACACGATGGCTACTAAAATTTCAGGTATCTTATAAATTTTGATGGGTGCATCAAAAATAGGCTGGCCCCACAAAAGTCAAAGGCCCAAGACAACGATCAACACTCTAACGGTCCAATTGGAAAACGGGCCCAAGAACTGAAAAACCGAGGGCGGTCAACATTGACGTTGACCGTCGAGCGGCCAACTCTCAAACGGACGGTCAACTCAAACGTTGACCATCTACCTTGTGCACATTGGGCCTAAAGAAACTTACTGCAGTAATGGGCCTGGCATACTCAAGCCTATAGTCCATCAGGCGGTTAATAGCTGACGTCCTTCACAAGGGCGGCCAACACGCACGCTACCGGTCAACTCGAACGTTGACCGTCCGCGTTTTGTACAATGTGCCCCAAGAAGTCTTTCTATAGTAACGGGCCTGACTCGTTTAAGCCCACGAATCCTCAAAAGGTCAGCAACGATTCACCAAGAATATTCCACGATCTCAACTCAGACCAAAAAGGACATTGACAAGATTGGCGCCATTCAAAGAAGAAAAGCGCCAGATCTTTCTAATTCCTTTCCAATCAAGGCACTCCAACGGTAATATGTTGAGGAGGAAAGAAACCAACTTGAAAAGTTGTTGGCCGTTTCACAAGGAAACAATCACGCCCACCTTGGCAACTGGCATTCGCTACAGAAGGCAAGCCAGCCAATGTAGACAGAGGGGATCACGCTTTCCAAAGGAGGAAGATTACCCTCTCAACTATTAAATAAACTCTAAAATCATCATTCTAGGGACGGACTCTGATCTGTGCTTTCATTGACACTTTCGGTGACACAACACAAAAGAGGCTCTCAATCACGCTTTCTAAAAGTCAATTGAGTGCCCTGAGAAATCTGCCTTCACTGTCACCTTCATCCTCCAAAAAAAAACCCTAAGGCAATAAGCGAGCCCTCACGGCCGTTTATTGTCTTCCCACCTCCCGGATCCAATAAGACTTCACGTCACTCTTACATCTCGGTCAAACACTCTTTTTCTTCTCACTCTCTCAGTTTCATTTTTCTGTCGAAGACTGTTTTATTAATTTGAGCGTCGGAGTATTTTCGGTGGGACAACTTCCTGTCGAACACGCTGACCTCTTATTCTATTTAGTGGTGTGCAGGATCCAACTCAGGGAACGGAGCCGGAGCCAAGAGAGGGGAATCATCCAAATCTGTTCGAAATTCGGATTCAGAGACGCATAAAATTTGAAATTTAAATTTGATTGTTAAAAATATTCTTTTAGATTTTCTATGAGATAAACTATGTTTCGTAGATTATAAATTTTAATATTTATTAGTATATTATATCTCGACTTAACTAACTAAATTTATATAATTACTCTGTACATACAGGATTAATTTTAATTTTTTTTATTTCTTTTTTTCCTATTTTTTAAACTCCAATATAGCTATGAGATATGCAGCAAAACCGTTAAGTAAACTGCTGCAACCTAATCTTATTGTACATGTTCAACATTTTTTCTAGTAGTATTCAAAAAATACAAATTAATTATTTGCAGAAAAAAACATTCTACAAGTTAATTTAGATTACGTAATAACTGCTATTAACTTTTTAAATAAATTTTAAACTATCAAAAAAATATTTTAGCATAAATCATTTTAATTAATCAATTATATATATATATATATATATAACCCCATAAAAATCAAACACCATTTAATCGGGTTGAAAGCCGCGTGTGGCGATGTGTGCAGCAGTAACCCTCCTGCCTGCATTATGGGAAAAAGGGGTGGTAGTAGGCATATCAGTTAATTATATTTTATTATATTTATTTATTTATATCATATTATAAAATTAAATAGATAAATAAATATAAATATTATATTATTTATAAATATTTTAATATTTATATTAATTATTTAAAAACATGGATTTGTAAAAGCAGAAGCCGGAGGCCAGAAAGGAAACCACAAAAAAAGGGAAACTCTACAGCGACCAACGAGGAAACACACTAAAAAAAAAAAGAAAAAAGGGCAAATCACATAGACAAAAGGGTTGTGTTACACAGACAGGCCAAGCAAACACACTGCACCGCCGTGCCGCGGGTCCATCTGTGCTCCCTTCTCCGGTAGTCCCTATTGCCCCACCACCCAAGTGTCATGTCGGCCACTTTTTATTTTATAAGTTTAATGATTATAATTAAAAATTAGATAAATAAACAAAATAATATAAAATATATTAAATAGTTTAAATAATTATTTGACCTTTATTATTTATTTATTTTAAAATTAATATTAATTGTTGAATTTAGGGAGAAACTAAAAATTAGAAAAAACCTTGACAGTACTCATCCTCTCTCACAGGATTTTACAGTATATTTTCTAATTATTTTGAATAATAAAGATTATTTTAAAAATAATATAGGACAGATGTTAAGACAGTAAATTAATTTATTATTTTAATATCAATATTTTATATTTAAGAAAATTATAAAAAATTAGTCCTCCCCGGCCCTCTCCCTACGTATTAGCCGGCTACCCTTACAACTCGTTTCATTTATTAGATCAGAAAAGCGTGACGGGTAGTATTCAAAATTTTTTAAAAAAATTATTTAAATAATTACTGTTCAAATTATAAGATTAAATATTAGTTGGATATTAAATAGTTTTTTTTTTTAAAAAAAAAAATTATATTCTAGTATATTAAATAGTTTTTTTTTTTAAAAAAAAATTATATTCTAGTTTCTAATATTAAAATCTCCTATTTAGATTTTAACCTAAAGGTGAGGATGGAGATGTGTGTAATGCAACTTCTTTAAAAAATGTAACCGCTCAGCTCATTCTGTGGCTCTTGAATAAAATGACGTATGAGATTTGTCAACCATTATTAATAAAGTCTGATATTTCAGAATAACGTAACAAAATCATTCTCCCATTTGATTTAAAATCGTACTTCTTTTATTGAAAAATAAATATCTAAAATTTAACTAATAAATAATATTATTTATATAATTATTTTTATTAACTTTTTAAATATTAAATTTAATTTTTAATAAATATAAATATTATAAAAAATAGAAAATATAATTATATTTAATATTTTTTTATTTATAGATCTTAATAATTAAATTTTAATCTAATAGTCTTTTTTAAAGCATGCGTTCAATTTTTCTCAATAAAACATCTTCACAAGAATGTAGCCAAGTATCCAAACAAGACACGCAAAGCTGGGTAGGATTAAACATCAACGGTTTACATAATCTTTGCAAAGGAAATAGACCTTTGTTACAGAGAGATGAATTCAAACCCGTATGACTTACAGTATTTAATATAAACTTGTTCGTATTTTTTAGGATACCATATAATAATATTCAGGCCAAAAAAAAAAAAAAAGCTTAGGGAAGCTGATCGTGCCTGGAACGTAATTAAGGTGGAGATGAGAAACTCGGTGGCCTTTATACTTCATATCTACGAGTTTATTATTTCAGGAAAAGTGAGCTTATAATCCTAAGTTAATTATTATTATTTGGTTTACAAACCGATCAAATAATATATAAATGGAAGGAAATATAGTTGAATTTTTGTCTAATATTGACAAGTATATATTAAGAGTCCATTATGAATTACATGTATAGTTTTAATTGATCGAAGAAATTAATCAAATATGATGTGGATATGTCATCTTTTGCGCAAATGTATACCTTAACCAGGTAAGAAGATTAAAGCTTGATTTATTAAACCCCCAACCCCCAACCCCCAAAAAAAAGAATGATTAAAGAGAAAATTTGAAATTATTTTCTATAATATAGATAAAGGTATTAAATAAGATCGTGTCAAATCAGTATAGGATAAATATGTCTCAATTTAACACAACATATAATCCATCTATGTTGATCCCGATGTGTTTTAGGGCTGTGTCCTGTCAGACACAATCCTAATATAGAAATATCAAAAATATTTTTTAAAAATAAAATTATAAAAAATACTATAAAAAATACATTATATTTTCTTCATTTCGTTGAATATTTTTATTATTATAATTTATATAAATAAAAAAATATATAATAATAACTCATTTAATTTAAAATTTTACTTATATTTTTACTACCTCCATTTATAAAATCATCCTCTTTATTAGAAGTCAAAATGGTTAAATTTTTTTATTAGATTTTTCATATTTAACTAATTCTTAAAAATGTTGGGGTCACTCCCTTGGTGGACGAGGACTCTTGTGAAGTCCGAGAACTTTGAAAATTGGACGATGACCTATTAAAGGCGTCATGTCCGACGAATGGTGGACATGGACGAGGACTCAAGCCATGCTGGCGTTGACTTATTCTGCAGCAGCAATTAATGCGGGCCGACTGATGACGTAATCTGATTGGAAGTTGGTGGCGGCTATAACTTCCAAGGTGTTGCAGACCTGACAGGCATGCGCCTGGCAGGCGGCGTGCCCTGCCACCCTACTGCTAGGGTGGCTGGCTAGCCTTCCTAGGGTGGTTGTATATTTGTATATATATATATATATGGGAGAGCTCATTCAATGAGCCACATAGAGAGAGAGAGAAAAAGGAGGTTGGTGAGCAGATGTGCTTCACTTGGGGCGTGCATTGTGAGTAATCAAAAGGGCAAGCTTTGTTGTGAGAAAGAAAGATAAAAACACACTTTAGTGGGAGATTGAGGGTTATACACTTTGATTATTTTCTCTTTATGTTTGAACTTGTGTAGCTAACACTCTTGTAAACAATAATTTGTTATGGTGTATTCTTTGTGGTTTTTCCTCTGATTAAGAAAGGGTTTTTCCACACTTAAATCCCGTGTGTGTTCTTCTAATCTCGCTATCTCCAATTACGTCTGTCCATCCGAGTGGTCCTCCTCTCAGACGTCTGAGCGATTCTGTCCGACCGGTCACTGTGTCCTTCCACGTTTCTGCGCCAACAATTGGTATCAGAGATCTTGATTCTTTGAACGTTGACCTTGTTGCTGGCTGCGATGGAGGTTGGAAGCAAAATGATTTGCTTGAACGGATCAAACTATGACACCTGGCAGAGCAAGATGTCCGACCTACTCTTCGTAAAGTCCATGCATGATCCCGTTTTTGCCACAGAAAAACCGACGGCAAAAACGGACAAGCAGTGGACATTGGAGCACAAGCAAGTGTGTGGCTTCATTCGGCAGTTCGTGGATGACAACGTGTGCAATCACATTCGCAGAGAGACGAATGCCAAGACTCTCTGGGAGAAGCTGGAAAAGCTCTTTGCCTCCAAATCTGAAAATAATAAAATTTATCACTTGATGAGGCTAATGCAAGTCCGGTACAAGGATGGCTCATCTGTCGCCGACCACCTGAATGAGTTTCAGGGATGCGTGGACAGGCTGACTGGTGTGGGAATCAAGTTCAAGGATGAAGTCCTCGGACTATGGTTGCTAGCAACCCTCCCGGACTCATGGGAGGTTATGAGGATCACCATTGCCAACACAACTCCTAACGGTGTGGTGACTTTAGAGATGGTCAAAGGAGCTGTGCTAAACGAGGAAGTGCGACGGCGTTCTCAAAGTACGTCCACCTCTCAGCACTCTGAAGTCCTTGTTACCGAGTCGAGGGGAAGAAGCCGAGGACGTGGCCCAAAGTGTGAAGACAAAGGACGGAGTAAGTCACGTTCTTGGTATCAAGACATGGAGTGTCACCAATGTGGCAAGAAAGGCCACATCAAGAAGTTTTGTTACAAGTGGAAGCGTGAAAACGCTACCAAGCAGAAGGGGGAGAAGAGACGAGGAAGAGTCCTCGGTCTCTGTTGTTACAGGAGGTGATCTCCTTTTAACCTGCGAGTTTGAAGACTCTGTAAATGTGGCGGAGCAGGCTTTCGACTGGGTGGTGGACTCTGGCGCATCCATCCACGTCACATCCAGGAGAGAACTGTTCTCCACTTACACTCCGTGCGCCCCAGGAGTGTTGAGGATGGGCAATATGGAGACGTCCGAGATTATTGGACGAGGGGACGTCTCCTTGCTGATGAACAACGGAGCCCGACTGATATTAAGGGACGTCCGACACATCCCCGATATCCGAATGGACATCATCTCAGTAGGAATACTGGATGATGAAGACTATTGCAGTGTCTTCTGTGACGGCAGTTACAAGTTGACAAAGGGCTCCATGATTATTGTCCGAGGAGTAAAGACCGGAGGTCTTTACACACTGAAAACCCAGGCCGAGGTAGCAGAGGTGAATGTCACAGGAAGTGTGGAGTCCTCGGTCTTGTGGCACAAAAGGCTCGGACACATGAGTGAGCGTGGCATGAGTCATCTGGCGAAGAAGGGTCTCATCCCGCAAATGGATGGAGACAGGACGAGGACTTGCCCTCACTGCACGGCGGGGAAGCAGCGCAGAGTCTCCTTTCAAGGAGACGCATCTGGCAAGAAGTCCGAGATTCTGGAGCTCGTACACACAGATGTGTGTGGTCCCCTCCCGGAGAAGTCTTTTGGAGGAGCACAATACTTTGTATCCTTCATTGACGATTGCTCGAGAAAGTTGTGGGTATTCCCGCTCAAGACAAAGGATCAGGTCGCTGGAATCTTTGAGCAGTTCCTTGTCCTCGTAGAGCATGAGACCGGGAGGAAGTTAAAGGTCGTTCGGAGCGATAACGGCGGAGAGTACATTGGAGTTTTTGATGCCTACTGCAAAGCTCACGGCATCAGACATCAGAAGACTCCACCCAAGACGCCACAGCTAAACGGCGTGGCCGAGAGGATGAATCGGACCCTGATGGAAAGGGTCAGGTGCCTGTTGTCCGAGGCTAGGTTGCCAGGATATTTTTGGGCTGAGGCCTTGAAGACAGCCGCCCACGTGATCAATCGGTCGCCAAGTAAGCCTTTGGACGGGGAAGTCCCAGAAAGGATTTGGACCGGTAGAGAGCCATCTTTTAACTATCTTCGGACATTTGGCTGTAAGGCCTTTGTTCATGTTTCGAGAGATGAGAGGACTAAACTGGAGCCAAAGACAAAGGAATGTGTCTTTCTGGGCTATGGCAAGGATGAGCTTGGATACCGATTTTATGACCCAATGGAAAAAAAGTTGGTCAGATCCCGTGATGTAGTCTTTATTGCGAACGAGACCATCAAGGACATTGGAAAGGAGTAGAAGACTCAATCCAGCACTTCTCGGACGGACAGAGTTCTAGTTGATGATGTCCGTCCAGTATCTCCTGTGTTCGATGCTAGCAGATCGGGAGTGGCAGGCCAAAATAATGTGGGAATTCCAACTCCTCAAATTGATCAGGATGGAGTTTTGGCTCCTCAGCAGGCCGAGGGAGCCCCTGTGAGACGGTCAACCAGGGTGAGACGTCCGTCCGTCCGTCTACCAGCAAGTGAGTACGTCATGATCACTGATGGTAGAGAACCTGAAGATTTTAATGAGGCCATGTGTAGCGCTCAAAAGGATAAATGGTTTGAGACCATGAAGGAAAAGATGGTCTCTCTTTATGAAAATCATACTTTTGAACTGGCTAAATTGCCCAAGGGGAAGAAGGACCTAAAGAACAAATGGGTCTTCCGACTGAAGGCGACTGACGACACCGGCAAGCCAAGATACAAGGCACGGCTTGTGGTGAAAGGCTTTGGTCAACAGAAGAGCGTTGACTTTGATGAGATTTTCGCACCAGTTGTGAAAATGCCCTCGATCCGTGTGGTACTCGGACTGGCAGCGGCTTTGGATTTAGAGGTTGAGCAATTGGATGTCCGGACAGCCTTCCTTCATGGTGATCTAGAGGAAGAGATCTACATGGAGTAACCTGAAGGATTTGCAGCCAAGGGGAAGGAAGGACTGGTCTGTCATTTGAAGAAGAGCTTGTACGGTTTGAAGTAAGCTCCAAGGCAATGGTACCAGAAGTTTGAGTCTGTCATAGTAGGACGCGGCTACCATAAGACTACTTCCGACCACTGTGTCTTTGTTCAGAGGTTCTCGGAAAATGATTTCGTCATCCTCCTCCTTTATGTGGACGATATGTTGGTTGTCGGACAGAACAGTGCTCGAATCAAGGAACTGAAAGAGCAACTAGGGCAATCTTTTGCCATGAAGGACCTCGGCCCGACGAAGCAGATTCTAGGGATAAGAATTTTTCACGACCGAGGGGACAAGAAGCTCTGGCTATCCCAGGAGGGCTATGTTGAAAAGGTGCTTCAACGGTTTAACATGGGGACCTCCAAGCCTGTCAGTGCCCCACTGGCAAATCATTTCAGGCTAAGCAAGCTGCAATGTCCGTCCTCGGACACTAAGAAGGCGCGCATGAGTAAGATTCCTTACTCCTCGGTAGTTGGCAGCTTGATGTACGCGGCCGTGTGTACGTGACCGGACATTGCTCATGCAGTTGGCCTTGTGAGCAGATTTATTTCAAACTCAGGTATGGAACATTGGTCCGCAGTAAAGTGGATCTTCAGGTATCTCCGCGGGACCTCCAAGACGGGTTTGTAGTTTGGGAAGGAGAAGCTTCAGCTGATTGCATACACAGACGCGGATATGGTCGGGGACGTTGATTCTCGGAAATCAACGTCCGAGTACTTGGTGAAATTTGCCGGAGGAGCAGTCGCCTGGCAGTCCAAGTTATAGAAGTGTGTTGCCTTGTCAACAATGAAGGCTGAGTTTATTGTCGTGACCGAGGCCTGTAAGGAAATGCTCTGGATGAAGAGGTTCATCCAAGAATTGGGTTTAAGGCAAGAGACGTACAATGTCCTCTGTGATAGTCAAAGTGCCATTCATTTATAAAAGAATGCCTTGTTCCATTCAAGGTCAAAGCACATTGATGTGCATTATCATTGGGTAAGAGATGTTCTTAATGATGGGCAGCTATCAATTGATAAAGTCTGCTCAGATGACAATGGCTCGGACATGTTAACCAAAGTCATTCCAAAGGGAAAGTTGAAAATTTGTTGTGGCGTCGCCGGTTTAACTGACTTCGCTCCCTCCCGGTTGTGAGGGGAAGTTTTTGTTGGGGTCACTCCCTTGGTGGACGAGGACTCTTGTGAAGTCCGAGAACTTTGAAAATTAGACGATGACCTATTAAAGGCGTCATGTCCGAATGGTGGACATGGACGAGGACTCAAGCCATGCTGGCGTTGACTTATTCTGCAGCAGCAATTAATGCGGGCCGACTGATGATGTAATCTGATTGGAAGTTGGTGGCGGCTACAACTTCCAAGGTGCTGCAGACCTGCCAGGCATGGCCTGGCAGGCAGCGTGCCCTGCCAGGCATGCGCCTGGTAGGCGGCGTGCCCTGCCACCCTACTGCTAGGGTGGCTGGCTAGCCTTCCTAGGGTGGTTGTATATTTGTATATATATATATATATGAGAGCTCATTCAATGAGCCACATATAGAGAGAGAGAAAAAGGAGATTGGTGAGCAGATGTGCTTCACTTGGGGCGTGCATTGTGAGTAATCAAAAGGGCAAGCTTTGTTGTGAGAAAGAAAGATAAAAACACACTTTAGTGGGAGATTAAGGGTTATACACTTTGATTGTTTTCTCTTTATATTTGAGCTTGTGTAGCTAACACTCTTGTAAACAATCATTTGTTATAGTGTATTCTTTGTGGTTTTTCCTCTGATTAAGAAAGGATTTTTCCACACTTAAATCCCGTGTGTGTTCTTCTAATCTCGCTATCTCCAATTACGTCTGTCCATCCGAGTGGTCCTCCTCTCAGACGTCTGAGCAATTCTGTCCGACCGGTCACTGTGTCCTTCTACGTTTCTGCGCCAACAAAAAATAATACATACTTCTATGGTTTGTGGTGCTATTCTAATTTTTTATGAACTGCTCAACTCTCAAACACTAAATGATGACTCTAATAATACCATACTTACTAGTGAGACTAAGAGGCCCCATACCATTAATATGAATACAAAAAATATGTGATCGTTAATCTTTCACTAATCTAAAATTTAAAACTTTGATTTACTACTTATGATATTAAAAATATGATCCGATTACAAGTAGTAAAAAAGTTTAGTTAGTATTATATATTTAATAGTTGGCTATATTTCACATTAAGCCTACACCAAAGAAATACCAAAAAAAAGTAAATTTTGTCAGTCACCTTTACTGCTACTTGCTTCTTTTATTGAAATAAATAGTTTCGATATTGATTGTGGTGTATGAAAACTATACATTATATACAAATTGATCATGCCTGAAAGGTAATTAAAGTGGAGATAGGAAAATTAATGGCCTTTTTGTTTGTTTATGGGTAAAATATTCTGGTTTGGTTTCATCCCTGCAAGTTCATTATTTCAAGAAAAGATAGGGACAGCTTATTATCCTAAGTTAATAATTTTATTTTTGGTTTTGCAAACTGAATAATTGACAAATGAAAGGAAATAAACTTAAATTCGTATCTGGTGCTGCTATTTATATATTAAATGTCAACTATAATTTTATATTTTTAGATTTTGATCAATCAGAAAATCAATGCTGTAGGTATGTCATTTTTTGCGCAAATTTATACCTTAATCAGGTAAGAAGATTAAAGCTTGATTTATTAAACCCTCCAAAAATATAATGATTGAAGAGAAGATCTGAATATAAATATATATATATATACTATAGAATCTTAGATGGGTTCATAAGGATATAAGACTACCTTTTTTTTTTTTTAATAAGTAATTGAATTTCATTGATGAAAAGAAAAAAAATATATAGAACTAATGTTCAAACTCCGAAGGTAAAGCCCACAATGGCCATGGACAAAGATGCTAGGGGAAGCCCCAATTACTATGAATCAAATCATGAATGTTTTTTTTTTTTTTTTTTGAACCATACAGGAGAAGGTCCTCCAAAGACGGCTAGGAGGATGACAACAGCAAACCAACTCTCAAAATCGGCACATTTGCAAATCGGCAAGACACCAAACCAGCAGACGCCCACCAAATCCCAAGCAGAGACATCACGAGTCCGGAACGTATCAACAAGGCCGTCAACCGTAATAGCAGGCTAAACACATCAAGGCCAGGCACCAGCAAGATGATGAAGACTGAACTAAGACTCCAACACGATCAACCAATCAGCAAACTGTCAAGCGGGCAAAACGTCATGAAACCACGGAATGGCCACCTAATAGCTTTAAAGTAGATCGGCCAAGAGCAACTGATCCGGTCCAAATCATCAGATGCCTAATCGTCAAAAGACAGGCATTTTCGGGATGCCATGCCGACTAACTGCAGTAGAAATGAGGGAGAACATATAGTTTTTTTTTTTTTTTTTTGGAAAGAAAGCATCCCTATACTGAACAATAGCAAAGACAAAGTCCTATCAACATGACCTAACGGACCACCACATCAAAGAAGGCCAATAAAAGGATATAAGACTACTGTTGCTATCGAAGGAAAAAAAATGAAAAAATTGATAATTTTTCTACTACCTAAATGCATGCCCAAAGAACTAATGCCCATTTGCATAGAAGATTAACCTCGGTAGTTGTTGGGAGGGGGCGGCAAGAGTTGGACCGAGAGGAAGGAACATTGCGATGATAATGAAAAATGATTATTACAAAAGAAAAGGAAGAAATGAAACACATACAATTTACATGGAAACCCTATTATGAATAAAAGAAAAAAATCACAGGATATTTAATTCATAAATTTTACTATGTAAATTTTTTGATTATAGAAACCCAGATAACAGAATACAAAAGCAAGGTACAACTCCTTTTATTATTCTGTTATCTCCTAGAGTAGCAGTGATATCAATATATATAAATAAATCTCTTCATCAGCGGCACCTACTTTGCAAATTGATCACCTACTCTACAAGTTGGTCACGTACTCTAACTTTGCAGGTGATTTATTATACCTACTCACTTGCTCACTCATTTTCTTGCATCTTGTGTTCGCACGCTTTTCATTTTGGATGTCTGAGACCGTCAGCCGATCATCTTTCAACATATGTAGTTCGTTGCCTTCGAGCTAGCAATTTGACCGACTTTGGCCTGGCCGCCCTCAACCAGCATCTGTCCAGGTGGCCTGAAGTTGGCCTCAGCTAGCAGTCAGGCCACCCTCGGCTAGCATCTGTCTAGTCGACGCCCATCAATCTAGCCAACACTATGTTTTGCCACCAGGTCATTTTTCTTCTACTTGCTGCACCTACAATAATACTCTGTCTTGTACCCATGTGAGTTTTTAATCAAACCTCTAATCGGTTTGTTAACGAGATATGGGCCCACACGGGAGTGACCCATATCCCAATAAACTTTTTCTCACGATCGGGTCGAAATGACATCCATTATTCCGAAAATACTACGTTAGACTTCAAGATACTACTTCATCAGTACTTTGGCCATCATATTCAACCCATTCTCTTTAGTGCTGAATTTGTCGAGTGCCAACAATGCCGAGTCAACAATATCTCGCACTCAATGATATCGAATATCAATATACTTAGATTTGGAGTAAAATGAAGAGTTTCTATAGAGGTAGATTATACTTTAATTATCACAAAATAGCACGTACCTCTCCTACTTAAAGCTAATCTCTCGGACGAACTTCTTCATCCATAGTATTTTCTTGTTGACCTCTATCACAGCAATAAATTCTACCTCGGTCGTAGAGAGAGTAACACACTTCTACAATTTCGATTACCAAGAAATAGCTCATCCTACAAACTTGACCATGTATCCCGAGATAGACTTCTAGGAATCAACACCCCCGGCTATTTTGACATTAGTGTATCCAACCAAGTGTGGTTTGTCATCTCTAAAATACAAGCGCAGTTTAGATATTCCTCGGATATATCTCAGTATCTACTTTACCGCAAATCATTACTCCCTTCCAGAGTTTGACAGAAAGCAACTGACTATGCCAATGGTATATGTAATATTCGGTCTCGTGCACACCATAGCATATATCAGGTTACCTATGGTTGAGGAGTAGGGTACGCCTTTCATACTTGCCTTTTCGGTATCTGCGGAAGGACGTTGCCTATTGCTCAGCTAAAAGTGTCTGGCCAAAGGAGTGCTCACCACCTTCAACCTCTCCATGCTAAAACGTTAGAGCACCTTCTTTATGTAGCTCTCCTGAAATAGCCACATCTTTCTTACCTTACGGTCGCGAAATATCCTGATACGTAGGATCTATTTTGCCAACTCCAAATCTTTCATGGCAAACACTTTCACAAACTACTGCTCCAACTCCTTGATCCTAAAGGTATTTCGGCCAATAATCAGTATATCGTTGACATATAGTAGAAGAATAATGAAATCATCTTCAGAGAACCTCTGCACAAAAATACAATAGTCCGAAATAGTCTTTCGACAGTTTTGACCAACCACAACAGACTCAAATTTTTTACATCGCTGTCTAGGGGCCTATTTTAGCCCATACATATTTTTTCTCAAATGGCATACCAATCGTTCCTTCCCCTTGACTCTAAATCTCTCCAACTATTCTACGTAAATTTATTTTTCAAGATCACCATAGAGAAATGTCGTCCGAAAATCCAACTGTTTCACTTCCAGATCAAGAATAGCGGCCAATCCGAGCACTACTGGGATTGAAGGCATCTTTACAATCGGGGCAAAGATTTCATCAAAATCAACACCCTTCTTCTGATTGAAATATTTCACAACCAGTCTTGCCTTGTATATCGGTTGTGAATAGAGCTCATCAATTTTTAGTTAGAAGACCCACTTATTCTTCAGTGCTTGCTTTCCCTTCAGCAACTCAGTTAGCTCGAAGGTATGATTCTCATGTGATGAATTCATCTCATCCTACACGACCTCCATCCACTCAACTTGTGCTCATCATCCATGGCCTCTTTAAAACTTTTCGACTCTCCTCCATCAGCGAGTAATACATACTCATCGGCTAACAAATGAACTGAGGGCCTTCGGTCACTTAAGGATCGTCGAATTGGAATGTTCTCAATTGGCTTGGCAATATCATGAGGAGTGGCATCATCCTCAACCTCATTAGGCATCAAAGTCCCTTGGTTTTCTTCCACTTCGGCAATATCATGGCCGCCGGCCTCTCGATGAACTGCCACCAAATGGACGGGCTCAATGCTTACATTAGCAGCCCGGCCACGGTCACTATTGGAAAAGACCTTCATTTTCTTTTCAATATCTTCGATCGTTACATCCCCAACGAATACTATATCCATTGATCGGACAAGCCTTTTCTCAACCAGGCCATATAGCTGATATCCAAGCTCGTCTTTCCCATAATCGAGGAAGATGCATTCTCTTCTTTTTTACTCTAACTTCATTCTTTTGTCCTTCGGGATGTGTACAAATATTCTATATCTGAACACTCGCAAGTGGTCGTTGAACACCTTCCCACCGAACCACTCCTTTTTTGGAACTTTCCCATTTTATGGCCTACTCAGTAGCCTGTTGATGACATAAGTTATGGTTCTCAAAGCTTCCCCCCAAAATGAATCAGGAAGCTTCGCTTTTGAGAGTACACAGCGGACTCTTTCCATAAACGTTCGATTCATCTGCTCGGCCACCCGATTTAGTTGCAGTGTTTTTGGTAGGGTCTTTCAGTGCCAAATACCATGTGATTGACAGTATGCATCAAAAGATTCAATGTACTCACTTCCATTATCGTTCTGAATGTACTTCAATTTTCTCCCTGTCTGTCTCTCCACTAGAGTATGAAAATACCCAAAGACACCGAAGGCTTGATCCTTTGTCATAAGTGAACAAGCTCACAACTACCGTGAATAATTGTCAATAAACGAGATGAAATACTGTACTCCTCTGAATGACTTCTCCTTGAATAGGCCGCATACATCGGTGTGAACCAAGTCAAGCAATTTGCCCTTCTTAATGGATTGGCATCCGATGAATGGGACCCGTCTTTACTTCCCTGCCAAGCAATTGGGAAACATCCTCAGTTTAGCTTCTTTTATACCTCGGAGAAGGTCCTTTCCGGCTAGACTATTCAGTCCCTTCTTGCTCATGTGGCTCAACTGACGGTGCCATAAGTTTGAGGACTCCTTGCTCATCGTGGTGTGCACCTTTTCGACCATGGCAGAGGCTCGCAACACATATAAGTTGGAAACCTTCCTTTCGTGGCCAATAGATAGCTTTCATGCCGTTTCACCGAAGGTGTTACAATATCCTTTATCGTCCAATCTACAGGCTAAAATCATATTCAACAGAATATCTAGTACATGTCTCACACCCTTTAGTAATAATCTCATCCGATTGTTGGTGACAAGGAAGACGTCACCTCTACCAATGACCCAGGACGTCCCTTCGTTTTCCATTCTTAGCGCTCCAAAATCTTCAGGAGTATAAGATATAAACAGTCCCATTTTAACGTGGCGTAGAGTGAAGCACCAGTATCCACTACCCAGTTGAACTCATCTTCGGTCAAATTTACCATATCGGCCGTCTCATATGTTAATAGGAGGTCACCATCAGTGACAACTGAGACTGAGGCCTTATTCTCATCTCATCCCTTCTCGGCCTTATTTCCCTTATCCGAATTCTCACGCTTGTACTTGTAATAGTATTTCTTAATGTGACCCTTCTTAATGTAATACCTCGACTGTGACTTACTTCGGTTCTTCTCTTCGGACTTAGGTCTATGGCCTTTACTCCTTTCCCGTGACTCTATAACCAACAATTCAGAGTGCGGAGAGGAGAAAGACCCCTACAACCGAAGTCTCATCTCCTCATTCCGCACGGCTCATTTTGCCATTTCTAGAGTCACCACACCGTTTGACGTAGTATTGACAATGGTGATTCTTATTGCCTCCCAGGAGTTCGACAGGATTGTTAGAAGCCACAAGCCCAGCAATTCGTCTTTGAACTTGATACCCGTACCACTTAACCGGTCCATACATCTTTGGAACTTGTTTAAGTGGTCGATAATGGGCGAATCCTCCTTATACCGCACCTGCATCTACTTCATTAGGTGAAATAACTTATTGTTACCGGTTTTAAAAATGTAATCTCTAACTTTTTCTTTAGTATCTTTGTATCCATCTCATTTTGGATGTGATTATACATATTATCGTCCACAAACTATCGAATAAAACCACAGACCTGCTTGTATTCAAAGCCCCATTCCTCCTTTGACTTCGCATCGAGCTTTTGAGCGGCAAACACCAAAAGGTACATAGTATTGACAAATAACTGGTCCTTTATCTTACTCTATCAAATATTATAGTTTGTATCGTTCAAGCAAATCATCTTGTTTTCGGCCTCCATCAATTTCAGTGAAACTCAACAACTGGCACAAACAACCTCTCTCTGATACTTGTTAGGTGGTCGATCGGCAAGAGTTAGACAGAGAGGAAGGAACACTACGATGATAATGACAAATAATAATCACAAAAAAAGAAAAAAATAAGACATACAATTTACATGAAAATCCTTTTCTGAATCGGAGAAAAAAATTATGGGACACATAGTCTACAAATTTTACTATATAAAATTTTTAGTTATAGAAACCCAGATAACAAAATATAAAAGTAAAGAACAACTCTTCATATTATTTTGTTATCTCTCATAGTAGCAGTGGTATCAATATATATAGATAAATCTTCTCACCTGCAACACCTACTTTGTAAGTTGACTACCTACTTTGCAAGTCAATCACTTACTTTGACTTGGCAAGTGATTTGCTATATCTGCTCACCTGCTCACTCATTTTTCCGTGTATTATATTTGCTTGAATTTTTTATTTTGGATGTTTTAGACCCACAGTCAGTCATCTTTCAACATAAGCAATTCGTTGCCTTTAAGCCAGCAGTCCAACCTACTTCGACCTGGCCGCCCTCAGCCAACAATTGTCCGGCCACCCTTAGCAAGCATCTATCCAGCCTGATACAAAGGGCCATAATGAGCCGCTTAATGACCCAATATAAAGGGTGATCAAAACAGTTTCGTGATTGGTAGCTAAGTGGCCCCATCATTGAAGTGGGACGCGCACTCATTCCCATCCTCTCTAATTTTCTACATCTATTTTTTACTATCTTTTAAATCCAAATATGAAGATCATCGATTTGAGTATCGGAGAATATGCCGGTGAGTTCCATATACCTCTCATATTTAGTTCATTTCATGTGGTGAGCATGATTCAAATTTAAAGTTAAGAAAATTAGACTCGTTATCATTTAGACATTCGAGCGAATCTAAACAGCTCCCTAATTTGTACATCACTCTGAATTCGTGAAATGTATTATTGGCGTCATTTATGGGAAAACGATAATCAAGCCATTCCTTCTAATCGATGACTGAACACGGTCAATGTTAGGATCCAGTCAAGTTTGCCACCCAATGACATCATTTCTCGTTGTAACAATCCGATAGAGGGTAGCAACGTGAATGTTTGTCCACCTACAAATATAAACGTGGAGACATTGGCTGTCTAGGTCAACTCCATGTCCAAGGTACTCAAGTCCCTTTGGAATAAATTGGAGGGACACCCACCAGGGGCTCTATCCTCTAACTCTCAAACTTTCACATCCAAAAGGTAGAATTGAAGGAAAAAAATCCTTCAATGGGGTATTTCGTAGCCTAGAGACTTTTAAAACCCAAGAATCCTCGAACGAAAGGATCCTGACTCAGCTTAAAGGCTGATTAAATTTTGACACCCAAGAGGAAAGCCTAGAATGGAAAACTTGCATTGTTCTCGAGATGTGAGAAAACATTCGGCTCATTATGAGGCTTCATGTCGTAGTCTTCCAAGAAAAGTCCCAAGCCGATAGGTCCCACATGTTTGAGCTAAGCATTTAGAGTTGAGGACCTCTCTCAACACAAAGAGAGTTGCCTTCAACTCCTAGGCAGAGGAGAGAATTAGAAAAATCAAATAATAATTGTTTTGAAGAAGCACGGATGGACATTTGACAAACTTAGCCAAGTCGCTATTTACAAAGGAGATCATGATGTATCGACTCTCTCTTAAGTTCAAAATGCTGACTTGGAACTCTACAATGAGAACTCTGATCTAATAAACAATCTGGATTACTTTTGTACCTTGTTGGGATTCCAAGGCCTAGAAGATGTATCATTATGTCTCTGCTTCCCATTGTTAGCTAGGATCAAATTGATTTGAACCTTCTAAGTGCTGACTAATAAATTCCTGTCCCAGTTGCCTTCAGTAGAAGAAAGGAAAAACAGTTGTGGCACCTCGTTCGAATTTGATAAGGTCCAAACGAAAGTCTAAAGCATTTCTTGGCCTGGTTCAACACAAAGGCCCAAGCAATATGGAAACTAACCGATGATGTGAAGTTAAACTCATTCATGGCAACTATGCATTCAGATAAATTTTTTAAATGTTTGGTTCAACAAGAGCCCAATACCTTCCTTGAGATGGAGACTACCACCCGAGTATATATTGCCACGGAAGAAGCTAATGAAGCAAAAAGGCAGGAGTGTACAAATCACCACTCGAGATCGACAAGTGAAAAAAGAGGAATTGTGACAGCTCCTCCACTCGAGATACTAGAAAGCAACCTAGGACAAAATCGAGTGTCAGAATGGATTACAAACCTTTGAATCTAATTCTTGTTAACGACGTTCGCAAAAATGTCTTAATACAGATCCAAAATGATAAGTTATTAAAGTGGCTAAAATCGGTCAAGAACCAGGAAGGAAAAGACTAATCAAAATACTGTTTCTATCATTGATCTTCAGGTTATTATACCGAGGACTGTCGGACTCCATAGAAAGAGGTTGAAACTCTCACCCAGAGAGGGTATCTCAATAAGTTCTTAAGAAACATAGGGCAAGCCTCTAGGAGTACCAACAACGGTGAGACAGAATTACAAGGACAATTGCACAGTCGGGTGGCGATCAAAATAGTAAATATGATATCAACAAGACCACCCAAAAATAAAACTCCAAACCATCCTGAGAAACGTTCCAACAGTAAGAATAGAGGATAGGAATAGGAAATGATATAATTAGTTTTAGTAATGATAATATAACTCATGTAATAACTTTTCATTTCAACCCTCTTATTGTATATGCACTTGTTTCGAATGGTACCCTTAATTACTAACTAAAATGAATCTTTATTGATAATAAAGTTTTAGAAATTTACTTTACTCTGATACCTACTTTAAGCTTGAAATTGAAAAAAGGCCAAATGAGGTTAGCCGAGAGTCTCCTATAAGGGTTGGACAACAAACTTGTATCGGTCTATGGAACCATTTAGTTGGAAGCCATATTAGGAGCGTACTAAAAAACAACCTCTCAAATGCTAACATTTCTAATAGTAGACTCACCTTTGGTCTACATTGCAATATTCAGGCAACCCTACTTGGTGGCATTTGATGCGATGATATCAATTTCACATTTAAAGATGAAGTTCATTACTCTATGTAGAGTAAAAGAGATCCTAAGAAACCAAATCACCAGTCAAACTTGCTATTTAGCTGAAATGAATTAGAAGGATTTGAATCAGCTGATTGAGAAATTTGACATTCAAGATGAAGCATCCCTTTAGTAGGGTCAATCTGGTGAGTCAACCAAGCAAATCCCATTAGATTTGGATGAGTCCAGAAAAATGTGTTCAAATTGAAGGTTCACTCTCGGATCAATTTCATGGGCGGTTGATGACTTTTCTTCAACAAAACTCAGACATGTTTATATGGATATTAGCAGATATGTCGAGGACTCCAATTGAGTTGATGGTCTATAGGTTGGGCCTAGATCGTAAAGACAAACTGGTCAGGCAAAAATAAAGGAATCACTCCATAAGAAAACTCATTGTCGTGAGAGAGAAAGTCAAAAAACTTCTCGATGCAAACTTTATAAGGGAAGTCTAAAGCCTAGATTGGCTATCGAATGTAGTAATCATTAAGAAAAGTAACGAAAAATAGTGAATGTGTGTTGATTTCATCGACGTGAATAAAGCATGTTTGAAAAATAACATTTCTCTATCAAGATTTGATTTACCGGTAGACTCAATATCCGGATATAAACTTTTATGTTTTATGGATGCTTATTCAAGGTATAATCAAATCTGGATAAATCCTAAGGATGAAGAATTCACCTCTTTAATGACCGACTAAGGAACATACTACTACAAAGTTATATCCTTTAACTTAAGGAATGCGAGGGCAACATATCAAAATTTGGTAAATAAGATGTTTGAGATACAAATAGGAAGGAATATGGAGGTATATGTGAATGACATATCGTCAAAAGCAGATTAGCCAACGACCATATTCACGATCTAGGTGAAGCTTTGAAGTGCTCTAAGTGCATCAAATGAAGCTAAATCTGACAAAATATGTGTTCAGATAACTATTGGAAAGTTTCTTAGGTTTATAGTTTCTCACCAGGGAATTGAGGTAAACCCTGAGAAAATAAAAGCCATTATGGATATGAATCTATCTCGAACTATGGATGAAATTTAGAAGTTAATTGAGAGACTCACAACACTCTTTTGATTTCTAGCAGAATCTATAGAGAAGTAACTGTTCTGCTTTAATGCTCCAAGAGGAACTAAGACAAACGATTTTCAATGGATAGAAGACTGTCAGTTAGCCTTCCAGGAATTAAAGGAATATTTCACCAACTCTCCACTCCTATCATCTCCAAAAGAATGTGAAGAATTATATCTTTATTTGGCCATATCCAACACGGCATTAAACTTGATCCTAGTTAGACAAGAGTCTAAGAGACAATTATCGGTTTATTATGTTGATAAAATTCTGACAGATATCAAAACTCGTTACTCATATGCTGAAAGGGTCACTTTAGCACTGGCCCACTCCGTCAGAAAGTTTTGGCTATACTTTTAAGCTCACAAGATCGTTATTCTAACTAATCAACCGATAAAGGAAAATTTGTAAAGTCCTGAGGTATTCGGATGATTAATTAAATGAACTGTAGAATTAGGCGAATTTGACATAAAATTCCAAGCGCAACTAGCCATAAAAGGTTAGGCCCTCACAAATTTTGTAATTGAAACAACAACCCTAATTCCAGGTGATCTCGAGAAGAATGAAGACCCACTTCAACATGAAGAAGCTCCAACGTGAATCTTGCATGTAGACGAGTCATCTTCTCAATCAGGGAATGGAGCTAGTGTGGTTCTAAGAATTTCGAATGGGTCAGAGACAAAATACTTGATGACACTCGGATTTTTAGCTACTAATAACGTCGTAGAGTACAAAGCCTTATTAGTCAGGTTCAGGCTAGTAAATGAATGCTCAGCCAAAAGTTTGATTATTTATAGCAATTCAAAATTAATTGTCAACAAAGTGATCAAGAATTCTGAGGTGTCTAGTCCACACCTTGCAAAATACCTTACAAAGGTAAAGGGCCTAATCGAATCATTTGATAATGTGGAAGTTCATCACATCTTGAGGGAAGACAATTGGAAGGCAAATCAACTGGCAAAAATGACTACATTTGGTAACCTTGAGTAATACTGTAGAGAGATGAGGAAAGTCCTCGCAATCCCAAGCGTAGAGGTCCGAGAAGAGGTATTTTAGATCTCAAATGATGATACCTAGGTGACTCCACATAGAAGGCATCTTGAAGAAGGACTTCTATAAAAAAATTTGAAAGAAGCCAGACATACAAAAGGGACGGTGGGGTGGTACACCCTTATAGATGGAAAATTGTATCGAAGAGGATACTCCATCTCTTACATGCGATGTTTGACACCAATTGAAATTGACTACATACTGAGTGAAGTACACCTCAAAATCTATGGGTCACTCATAGGAGGTCAAAACCTGGCATTCAAAGTTATACAGTAGAGCTACTATTGATCCGCGATAAAAAGAGATGCCATGGAGTTTGTAAACAATGCGAAAATTGCTAGATCCATGGCAACATTTCTTATCGGCGACACATCAAATTCCAAACCCTACAGTCACTTTGGCCGTTTACACAGCAGGAGCTTGATATATTAGACATGTTACCCATAACAGTTGAACAAAGAAATTTTGTTATAATCACAATAGACTACTTCACAAAATGGGTAAGGTCTTTCTGCTAGCGAGAATCACCATGTAAAATGCAACTGAGTTTATTCGATAGAATATCATTTGTAGGTTTGAGATTCTTGAGGTCATAATGACCGACAACAAAACCCAATTCATTAAAAAAAGGTTCACCAAGTACTGTACAAATTTGGAAATCAAGTTGGTTCATATTTTTGTTTCCTATCTGCAAATAAATGAGCAGGTAGAATGACGAACCAAACCTTATTACATGGGTTGAATATTAAGTTGGAAGACGTAGGGGGCTCCTAAGTAGACTAGTTGCCTGCCGTGCTATGATCCTATCGGACAACCCCTAGAGAATCGACACTAGAAATGCCGTTCAACCTGTGTTATGGGATAAAGATGGTCATTTCGATAGAGATCAAACTACCCAACTTCTGAGTCAAAAAATTTAACCCATAAAGTAATTCCCAACTTCTAAGAGGATATCTTGATTTGCTCGAGGATATTCAAGACACGACAAAGCTACGAACGGCAACTTACTAGTAACAAATCAGTCGGTATTACAATAAGAAAGTGAAAGCTCGCTAGTTCAATATAGGAGACCTAGTTTTGATCAACATAAAGGCTATGGACAAGGTCGCCAATAGGAATAAGTTGACTTCCAATTAGGAAGGACCATTCCTAGTCGCTAGTAGGAATAAGTTGACTCCCAATTAGGAAGGACTATTTCTAGTCTCATTCATTCTCCGAAATAGTGTATATGAACTACGCACTCAAAATGAAAAACTGCTTTCAAGGGTATAGAACACCCTCTACCCTTAAAAATATTATCATTAAACTCGTGCCCAAATCCGGACCGAATAGAGATAAGTTTTGTGCACAGCATAGGGGGTGCTTGTATGATATATTTAACCATATTGATAACAATGAGATTGCAGCTAATTTGTTACATTGATTGTTCATTTGTGTGCTTGCATGTGATTTTCTAAATATAAGCAACCATGACTAATCCTAAGTTGGGTAGAACTCTCACTTGTTAAAATGACCTATTAAGAAACAAGGTCACAGCATTGGTTAATGCAACCCAATGAGCCAAAAGACGGTTGGATACCAGTTATCATATAAAGACTTGGGGGGTTTGAAGATAAAAGTATAACCCCTTATCAAAATGTAAAAACCTTAGGAGGCTTTCTCAGTATGAGTGTTACAACATCCTCCCATAAGAATAAGCATCATCAGTCAAATACGATTGGTGAACTAGGGTCCAAAAAAACCTAATAACAATGGAACCTTGCCTAGTTAGTAAATGAAAAACGTGTTGAACAAAAATTCATCATGAAAAAAAATGACACCAATGACAATGATTGGGACAATCTAACTAATCTATTAATAGACAAATATCTACAACGTGGAGATCTAAGCTTTAAACATAAAGGTTATAATTGCACTACCTATTGCCTACACACGAACGTCGAGACGTTCATTAGAATGACCCAAAACTAGTCAGAGATCGTAGTGACAGATCCCCACTAGACTCCAAGAAATCCTCAATGTTAGAATGACAAGAAGCCCCAAAATTTTTCAAATCACGATAGTCTAAAAGAAAGTCAAGAGACACCATGAATGCGATCTACTTGCAGAGAGAAAACCCGTCTTAAAATTTGTTGTCTAGAGCAGTCTCAACCTCTTCTGGTCAAAGATGCACCCTCAAATTTCCCTCGAGTTGAGCACACTTATTCTAAGGATCGACAAGTAGGATAGCATCCGAAATTGATCGATATTCAGCCGGCTGGAGTTTACCCTTGAGTGAGGTGATCCAATCCATGGCTACAGATTTTTCATCTAGTAGCTCCTAAGATCTCGTCAGCTATTCGGATAGCTCTCTATCTAAATAAGTGACCCGATCTCAACTCTGCTTGGCCTCAGCAATAGTATCATCAATTCGGATCTCCATCTCCCTAGAACAGTAGGGTCGATACAAGAAGCCCTAAAATTTCTCAGATCACGATAGTCTAAAGGAAAGTCGAGAGACACCATGAACGTGATCCACTTGCAGAGAGAAAACCCGTCTTAAAATTTATTGTCCAAAGCAGGCCTAACCTCTTCCGGTCGAAGACGTACCCTCAACTTTCCCTTGAGTTGAGCACACTTATTCTAAAGATCGACCATAGGCTAGCATCCAAAATTGATCGATATTCAGCCTGCTAGAGTTTACCCTTGAGTGAGGTGATCCAATCTATGGCAACAAATTTTTCATTTAATAGCTCCTAAGATCTCGTTAGCTATTTGGATAGCTCTCTATCTAAATAAGTAACCCGATCTAGTCTCTACTCGGCCTCAACAATAGCAACATCAATTCGGATCTGAAACCCCCTAGAACAGTAGGGTTGGTGTACGTTTGAGATAGGTGGGGAATCTCAGCATCACACTTGAATAGCCTATCTTCAATCAAACAAACTAGTTCCTGCGGCTACTAAACAAAGTAAAATAATCAGTCAAAAATAACAATGACAAAGATAATACCTAAAGATGAATGGTTCTACAAATGATACCTCACTGAAAAAATATCTCTCCTAAAAGAGGGACCGAGAGAAGACTCAAACTCAAAGATGGGTGGAGTCCTCCAATATAAAAGAGGTAGAGTACAACGCTGAAGAGGAACTTCAAACCCAGGAGGAGAAGAAAAGGTATTCAAATTCTCTGAGTGCCCAGATGTTGGAGCGTCAGCTTAAGGAGCCTCCTCCATTTTCAAAACCTCCAAATTATTAACAAGATTCTCTTCTGTCATCTGGTTGTTATTAATAAATTCTCCGATGAAAGTAGCAGGAGGCGTAGAAACATGCTCATTGGGTGATAGATTAACGAAAACAGGGGCCTCGTATTCAACTATAAACAGAGCAACAATCGGTTTATTTGGTTGGATGACGACGAGGTCATTTATCCTCAAAATAGTGAGTAATGAAGTTTCATTACCCTCAATGAATTTGGGTGCCTACTAAAACGTTGGACGGCCCAATGAAGAAAGGATAGAATCCAGCCACCGAGACGACTCACTGGCTTCCAATGTGGTCGTCTCATCACCGGCCTCATCAATTGTCCTGCTATAATCGCTAGAGGAGGATGGAAGGGGTGAACCAGGGGCTCAAGAATCTGCCTCTTTGATTACCATTTTGGGAAGATCCTGGATAACAAGTTCTCCCGGTTTTCTTTTGGGCTTACAGAGAGGCATATCAATGACGACCTCCCCTTCAGCCCCAATCTCTCAGTCGACTTCAGCAAGTGCCCGACGGGTCAAAAAATTGCTTGTCCTCCAGAGTAAAATAACATTTTCCTCAATTAATTCAGTCAAGAGTTGAGCCATAAAAGTCTTGGTTCTCAAGACATCTCAAGAGTAGGCAGGATTCACTAGCTTCCCTTCATTGTAAAGAGTCCAACAGGAGGGAATCATAATGAAAAAGTATTGGTTCTTCCAACCTTTTATTAAATTCGGATTTTCTCTGCTTATTTTATATCTCTTTTGAGGAGTAAATGAAATATGATCGTTCTCCTAGTTGAATCAACAAACGACTTTAACAATCCTAGCATCCAGGCAACATTTCCAGGGGCAAAAGAAAACACAGAAGGAGACTTCAAAGGTGAAATAGCAAAAGTACAACTTGAGTAAAAATAAAAAATAATGTAGGACAATAACCCAAAAAAGATTAAAAAAAACCTATCTCTGGGAACTTTAAAGGCACCGTGGCAGAAGGAAAATAAACAAAAAATCATCCACCCATGCCTACAATAGCCACTCAGATCATCTCAAGAGAGAAGATAAATCCAAGGACCTTATCACGACGATGAGGCTTGATTTTGGGACAGACCTAGAAAAGGAAAATCAATATGGTTTCTTCTATAAAAGAGGCCAACCAAAACAGTCTGCAAGTACTTCCACCATCTCCGGCGACTATTAATTGTAACAATGAAGATGCCATATCAACTCAGAACAATCATACCGCTCGGCAAGAAAATGAATACCCCGTGACACAAGACAAAGAGAGCTCCTCAATTTATAACCAATGGAAGGACATAGTAGGCATTCAACTTAAGAAACTATCAAATCACAATAATTGATGACAAAAAATAAAATTTTGCCAAATAAGATCCGAATCAGCAGAGTATTTGGAGAAGGCACACACATTAGTGAAGTTGTAGCTAGTATCCTATCAATGACATGTATAGAGTTTAAATTTAAACCTCCTAGTATATGTAATAGGTACAACTTGAGTCAAACCAGCCTAATACTCAATTAAATAAGAGACTCAAATGTCAATAATCCAATAGAAGAAGTCATAAAATTAATCAAATAGTAACATTCGAATACATGAACAAAAGGGCACGATATAAATAGTCAAATATTAAATGATCACAATGAGTCACTTAATGGTTCGATACAGAGAGCGATCGGAATGGTTCCATGATTGGTGGCCAAATTGTCCTGTTATTAAAGTGGGACGGCCGTTACACATTGTAAGTAATATCTTTCACCATTAATCCAAAACGGTATTATACACACATATCGATCTCAGGTATCGACCAGCCAAATAATACTTCAAACTATAAATAAAATCTCTCCCAAAAGAGAAGAAGGGAGGGAAAATGAAAAAATAAAAAAGACCACTCCATCAGACGAAGGTGTGAAAAAGAGTATAACCCTCAAAATATACCATCATCATCATCCTATCTAATTTTCCACGTCTATTTTTTCATATCTTTTAAATTTAAATAGAAATATCATTAATTTTAATGTTGAAAGATATATTTAAGAGTAAGTCCCATATACTCTCACCTCTAGTTCATTTTCTTATAGTGTATAGGATCCAAATTCAGAATTACAAATATCGGATCTATTATCATTCGAACATTCAAGCGAATCTTTCCAAATTCGTACATGATTATACATTTGTGGAACGCATCACTATTAAATAAAATTGAAGTAATTTCCAATATATAAAATTTTATGAGACTAAATTCATTATGTAGGTCATTGTTGAATTATTGAATTACTTACAATAATGTATAGGTATATATAAACAACTTTCGTGCATACATTCTTTTCATAAAAAATTTAGAAATGATTTTGCTTGTCTTCTCCCTCTTCCTTTTCCTAAGTGAGAGTCCACATAAAAATCTGTTCTCAAATCTCCTTAATATTTTTTTTTATTTAACTCGCGCCACTTATAAAACCAGTTGCTTATTTTATTAGAAAACTATTTTCTTAACATACTGTAATAGAATAAATATGTCACTTCATAGGATAAGAAGATTAAAATTTTTCAATTACTTAAATGACTCCCTTTTATCAAACACCTAATTCATTAAAAAATAGCTTATATAAAATAGCTAAACTATACCAAATTATATAATATTTAATTATTTTAATAAATAATTATGCATATATTATGTTATATGAAATAATTTTACATTATATAAGACCCGGATCATTTCATTCCGAATTTATTTATCAACATAATATGAGTAATGATAGTAAAATTTGCAAGCAAAACACTAACGACACGACTAATGATTATTTATTATTATAATAAATAATAAATAAATAATAAATAAGACACGATATATATATAGCTTATTAATAAACAAATTTTATTTAACTGATACAATAAAATACTTTTATGATATTAATACTATATAATTAGACAACCTTAGACCTATTCATATTTACAAAATGAAATTTTAAATGGATAAACAAGTTTTAATCATGTTAATTTATAATTGTGTTAATTCAATACATTTACTATAGTCATGTAGTACCCATTACTTTCATGTCAACGTGCCAAACATAAAATATGGTACAATTATTTTGTATTCTAAATGTATCGATCTAGCAATGATACAAACTCATCTAATACAAATAGAACTATTTTCATTGGCATTAGGTTTATTTTTTATTGATTTTAACAGTAGCATAGTTGAATAAGGGCCACATGTGTTGCACAGTATGAGGCCCCCACAAGTCCCTTAGAAGCATAAATACTGTGTCATGAATCAAATCTCCATGGTAGCTAGGGAACCAACCATGAGACAACTAGTCTGCTGAATGACCGGCAACATTCCATGAACGAGTCATTCAATTTGTAAAAACTCGTTCTAGGAGACATGGGGTGGCCATGACCATTCTTGCCTCCTTTCTAGGTTAAATGGTAATAGTGTTGGGATTAGTCTATCCAAATTTTGGCATATAAAATCAACAATTAATTCCTTCAAAATCAACAATAAAAAAGATGAGATGATAATATACAATCATAAATAAAAATTATGCAATAAAATAAATAACAAACTCATAGAAAATACCTTTAGTTTCACCACAAAGGGTGAAAAAATTGAACAACAGATAACAAGAGAGCAAATGAAAAAAATCATTGGTAAAAATATCCTACACAATAATTAGAACAATCTACTCAAAATGATAAAGAACTGAACACAATTAAAGACACAAGAATTGGTAAAATTTTCTCATTCTTTTCTTCTTTTTTTTCTCTCTATTTGGCACTTAAAGTATGTCTTGAAATGGCTTATGCTAACTATCCCAAATCAAAAGGCGAAACTAACATTAGAATGTCAAGTAATAAACTTCTCAAGAAAATATCATCTCACGTACACGTGCATCAAAATAGTCATTACATCCACCTACGTACATGCACTTATTTGGTATGAATCAGATACTATCGTTATATCGAAGCTAGCAAATGCATCTATCAATTGTGTATCAATTGCATTTCAACAAAAATAAATGAGTATATATATATATAAGGACATAAAACTCATAATGAAATATCCCAACAAATAGCCACTTCGTCCAAACCCACATCCTCCCTCTAACTCTCTCTTAGCGTATACAGCTTGCAATTTCTTTACCCTACATATCTATCTCCTACTTTAAACTACTAAGGGTAAATTACTAGAAATTTTTTTTTTTATGTTGTGTCTTGGATTGTTAATAATCTAGAATTCAATTCTTAGAAACCAATATACTTAATTATTTTTATTTATGTTTGTATTGAATTAATTCAATATAAAATCTATTTAAGGAGCAGCATCTTCTAAAGAAAACGGTAGAATTGTGTTTCTTTATTTGCTACATGCACATCAATGTGAGCTAACAATTATAACCAAACAAGCAGAGTAACATGTTCCAAACAATGGTCGCCCAAGCTACATGTCCTTGGAAGAAATTTTTTATTGCTATCAAACATCAACTAGACAAATTGTCTGTTCAATATTGTTATTAAAAATATTTTTTTTCAAAAAAATTCGAATTGGATTTTATCTTTAACAATCTCCTTAAATTTAGTCCCCCCCCCCCTTTTTTTTTAAATTATTACTATTTTTTCAAATTTTAATTTAGAATCTTTTCAGATATAAGAAAAATAAAATTAATAAAAATTATGAGTTACTTATCCAGGACAAACACCCTTTCAGAAGTTGGGGGGAGTATGTCACTTTTCGAAAATCATGAGTGCAACATGAAGCCATGTCTGTGTTTCAATTTGTAAACTTTATTACAGTGTGTCTATCCATCAACTTGAGCTTGAAATTAGTCCAAGTAATAAAATCATCAAAATAAACTTAGAAAATGACATAAAAATTTGGCGACGCTATAAGAACTAGTAAGATGAGATCTCACAGCAAATCTCACATTGCAGGTTATCTAGAGAATGATTTGGTATGGGGCGATAGAATTTGTTAAAAAAGATAAGAGATACAGAAAGAAATGAGAAACAAAGATCAACTCTTGAATTTTGTAAATAGCTTGGCCAGATTGATATTTTATATTTTCAAAGCTTAATCTTTATACATTAGCATTATGAAATATTTATTAATCGAAGCTTTGCTATTAGAATCATCTTTTATATATCAAATTGGAGTCATCGATTTGATAGGCATAAGTAACTATGCTATTTCTGTGCCTAAACCCATATCAATAGCATGGAGCTAATAGTATCCCTAACCTTCTCTTTAGTGTGTTGAGATATGGCATTTGCTTACCCCGGATATGGATGGGAATAGGGTAGGCCAAGACATGTTTTAATTAACATCAATTGATTCTGAATTGCTAAGTTTTGTTTCTTCTCTTAATCTTTAATAGGATCAGAATTTTAGTTTCCTCTTTCACCCCCCAAGCAATCAGGGTTCCTCATCCTGATACCCAAAATATTTGGAACTGAGAGGTAAGAAATCTAATATTGAATGTATAGAAATTAAAATTTAGAATTAGAATTTATAATTTCAAAAATAATATTAAATATTTGCTTGAATTTTAGATTTTTTTTTATTTTGTTAGAAATATATTAAATTAGCAAATTTTGTGATTAGAAAAATAAGTAATTTGCATGACACTCAAATATTAATGAAGACTAGCGCATTGTATTTATCTGAAAATTAATATCCGTTGTTCCATTTAGAACATCAATACCTAATGCACACTTGCCTAGCATATAAGTGTATTTTGTTTAAAACATTCAAACCTAATGCATGCCTGTGTCATATATGAGTATAGTTAGTTAAAAATTTTTATACTTGATAGGCGTCTATGTTACTTATGAGCCCAGTCATTTCAAAATATTAACGCTGGATTCATGTTTATGCAGTGCTCATGCACTATCTTGTGTTTGCCTTCACACCTGATATGTGTCTTTATAATATATAAGTGTTGTGGCACTGACTTTTTTTTTGACATAAAATTCTTGATCTAATTTTAACATTTTTTATAAAAATCGCCCTTATTTTACATAAGGGTTGGGGAAAAAAGTGGCTGCAAATACCTTAGCTCTTAGTATCTAAAATAAAAAAGAGATTCATTATTAGAGGAAACTGAAACTATTCTATTGAGATAAAATTAATAAGATTTTTTTACCGAACCTTTTTTATCAATCGCTTATATACTTGTTTCAGCTTACAAACTTTTGATGTGTCATTGGTAGTATGGATACTGGATTCCAATACTATATAAAGATTTTCTACCAAGTAAAACAAATCCAATAGATAGGCTGGAAGCTGCTTGATTCCACTGCAATAAGCAAATTCGATAAAGTTTTTGGTATTGATCACGAGTTGGGAATAAGTTGGTTTAAGTTTAGTATGCCTACATTATCCGAGTTATAAATTGACTTTTGTATTGTAATATTTTCACTAGTTGGAGAAGTTTAGAAGATTTTACTCAAAAATTGATTGACTTTTGAGACTTTCTTTTGTCACGAATATCTTTGCAACATATGTATTGTTACATATTTATTTTGGTAATTACTATTTTTACCAAAATTATATCTTCACAAATTTCTAAAAGTGAATATTTTATATATATTTTGTATTTGTATATCTTTTATTTCTATTATTTATAAGAGGTTTAAACGAACCGTAATTAGGGTTCAATTAAATTTTTAAAATTTATGGTGATTTAAAATATTAAAAATTAGTAATTCAACAGTCTTTTTGGGATAGATTTCAAAACAATTTTGAGGCATCATATATAAGGCGGGTCCAGATCGGCTTTCGAGATGGGATAAATAAATATCGATATTACTCCGTATCCAAAAATCTTAATTTTATTTTTTTTAAAAAATCGTCCCAAAACTAACTTTTTTTATGCTAAGCAAGTTGAGATCGTTCCATGCACAGCAAGGCAGGCCAAATATGACACCCCTCACCCCGGAAGTTGATTGAGTTTAGGGGCCCTGTGCCATAAATCTTAGCCGTCTCCGTGAAATTAGACGGCCGAGCTTTTTTTTTTAATTTACAAATGAAATAAAAAAAATGATGCATGTCCTTAGTTATTGGTTCATCCGGACAGCCGCGGTCAGTGTGGCATAAACCCTATATCGCAGTCAGTACGGCGCAAGGCCCTTTGGCTCGAAGTTGATTGGCTTGCTCTCTTTCTAATAATTACTTAATTTTCTTTCAATGATAAACACAAATCGTTAAAGAATGATTGAAAGGTTACACGATTTTAATTTTGTCTTTCTATATTCAATAGAAGATTTTAAAAAAATAACTAATCCACTAAATTTATTTCGTTCTAAAATATCAAACCTGATAATTAGATACTGATAGAATCCTATAAAAATTGAAGACTTAAATTAATAATTTGATTGGATGGGAATGGCTTGAAAGGAAAAGCAAAATATAAATTGTATTATTAACCTAATGGACTTCAATCGAAAATGTAGTGTTTTCAGAAGTCACCTTCAATCTCTTAACATACCACCTAAACGTTTGAGTCAGACTATTGAAAACTTCAATGAAATACGTCGAAACAAAATATTAAAAATTATTCATATTTAGCCTCAAGCACAGGATTTCAATGAATAATTTTCAAAATATATTCTTATGAAAGAGTAAATTCAATCTAAAAAATATATTACACCCTTAATTATTTATTAGCCATAATAATAAAATCTCCCAAATTCAAATAGTATGGTTTTCCTTTCGAGTGCACGCGCTGCATGTTGTCTAGTTGACTATTAGTCTGGGCATGACTCGTTCTCGCTGGCTTCCTAGGGCACCCCGCCCTGGCTTCCTAGGTCGGTTTCCTTTAAGTCCCTCCATAGCTTCAGATGCTGAGCTTCATTCTCCATATTCATCCACTTCTTTAAACATGCAAAGATCTCAAGGTTCTCTGATAAATTAGCTTTCATTTTCTTCATTTGTTTCACCTCGCAGCTCTAAGCCGACGTCCTCTGGCCCCCCACCATTTCCTCCATTCCCAGGGGGAGGGGGGCAGAAGGGGCTCAGGGTTACTGTCTTTAGAGGAGAGAGGGGCTCGAGGATTTTCTCAGCTGCTCCATCGGTTTCACGCTTAAGCTTTTCGGCTCCATGCAAGGATCCACGTCCTCTATTTAGCAAACACAGAACTTGTTGGGCTGGATCCTGTAAATGCATGGAGTGATCACCCAGCCCATTCAAGAAGCTCATCACATGGCCCCATAATTACGCGCCACAAACAGAAATACAACTGCCTAAGTTTATTGTTTTAAAAATTATTACATAAAAATCTCATTTACGGACATTGAAAATAAAGAACTGAAAATAACTACCGATAATCAAAGAATTGAAAATGTCTTAAGTTAGATACCAATGGTCAATGCCATCGCTCGAAGTTGGACCTCCATCACTATCAGACACATTAAGCCATAATGTAATAAACCTGGTTTAGCTGTAAACAACTGCTGCGACCAAATACTCATCCAGAAACTGAAGAGGAGGTGGCAGCGGCGGCAACGGGCAGCGACAACTTCCACAGTTCACAACACAAAACTTGGCCGAAAGGGGTTTTGCATGAGAAGAAAGTCTGCGTGATAAGGTCATGCTAGTTACGATAGGTCATGGTTAAATCATAGATGAACCAAATCTCATGGAGTCTCCTTCACTTCCGCCAACTCCTGAAAGCATGCATCGCCGGAAGAGACCTTATCACGGGTAAGTCCCTGCAAACGCTATACGTCAAGTCTCTCGTCCCTACTTCAACTTACCTCTCCAATCACTTCATCATCCTCTACTCCAAATGCGGCCGCCTTGCCGACGCCCGCAAGACCTTCGATGCCATTCCCTGCCCAAACGTCTTTTCCTACAACACAATCATCTGTGCTTATGCCAAGGAGTCACAGCCCCGGATCGCCCACCAACTGTTCGACAAAATTCCCCAGCCAGATACCGTCTCCTACAACACGCTCATCTCCGCTTATGCGGACCGAGGAGAGACCCAACCGGCACTTGCCTTTGTTTCTGAGATGAGAGAACTGGGCCTTGAAATGGATGGGTTCACTTTGTCGGCGGGGGTCACGGCTTGCTGTGGTGACATTTCTCTCGTAAGTCAATTACATTCTTTGGCAATTAAGGGCGGTTTTGATTCTTATACTTCCTTGAATAATGCCCTTGTGACTTATTACGGCAAGAATGGGCGTTTGAGTGATGCAGAGAGGGTGTTCTATGGAATGAGTGGGATCCAAGATGAGGTATCTTGGAATGCTATAGTGGTTGCATTTGGGCAAAACCAGCAAGGATCAAAAGCTTTAGGATTGTTTCACGAAATGATTAAGCGAGAGCTAAATGTCGACATGTACACGCTAGCTAGCGTTTTGACTGCCTTTACAAGCTTGGAAGATCTGTCCGGGGGACGTCAATTTCATGCCCAGTTGATCAAGATTGGGTTTCATCACAATCAACATATTGGAAGTAGTTTGATTGATTTGTATTCCAAATGTGGGAAAGACATAACAGATTGTAGGAAGTTGTTTGAGGAAATTCATGAGCCTGATTTGGTTGTGTGGAACACGATGATCTCTGCTTATTCCCAGCACGAGGAAGTCTCTGAAGAGGCTCTCGCGTGCTTCAGGGAGATGCAGCGCATTGGTCTTCGTGCAGATGATTGCAGCTTCGTCTGTGTAACTAGTGCATGCTCCAATTTGTCATCTCCATTGCAGGGAAAACAGATACACTCCCTAGCACTCAAGTCCGACATTCCATCAAACAGGATATCCATGGACAATGCCCTCGTTGCAATGTACGCAAAATGTGGAAGTCTTCAAGATGCAAGGCAGTTATTTGACAGGATGCCAGAGCATAATATTGTCTCCGTTAACACCATGATTGCGGGTTACGCACAGCATGGTGTTGGAGCAGAAGCACTACTTATTTTTGAATGGATGCTGAAATCAGAGTTCGTTCCTAACAGTGTAACCTTTGTGTCTGTTCTTTCAGCTTGTGCACATACTGGAAAACTTGGGGACGGTGAGAAATATTTTGGCATGATGAAAGAGGAATTCAAAATTGAACCAGAATCAGAGCATTATTCGTGCATGATCGACATGTTTGGACGAGCTGGGAAGTTCAGGGAAGCTGAGCAGCTGATTGAGAGTATGCCCTACAACCCTGGTTCTATCAGTTGGGCAGCATTACTTGGTGCCTGCAGAAAACATGGTAATATTGACCTAGCCATTAAGGCAGCCAACTCTTTTATCCAGATGGAACCCTCAAATGCTGCTCCTTATGTTATGCTGGCAAATATTTACTCCAATGCCGGCAGATGGGAAGATGTTTCGATGGTCAGGAAGCTTATGAGAGATAGAGGAGTGAAGAAGAAGCCAGGTTGCAGTTGGATTGAAGTAAACAAGAAGATACATATTTTTATAGCTGAAGACAGGTTGCACCCGATGATTAAGGAGATCTATGAGTACCTTGAGGATATGTCTATGAAGATTAAGCGGACCGGTTATGTTCCAGATGTGAAATGGGCATTAGTAAAGGATGATGGAATTGGAGAAGCAGAGAAAGAGATGATGTTGGTGCATCATAGTGAGAAGCTGGCCATTGCATTTGGGCTCCTCTCAACAAGAGATGGGGAGCCGATACTTGTCATGAAGAACCTCAGAATATGCGGGGATTGTCACAATGCCATTAAATTTATCTCTGCTGCCACTGGGAGAGTGATCACTGTCAGGGATACCCACAGGTTTCATTGCTTTAACGATGGCAGATGCTCATGTGGAGATTATTGGTGATACTTTGCTTGGTATTTCCTCAAATCGGGTAGCAAAGACAACAGAAATGCAAGGGCAATGATTTTGGTGCATCATAGTGAGAAGCTGGCCAATGGGTGCTGCTTTGGGCCGCTGCTCAACAAGGAACGGGGAGCAGAAGCTCACCGTGAAAAACCTTAGTATATGTGGGGCTTGTCAGGATGCCATTGACCTTATTTCTGCTGCTGCTTGGTCACTAACCAGGATATGCATTGATTTCATTGTTACTAGTATGGAAGATGCTCATGTGGAGACTACTGATTGGTATTTCCTCAAAAGAGCAGTAAAAATAATGCAAATGCAATGGCTATGGTGGACATGCTTAATCAAACACAACCAGAAGCTGCTGCTTACCAATATGGCACTCAAATTGATAGCTTCTTTGCCAAGTGTTCTCATCTCCTAGTTCGCATGCCAAACCCACCCAAACAATGAGCTCGTCCAGCAGCAATCTGATCCTTGCTGGTGCTGGATGAGATGAAAGCCATGAGAAATTTATCAGTTTTATGTTCAAATAGTATAGCTTGACATTGATTCTTGTTTTTACTCGTTTCTTTTTAACTCTTTTTATACTTACTGAAGAAACACTAGTAGAAATGGCTGAAGAAGCTGTTATGTACGGGAACTGAAAGCTTCAATAGTGATAAAGCAATTTTTTATCCTTATCACCTCTGCCTACTATCAGTAGCTTATGTTGATTTCTAGCGGTGTTTACAGCTGTTGGTTCCCATAAACAATTCTTCTTCTAGTTTTTTGTCTACCATACTTGTTTTGCTTGAAAATGACGAAAAGTTCGGTGTTCTTGAAGCATTGGTACCCGTATCGAGATATGTAACACAACCATAGTGAGTAGCTGGGTATAGCAAACACAGTGGAAACAATTAAGCTGAACATTTAGCTCCATAAACGTACTTTTTAAATGTCAAGAACACAACAAAAGAGCAATATCCTACACCAAGGTAAACTACCCAAAGTGTTTTGTATCTTCTGCGAGTGTCGAAGGCATCCTCTCTGTTACCATCATCAAACACTTAAATTACAATAAGCATTTTTGGTAGAATCTTTAGATCTCAACGGAAAGACTTGAGGTGGTTAACTTGCAGAAAGTTTGGATGACACCTTTGTTGCAGCCTGATCAAATTTATTGCAGCAGCTTTATTTTTTCCATGACTGACTGCCCATTTTGGCCTGAAAAGAAAGGAGAAATAAAATGTCATTGTCTATTATCCTTCTTAAACTGTAGAGCAAGGAAGCAAAGCGTGCTGTATATTTTCAAAATGATGTAAGAGAACAAAGTCCCCTCATGGAAAAACCACAAACATTTATGGAATGTATACATAATAAAGTTGACTTTACAAGATAAATTACTTTTTCAGTAATATTGTGTTGCTTGTGTGACTGGGACATGTGTGCGGTGCATTTTAGGCACATTTATAATTGCACTCGGCAAATTATGTTTTCCATGTAGCATGGCAGTTGGTAGTTTTAGTTTTTGTCCAATTTTTGTTGGTATCTATCAATTTTTGTCCAATTTAATTTTTGTCCAACTACCAACTGACCAATCATCATAAAGGACAAAATCCATTAAAAAAAAAAAAAGACAACAGACATAAATGTTTAGAACATGTGCAACTATGATCTATAAAAGGAAGGTTTCGGATGAATTCAAACCAATTAGTAAACCAGATCAATCCAAAAGATTGAGTAATGCAGCTAACAAAATTGGTACCGAAACAGTTTATTTCACAAGGACTTACATCATCTAGACCAGGATCAAGATTGTCCCATTCCTCTTATCTAAAGTTGGTTGAAAACTCCTTATTTCTTTCATGTTTTTCAACCAGTGGTTTCATACTTCTGTGGCTGGCGAAGAACAGCCAATACCAATCATAGTTCATATAATATCCAATTCCCATCTGATTTGATTTGGCATTATTAGTTTATTTTTGGTTAAATTGAATAGTTAAAAAAAAAATTATGCAGTATAAATTTGAAGGATATTTTGAGCAAGGAAACTAATTGGCGTCTGAAGTATGCCCGTCATACACTTAAGCGCGGATTCCAGATTGGGTAACGCTTGAGAAGCGCCTAAGGAGGCGCTTGAGTGCTGATTCCTGTGGGGATCGCGCCCGAGGTGGCGCTCATGTGCAGAGAGGGTTTGGTGCAGCGCTCGTGTGCCGATTCAACTATATAAGGAGCAGCACACACTGTTTGGTTATTTCGCACGGGAAAGAAGAGAAAGGAGAGAGAGAAAAAGAAGAGAGAGAAAGATGAAAAGAGGTGATTTCGAAGTATCTTTTCGTCCGATTTGTTTAGTTTGAGATTAAGGCAAATATCCTTACACTCCATGTAACATCCCGAAATCCCGAAATATTTTTATTGGATTAAATTGAAATTGTTTATTATTTTTGGTGATTTTGGGTAATTTGGATGTGAGAAAAAATTAATTTAATATTATAAAATTTTGGGAGAATATTCGGAATTGTTGGGTCAGTGCCGGCGTACGCCTATTCGATCGTTCAGGCATCGAATTAAATTTTAGGATTAAAAGAAAACGTAATATATAATAATAATAATAATAATAACAAAAAAAAAAAAACATGGGAAAGCTGATGGAAAAAGGAAAAAAAAAAAAAACGGGGGAAAGGGGCTGCTGGGCATATGCCTCTCACGTGGCTTGCCCCTTTTACTTATTTTCATTTGGGATTTTGGTTTTAAGGGAGAAATAGAGAGGGCTGGAACGGAGGCAGAAGCAACGAAGGATCAGCAGAACGCGAGGGTTTCACGAAGGAAAAGAAGGGAAAATGCAGGCCTTCGGGTCCGATTCCGAGCTCGAGCTAGTTGGGAAAGTTGTAGAGCACGTCGAGGCAAGAAACCTCATACCCTCGTTTTTCATTTTCGTGCACTTTTGCTTTATTTTTTTCGGGTATCCTTGTTCCGATACCGGATTAAATTTGTGCTTATTGCTTCCTATAATCTAAGCATGAATATATGTTAATTTGGAGACCTAATTTATAGTCTAAGTTCGGTTTCGGAAGACGCAAACCCTCACCCACGCACGCGTACTGTTCACGTACAATCGGGTGTATTCCGGCCCTCGATATTTGGGGCTTTTGTATAAATTGAGACTAGAATACCAATACCCACACCCTAGGTAAGTTATTTTGTCAATTGGGTACCCGATTTGGTGAAATTACGTGAATTCCCGTTCGTGAAGCCCGTGACCCGCGCCCGGGTGGTTTCGGGCTCTGATTCTTGGGGTTTTTGATTTAATTAAGACTAGATTATGATTATGTATGACTTGGGTAAGTTAATTTGTTGGTTGGGTATCGAAATTGTGGTTATTTAGGGATTTTCGTTATGAAGCCCGTGACCGCGCCGGACACCGTTTGATCTTCGATTTAGGGTTTAATGTGTGAATTGACTTGGGATTATAGTTACCCATGCCTTGGGTTTGATAAATTACCTGTTAGATGTCCGAAATTCCGAGAATCAACCGATTCGTGCATATGTGCATTCTTCATGTGCACTGTTCCTGTGCACTGTACACAGGTATTTGCTTGTCCGAAAACTTCGGACGATATTTTGTATAATACTTCATTGTTTAAATGCCGATTAAGTGATATGTGTTTGTAGAGAGAGGAAGTTGAGGCACAACAGCAAGCACGACGAGAAAGAAAGGGGAGAGACCACAATTGTGATTCGATCCGAGTAAAATAATGGTAGAACGAGCTCAGGCAAGTGTACTTCGGACGCTGTTTTTCACTGTACTGATTTCTCATGCTTTAAAACCGTTGAAAATGCTCTAAAATGTTGATGTTGCATGATTGAAGTACATGAAGTATATTTCCTTCGCTTAGTCGGTTAGATTTCATAATTATCCATGTTTATTGCAAGTTTTGGTTTCGATTTCGTGAATAAACATAAAAATAGTATTCAATTTGTCTTGAAAAGTATGTGATGAAACCCTAGCTCGAAAATGTGGTGTAGTTTGAGTAAATTGCATGATTTAATGTATATGCATGGCATCTATGATATTAAGTTCATGAAATATGTACATGTAAGAGACCGATTTGAGTCCGAAGGTTTTGGCGAAGCCCTATGTACGAAAATGAAAAGGTTTTGATGAGCTTTAACCGTAACTTCTGTTATATGAAAGTTAATTGATATTGAAATGTGGCTTCCAGTATAATTTGTTTCTGAAAATATGTACCGACCCGCACCGAGGAAATTTCCATGTATGTTTCAAGTTAGCTGAAAATGTTTTGAGAAAAGCTGATTTCAAAGGGTTTTCGATAAAGAGATGTTTCTGTTACAGTTATTTTAGGACCCGAGACTGACTACAGTCCGAATAGGTTCTCCGGCATGTCTTAGGATTTTTCGGTGGTAATCGAGGATAACTCTGTCCATAGAGTTATTTGTGGTCCGCCCTGCCCTGGGGGCGTTATGGACAGAGGGAATTACCGTTACCGGCCTATCTTCGGTGGCATACCCGTACCGATCCCGTGAGATGGGATACTCATATGACAGTTACCGGCCTTAGATTGTGTGAAGTGAACACAATCTATCCTCGATTATTCGCCCCCTCAGCTAGTAGGGTATCGGCGTGGTCTGTCACCGATATGATATGAAACCGATTTCTTGCTTTCTTGATATGTTATGTTTCTGTACCGATCACCGAATATGAAAATATGAAATACCGATTACCGAATATGAAATACTGTTTACCGATATGATATGTACCTTGTTGGGTTCCGACTCACTGTTTTATTATTTTTCCCTCCAGATGAGACGGTAGAGCTAGTACCGGACGAGAAAGAGTGACCGAATGGCATTTCTGGAGATTTTGAGGACCTTAAGTGTTCTGAAGCTATTTTGGGAGAGCAGCTGATGTAAAGACTTGCTGGACGTGTGATTTTGTATACCGATCTAGTATTTATGGATTATTCATGCACATGTGAATTTTGTATAGAATGCTTGTGATGTACTTGATAGTAAAAAGGAAAAACTATGCTTCTGCAGATTCTTAGTTTACTTCCGCTATATACTCTGGATTTACTGTGCAAGTCCTAGATAGCATCTCATTATTTAACTGTTAGAGTAGTAACTGCCTTTATGGATTTGTGCCATGGATGGCACATGTGATCCTGTGAATGATTGTTGTTGGAATTGTGAAAAATGGATAGTTGTGTGCTTGTTATGGATGAGTATTACAGGATTGTATTTTTGGGTTTTTCATCCAGTTACAAATGAGACTCTGCCGAAATTTCTGCAGAAGTCTTGCCTTATATTTAGACCGTTAATCGTGTTATCTGTTTGACAGAAACTTTTGAGGGAAAAAAAAAAATCCGTTCCGTCACACTCTATCCTTGGTCTATCTCCATTTCTGATTATTTTTGCTTATGTTTGGTAGATTTAATGCACATGCATTTTATTTTATTCATTCTATCTAATTTCTTTGTGCATGCATGTCACTTTTACCAATTGTTTTATAGTTTTGCTTTGATTTTGTTAATATTTGAAGGTTTTATTTGTTTTTGTCAAAATGGGTAAATATTTTGAGATATTATATTAATATATAAGTATATTTGTAAAGAAAAAAGTCATTAAAACTTGTATATAGTTCGTGCATGTAGTATCCATGCATTGTACTTCGGGTCGGACTCTATTTTCATTATGTAATTCGATATGTGACCTTTTTCGAGGAAAATGTTTTATGATTTTACATTCTTAAGTAAAAGTTTTGACCTTTTTTTTGCCAAATAGGAAAAGTTTTGTGATATATGATATAGAGAACCTTCCAGGTTTGTATTTAATGAAAACCATCGTAAGAAATTGAACGAAACCAATATATTCAGATATCCTAATATATTAGACAGATTTTAGGATTACACCTATCATCCATGGGTGGCAAAAAAAAGTGGCATTCAATCCCGTCTATAGGAAATAATATGTAATCAGCCTGCCTATGAATCTACATAATATGATATAACCTCAAGTTATTGGAAGTACATATAACCCTTCCTCAAGTTAATCTTTCGGTCTTTGGTTCGACTTGTGCATGTTTTAAATTTTTGATATGTTTAACCTACATTAACTTGTATTTGAAATTTCGATTGAAATTCACAATTATTGCCCATAGTTGTGATTCAGTTGGTCTCATATACTCGGAACTTGCGACTTTATTTTGAATTATGCTTTTGAGTACAATATCACATTCGGATTTTCGTTGATGGTGTGAGATCTCAATCCCGAAACCTGAAAATTATGGAGTGATTAAATTGATGATTATAATAAGGCTTAAGAACAATGGGTAAATTTGGCACCAAAACAAAAAGTGAGCAAATGGGAAGAAAATGGGATCGGTGCTCGAGTAGGTGCTAATTTGCGCAAGCACCCGCTCGTAGGTTGCTCGAGACAAGGCGGGAGCTATCCCGGCTACAAGCAGTGCGCTCGACTGGCGCTCGAGCGCTAGTCATGTATTCCGCATGTGATTCTTTTCCTTCATGTTTTTAAAAGGGGAAGAGAAAAGAAAATGGGAAAAATCTTCCATCTAACTCCTATCAGAGTAAAGATAACTATAGATCGAGCTCAGGCAAGTGTACTCTGGACGTTATTTACCATTTTTACTGTATTTTAATATCTCTAAATTTGTATTTTTGATCTAAATCTATGTTTCTCCATGTTTAATGTAAATAAAGTATATTTCTCCTGATTAATCAGACATATTTCGTGTTTTCTTGTATGTACTGCTGAATATACTTTCGGTTTTATGTATAAATATATGTTTGGTATTCGTTTTTCGTCCGGAAGGTTTGACAAAACCCTAAGCACGAAAATAATGGGATTTGGTGGTTTTAATCTATAAATTTGACTAGTAAATGTTGATTTATAAAAGAGTATTGCCCTTATAATGATTTGTAACTGAAAAATTTACATAGAATTATACTTGTTGAATTCGTGGAATTCTAAAGCATTTTGCAGGAATATTTGTGTAATTATGATTGACTTTCCGATGTTCGATCAGTTATAAGTTGAGAAATAAGAAGAAAAGCATTTCTGATTTTGTAAATTAGAACCCATGACTGAAATACAGTCAGGTTAGGTTCTCCGACATGCCTTAAAATGTTATGGTGGTAATCGAGGATAACTCTGTTCACGGAATTATATGTGGTCCGCCCTTCTTCAGGACATTAATCTAGAGGGTAGAGTTTCAGTTGATCCACCCTCCTTCGGGAGATATTAGTACATAATCTACCGTCCTTTGGAAGGTATTAGAATAAAATCCCATGAGAAGGGATACGTTACTGGCCTTAGATTGTGCGGAGCGAACGCAATCTATTCTAGATTACTCGCCCCCTCGACTAGTAGGGTCTATTAGTTCGGTCCTCCTAATAGAAAAAGGATTTCTAGAATTTATATACTTTGATTTCCGTTTTCGATTTCTGAGACTCGTTATACTGCTTTATGAAATCTGAAGCGTGATGATATTGATTTATGTTTTTTCATGTTTCATGTATCCCTCTTGCTCTGCATATTTTCGTGATTTTGGTTTATTTGTATGCATGTTCCGCCTAAAAGGAATTCCTAGAATAGTTTAATTCAGGTTTTGATTTCTGATGCTTGTCCTATTGGTTTATGGCTTCCGAAGCTTGATTTTACCGACTTATACTTTTTCTGTTTTCATGCACCTTTCTGCTACTGCCATGATTGAATATTTTCATGTTAATGTTCATCTGCACCTATGTCCTACATGAAAACATTATGTTCTACATGTTTTGGTACCTTACTGGGTTTCGTCTTACTATTTTGTTTCCCCCCTCCAGATGATACAGTAGAACTAGTGCCTGATGAGAAGGAATAGTAAAGTCTAGCCTGGAGACTTTGGAAGACGTTGAAGCCATTTCGAGAATCTTAAGAAGACTAGCTTGAACGTAATTGCCTGATTTTTTATATTGATTCTTGTATATGGATCTTGTATATAAAATGTATGTTATGCATATGAGGAAACAGGAAATTATGCTTCCGTAGGTATATAGTTCAATTTCCGTTATATGTTTTCTGGATTCCGTACAGGTTCTAGATGGTATCTCTATTCTGAACTGTTAGTATAGTGGATAGGAAATGTTAAATGTAAGCCGTAAGAAATTATACGGCGTCTATGATCCTGTGTCTGTAATGAGAGTACCTATTGATGGATATAATGATATTATTCTATATATTTGCATGTTATAAGTTGGATTTATATTTCAATTTAGCCCAATTTTAGAAAAAACTCTATTCGTTTTCCCTTAGAACTTTAGGTTGTTAATTGGACTTTGGTTTCTATTTTCTGTAATGACGAAAATTTCAGATGATAAAAAAAAAAAAAATCCGTTCCGTCACATATGAGCTTTTGGATTGTGGTTTTACGCATTTTGTATATGTTTATTGACCCTCAACTTGATTTTGGACCCATTTGCTTGTTATATTATATACTGATACTTGTTGAGCTTTCAACTCACGTTTTCATTTGTTATTATCCCTTTAGATTAATGGGCTTCGAATACGTTGCAGGAAGTTTAAACGCGAATTTGATAAAAGTTTCATCCATTTTGGTGAGTATTAACCTTATATTCAAACTGTATTTATATCAGACATATTTTAATATTATTGGGGCAGTGGATAAAATGATAACAACATATAGTATCGTCAAGGAAACAATGTTCAGATTATTTAATAAAATTGGATTTTGTGGCGTTTAGTTTATTATGGTTTGGTTTTGTTTGTGTTGTCATTGGTCACTTATTCCTTACGACATTTTAAAGAAGGTCATAATTGTTTAACTATCCGGATGAGTGGTCCAGGAGATCCTGTGACTGTTAATGTTAATATTATTGTCATTTTGAGGTTATATTGATATTGTGTCAAGTCAAGCCCAGATTTGGGTTTTGTTTTCATTATTGTCTTATATTTGAGAATTAATTTTGTGAGTCAAAATTATTCATTATTATTATTAAGATCTGTTTTAGTCTAGGGCCGTGATATGGAATAGTATCAAAGAAGAGTCGTAAAGAGAGATATTTTGGATTAATTTTGAATAGCTAATTAGTTGAAAATTTTGTATAATAGGAATTGTCAATGGCAGATAACAAATATTTCAGATGTGGAGGATCGGGTTTGAGCCGAGAGGATGGTTACCTTGCGATAATGAGCAATATTATGGACCACGTGATTTAGCCGCAAGATGAGGACTTAGCTGCCATGAAGAGAATGACTGACCAAGGGCATGGTAGAACGCCCTTAGAATGCTTCAAGAACGAGCATGTTCCGGAATTCTTGAGAGAATTCAATCTTATTAAAGCCAAAAACTAGATTGAAAGAGTGGAGAAGGCGTTTGAAGTGTTGATTGCCCCAAAGAAAATAAAGTTAAATTCGCCGCCTATAAGCTAGAATGAGAGGCAAGTCGGTGATGGGCCACTCAATGCCGAATTTTGGGGATGAAAAATGAAGAAATTTCATGAGTCGTCTTTATGGAATCATTCATGGAAAAATTATTCTCGTCCAGCATCCGAGAAATCAAGGAGGACGAATTTATCCTCTTGAAACAAAGAAATAAGACAATGGCGGGTATGATACAAAATTTATTAAGTTGTCCCGCTTTGCTCCCCATGTGGTGATGGATGAGGCCTGGAGAGCCCGAAAGTTTTTGCGAGGGATCCAGGATTCAATCAAAAAGCAATTAGTGCCCCTCCGTTTACGGATATATAGGGAAGTGCTTGATTTGGCACTACTTATTGAGTAAGAGCAACAGAGGAAAATATATTTTGAAAGAAAGTCGGCGAATAGAAGCCAAAGCTCAAGGGCCTAAGGCTCCCATTTGAGGTCTAAGGCTCAAGACAAGGGAAAGGCGATCGGGGTGAAGTCTTTGCCGACGAAGCCCAATATACGAGGATAGTGTATGAATTTTGTGGTAAAAATCATATCGAGAAGCTATGTTACCGTCAAAGTGGAGCGTATTTCAATTGTGGCCAATTTGGCTATATGGTAAAGGATTGTCCGGCCCTTCCAAGACGTCCGGAGAGGAAGACTACTATTCCTGAAAGGGCCTATGCGGAAACGTCAAAGGATGCAAGGGCGGACCCTTCGGTGGTTAAAGATAATATGCAATTTTTTGATTCTATGGCGTATATTTTGATTAATCCTAGGTCCACGCATTCGTTTATGGCCCCCAAGTTTGTTTGTAAATTGCTTGTGCCCCATCAAATTTTGGAATTTGCATTAGTATCTACCCCAATAGGCACCCTAATGTCTGGTTTGGGTCAATGGATATCAATTATTGGTAGATTTGATCTTACTGTATATGCCTGATTTTGATGTCATTTTGGAAATGGACTAGTTAGCGTGTTATCATGTTAGTGTAAATTACTTCAATAAGTCCATTTTGTTTTATATTCCAGGGTATGAATCTTTTAAGTTCAAAGGAAGAGTCGGAAGGGAGACGATTAGATTGATCTCAACCTTGCATGCAAGCCTATTGATGAAAGATGGATGTCGAACTTATTTGGCGTATCTGATCACATCTGAGAGTTATAATGTGGCCATTGAGAATATTCTAGTAGTATGTGAATTTGATGATGTCTTTCTCGAGGATTTGCCTAGTTTACCTCATAATCAAGAGATTGAATTTGCCATTGATGTTGTGCCAAGATCTACACCGATTTTCAATGCTTACTATAGAATGACTCCGTCTAAATTGAAAAAATTGAAGTAGAAATTGCAAGATCTGTTCAAAAAGGAATTTATTTGGCAGAGTGTATTGTCATGGGGTGCTCTAGTACTCTTTCTAAAAAAGGACAGATCGATGTGGCTATGTATGGATTATTGGGAATTAAATAAGATTACAATCACAAATAAGTATCCTCTCCAGAGAATAAATAATTTATTCGATCAATTGTAAGGAACTCAAGTCTTTTCTAAGATCGATCTGCATTCAGGGTAATATCTGTGACGACCCGAGTTATGGAACATAATAATTGGGATATAATTGACTTAATAATGATTATGGATTAGGTATAGAATGTGAGAAAAATTGAGTTCAAAAGTAGAAAGATGAAATTGGGCCCTGTAATGTATCGATTTTCAAAATACGGTTAAAATGGGTCGTGAGGTTTTGGATTTCTAAAATATGATAATTGGGAGGCAATTAAGTTAAAATAGGTAAATTGTAGTCAAGGGGTACGGGTGGAATCGGATCAAAAAGTCCAAAGATTCGGAATTGGTAAATAGGAAATCGAAGTTGTAAACCGAGAAACATTAACTCATAGATAAGATTTCGGGCTTTAAATTGTGATAATCATGACCTATTAAGGTTATATAATTAAAATCAGGGTTCAAGGATGTGAAAAATTGGGTTAGAATGGTCAAAACGGGTCCTGAACGGCGAAAAAACTTAGTAGGCTTGCTACAAGCTCGATGGAGGCCTAACCCACACCCGAGTTGAGCTCGAACGCCAACGGGGAGCAAAAAACAGAACCTCTCGCTCGCCGTGCGCCCAGATAGCGCTCGAGGTGCAATGTTCGCAAGGCGGTGCGCCCGGGTGGTGCTCGAGCGTCCAATTGCCTATAAAGGCTGTGCGCAATTTTTCTGCTACGTTCTGGATGTTTCCAGAGAGAGAGGGAGAGTGAGGGAGCGACAAACATAAGAGAAAAAGGAGGAGATCGAGGCCGCGGAGTCCGAACCCGTCCGAGAGTTAGTTATGAAAGTGATAGCACGCGTCGAGACAACTGTTCTCATACTCACTATTTGTTCTCTCTCAATTTTTATTCATTTTTCATTGGGTATTTTTGTCTTGATGCCCGCCTAATTTATGAAAAATATGTAACCCATATTAAATGTTCAAGAAATATATAGTTTATTGTTCGAATCACGCTCCGATTCGTTCGATTTGGTATCACCAAACCCTAACCCGTAGCTTGCTCGGGTCCTCCCGTTTCCTCTTCGATTAAATGTCAAAATGACCCTAAAATATGAATTATCAAGTCCAAATCATGCATATACTTTGGCCAGACGTCCGATTTCACAAGAATCGACCCATTCTCGGCGTCTGGGAGCTCTAAATGACCCCTAACACTGTTCACCAAGGATGAATGTATGAATTTGCATGCTTTACCTCAATTTAATTGTTATGAAATTTATGTTTAAATGTTCATGCTAAATTGTAAGTCCCGGAAATGAGTAATTGTGTTCCATTTTTAATGAATTGTGCTCCGGAGGACCTCAAGGTAAATGGCTCCTGCTGAGGTAAGAAATTTCGCTCTCCTCCATAAATTTGATGCCTAAGCATGTGAATTGAATTGTCATAATGCGTAAGTCCAAAAGAAAGATAAGAAGTTTGTGAATATTTGGAGGGAATTCTACATTTGGAAATTTGATGAATTAGATCTCCCAAATGGAAATGTTTGTGATATGAGTTTGGTGGATTCTCCCTAAAAAATGGATAATGAATCGTGAAACTAGGACCATGGACTTATATTTATTAGGTAGCATTCTTTGGCTGGCCATTAGTGTTATGGTAGGAGCCCAAGGGTTACTTTGGCTACGTAACTTGGCCGCTTATGTAAGCAGGTGACACTTGTGGCATGCCTTAGGATACTACTGTGAAATGACCGGGAATTGCCTCTAGACCGCGGGAGGCTAGCGTAGCGGGTGACAGGCACGCCGCTATGCCACGTGGTGTTTAGCCTATTATAGGCAATTTGTTTCGACGTCGAGGACGTCATTTGCTTTAGATCATGTAGGTATCATGATCCTTTCCTCGTCCTCTCGCATCGTTAGTCAGTACGACCTACTGGCCCTGGTTCGCAAAGACTAAGGCAAATTGATAAATGCACTAAAGTATGTTCAAATGGCAGTTAAATGTTTCAAATCATGATAAATGGCAAATTGGAACCTCTAATTGTCTTCTTCCCTCCATGCTCCATTGCATTTATAAATGCATATTGCCCCTTTCCATTATCATTATCATTGTTTCTTTACCGTTTGATAGTGACGTATGATTTCACTTGCTGGGCTTTTTAGCTCACACTTGCTATCTCTTTTTTCAGATGAGAATGTTCTGTTGCTCGACGGGACCGGGTAAGCTGTGGGAGCGTGATAGGCAACTAACTTCAAGAGCGGAGTTTGAGGACTTAGTTTGATTATGTATGAAATAGGGAGTTGTATTTATTTTGAAAACCTTGAGTATATATTATGTCATGTATGCGTATGTGAATGGATGGATGGTTGATTTTGTTTTGTATTATGGTTGTCAAGCTTCCGCAGTATATTTATTGTGGTTATGATTGGGTTTTCTTTTAGTTGGCATCTTTTCTGAGCCGGCGTTATACCTGAATTATGACGCCGATGCCACCTGTGGAGTTGTGTGGCTATGTGATTCTGTGGTTTTGTGTAGTTGTGTATATGGGTTATTGTGCAGGATTTTAAACAGGTGTTTGTATTTTGACAAATATTCAATTTACAAATGAAACTCTACCCAATTTTCTGTAGAATTTTATAATATTAATTATGGGCATTCGATTATATTATTATTGACGAAGGTTATTTAAGAAAAATAATCCGATCCGTCACAATATTAGTTAAGGATTAAGAGTGAAGATATACCCAAGATAGCATTTAAAATGAGGTATGGCTATTATGAATTTTGGTGATACCTTTTGAATTGACAAATGTGCCAACAACATTTATGGATCTTATAAATCAAGTTTTTTAGCCTTACCTAAATCGATTTGTGGTCATTTTTATTGATAATATTTTAATTTATTTGAAAAATTTTAAGGAGCATGAAACTCATTTGAAGATTGAGCTGCAGACTTTAAGGGAAAGACAATTGTTCGCTAAATTGAAGAAATGTAAATTTTAGTTGGAAGAAGTATCATTTTTTAGGCACATAATTTCCAAGGTTAATGTATCAATGGATCCGAAAAAGATTGAAGCCGTGGTTAACTGGGGTAAAACGACCAATGTTACGGAGGTACGGAGTTTCTTGGGTCTGGCCGGTTATTATCAATGGTTCATTGAGAATTTCTCGAGGATTGCGGTGCCACTGATGCGTTTGACTCAAAAGCAAACGGTCTTTCATTAGGATGAGGATTGTGAAAGGAGCTTTCAGGAATTGAAAAATAGATTGACCTCTACGTCGATATTATTAATCCCAGATAGATCGAGAGGCTTTGTGGTGCATTGTGACACTTCTAAGAAAGGCTTGAGTTGTGTGTTGATGTAATGTGGTCGGGTGGTTGCCTATAGACTAAGACAGTTGAAGGTTTATGAACAAAATTATCCCACCTATAACTTGGAATTGGCGACCGTGATTTTTGTACTAAAAATGGGAGTATATCACAATGGATTTCGTTTCAGGTTTACCTAGAACGGTAAGGAATTTGGATACAATTGGAGTGATTGTGGATAGATTGAGAAAGTCGGCTCACTTTTTACCAGTTAGGACAACGTTCTCAATGGATAAGTTGGCACGTCTGTACGTTAATGGGTTGTAAGATTGCATGGTATTCTATCTTCGATAGTTTCCGATCGTGATCCAAGGTTTGTGCCTAAATTTTAGAAAAGTTTGCACAAGAAGTTGGGTACCAAGTTGAACTTCAATATGGCATTTCATCCAAAGATAGACGGTCAATCAGATAGGACCATTCAAATTTTGGATGATATGTTTAGGGCATTTGTATTAGAGATGAAAGAAAACTAGGATAATTATTGACCCTTAGCCGAATTTGCATACAAGAATAGTCATTAGTTAAGTATTGGGATGGCCCTTTTCAAGGCTTTATACGGACGGAGATGTAGGTCTCCTATTAATTGGAAAGAAATCAGTAATCGTAGACTTTTGGACCCCAATATTATTCAAGATACTTCCGATAAGATTAAGACTATTCGAGATCGACTAATTATTGCTCAAAGTCATTAAAAGAGTAACGTCAACAGAATGAGATTCGATTTGAGATTTAAGGTGGGTGAGCATGTATTTTTGAAGGTATCTCCTAGGAAGGGAATTTCGAGGTTTGGAGTGAAAGAAAAATTGAAGCAAAGATTCATTAAGCCGTTTGAGATTTTACAACGGGTGGGAGAAGTGGCCTATATATTGACTTTGTCTCCGAATTTGGCGGATTGCCATAATATCTTCCACATTTCTATGTTGAGGAAGTATGTTATAATCTTTCACATGTGATTGAGTATGAACCATTACAAATTGATGAAAATTTGACGGATGTTGAGGTTCCGGTTCAAGTCTTGGATAGAAAGGATCAATTGTTGTAAACTAATACGATTCCATTGGTCATAAAATACTTTGGAGGAACCACTCCATGGAAGAAGCGACATGAGAACGTGAGGGTGAAGTTTGGGATAAATACCCTACCAATTTGAGTATTAAGATATGTAAATTTCAATGATAAAATTTTTATAAGGAGGAGAAAGTTGTAATACCCGATTCCTATCTAATTTGATTTGGCATATCAGTTGATTTTAGGTTAAATTGGATATATCAAAAAGTAATTGTGCTATGTAAATTTAAAGGATATTCAGAGTAAGGAAGCAGATTAGCGTCTGAAACACGCCTAACGTATACTTGAGCGTGGATTCTACATTGGGTAGCGCTCAAGGAGAGCCTGAAGCAGCACTCAATCACTGATTCCCGTGGGGGTCGCACTCAAGGGGCGCCCGAGACGGCACTAGTGCACAGAGAGGGTTTGACGAGGCGCTCATACGCCAATTTGGCTATATAAGGAATGGCATGCACTGTTCAGTCATTTCACGTTGAAAAGAAGAGAAAGGAGAGAGAGAGAGAGAATGAAAGAAGAGAAAGAGGATAAGAGATGATTTCGAAATTATTTTTTATCAGATCTATTTAGTTTTAGTTTAAGATTGAGTTAAGTATCATTATGCTATATCATTGGTCCATTTCCATTTTTAGTTATTTTTGCTTATATTTTGTAGATTTAATGTACATACATGTTATTATATTCATCCCATTTGATTCCCTAGTATATATATGTCACTTTTACCAGTTGTTTTGGGGTTTTGTCTCGGTTTTGCTAATATTTGAGGGTTTTACATATTTTGTAAAAAATGGGTAAATGTTTTGAGATGTTATATTCATTTATAAGTATATTTGTAAATATAAAATCATAAAAACTTACATATAGGCCATGCATTGTGTTTCGGGTTGGGTTCTATCTTCATTATATGGTTCGATATGTGACTTTTCCTAAGAAAAAAGCTTTGTGATTTGACCTTTAGAAGTAGAAGTTTCGACCTTTTTCGCCAGATAGGAAAAACTTTATGATATGTAATATAGAGGCCCTTCCCGGTTTGTATTTTATAAGAATTATCGTAAAAAATTGAACAAAAATAATATATTTGGATGTCCTAATATACCAAACTTGAGGGCTACACCTATCATCCACGAGTGACAAAAGAAAGTGTCGTTCGGTCCTGTCTGTAGGAGATAATATATAATCGGTCCGCCTATAAATCTAAATAGTAGTAATATGGCCTTAGGTTATTGGAAGTATATGCAACACTTTCTCAAATTAGTTTTTTAATTTTTGGTTCTCCGATTTGTACATATTTTAAATTTCGATATGTTTTACCTACATTGACTTGTATTTGAGATTTCGATTGAGATTTACAAATTTCACCTATAGTTGGAATTCGGTTTGTCTCGTATACTTGGAACTTGTGCCTTTCGTTTTGGATTATACTTTTGAGTACGACACCACATTCAGATTTTCGTTAATGGACTTTTGGATTATGGTTTTACAGGTTTTGTATGTCTATCGACCTTCATCCTAATTTTGGATACATTTGTTTGTAATATTATATACCAATACTTATTAAGCTATCGGCTCACATTTTCATTTGTTATTATCCCTTCAAATTAGTAGGTTTCGGATATATTGTAGGGAGTTTGAATACAAATTTGATAAAAATTTCATCTATTTTGGTGAGTATTAACCTTGTATTCAAACCATATTTGTATCAGACATTTTGGTATTGTTGAGGCAATGGATAGAATGATGACAGTGTAGTACCGTCAAGGAAACAATGTTCAGATCATTTAATAAAATTGGATTTTGTGGTATTTGGTTTGTTATGGTTCAGTTTTATTTGTATTGTTGTTGGTCACTTATTCCTTACGACATTTTGGAACAGGTCGTAATTGTTTAATTGGCCGAATGAATGCTCAGAGAGATTCTATGACGGTTAATGTTAATATCATTGTCATTTTGGGGTTATATTAACGTTGTGTCAAGTCATACCAGGGTTTGAGATTTGTTTTGGTTATTATCTTATATTTGGGAATTAATTTTGTGGGTTGAAATTATTTATTATTATTATTAAGATCTATTTTGATCCGTGGCTGTGATAGTTCTTATTAACCATCAACTTTACAGATATAGGGTGGGTTCAACACACATTTCAAATGGCATAATGAATAGGTATATCCAGATAAAATAACATCCTGAATTCTAGAGAATCAGCCTGTTTGGTTCTACAAGAATTTCAAAATCTATTCCTCATCCTGTATAATTACACAGAACAAAGGATGCCAGAGTTACCTTTAGTTAGTCTCACTTGTGAGGAGCCCTATAATAAGCAGGAACAGTTGCAGGGAAAAACATTTGCCTCACCCCTTCTGCCTTTATAATGGGAAAAATGATACCAGATGCACCCTGCACAAAGGAATTCTTTTAAGTGACCAAGCGAGTTGGATTATCTTCATCACTCATAATTTCTATTGCTGCAAATCATTCAAAAATATACCACAGGTTTTAGTGAAGCGTGTATCTGTGAATAGCTTAAAAACCGTGTGACAGAGGCCATGGATTCCGCCAACTTCTGGGTTAACACTTAAAAGGGATGAAAATTAGGATTAAATGGTACATAGGCATCAATTAAAAATATAATACTCACTGATATTAATCGTGCTCCAATCAAAAGGCGTCTGAGTGAAGGAAATGGCAGCATTAGACGGCCAACACCATAGACAGCCACAGCAAAGAAGTGGAGAACTAAGCTCAATGGGCGAGGGTTTAGACCAGAAAGTAAAGAAACTGGTCCTGTTGAGAAAACTCCTCCAAGGCTCAGATAGTCAAAACATGCCTGCCGCATTTCTTTCCTTGCTTGATCAGGTGAAGCACTAAACACCTTATATAGGGCACCCGCCAAGGTATTTATTGTGGATGCCACTGGCTGCAAATGAGAAGGAAAACAAGGTAAAAAGGTAGACATATCATGAAGATCAGTTGACAGAAAATATGATTCTCTGTAATCAATTCAGACCCAAAAGCCAGTCAGAAATTTATGCTCCTCATTGTCCAATGCAACAACAACAATAACAACAACCCTAGAAAGGGAAGATTCCAGCAAAACAAGCAAGGAGTCGATGGGAATTTTTTTTTACTTCACCAAATGGCCTACTTGAATTAAGCGTAAAGATTCCAATGACCTACAAAAAAGCTAGCATAATCCTTTGGGATAGGGTAATACATTTTTTTTGTTCCATTCCACCGTTGAATAGAATGGAAATGCCTATTGGTGTTCCAAAAGTACCCTTTAGAAGTCCTAGGTATAAGTATTGCCAAATTTTATAATCTCATAAATATGAGTCAAAAAATATATTATTTCTATTATTATTAGTTTGTACTATTAGTTGTTATTCTTTTTTAACTTAACCCTAACTAAAACTAATGAGTCATACATTAAGCATAACAATTCTACAAAAAAGGTGAAATTGGACCAAAATTAGGAACTGGTTTCCTAATCCCCATGACCATAGTCATACATTATTGCTCGCTCCCATGAAGAAAAACAAGTAGTATTCAAGGACAAATGCATTTAGTCAGCACACAAGTTGACAGAGTAACTTAATGTACAAATATTTTGAGATATGACTATATGGAATAAAGATAGGAACAAGCCAGTATCTTGAGCTAAAATGACACCAGATAGTTACCTTGCGTAAGGTGTAAAAAGATTCTAAATATCTGCAGAGTGAAACTGAATCATTCAGGTCACGCAGGGGCCTTAGAAGATTTTGTAGCACAACAATATCAGACAATGCCACAGTCATTCCTCCACCTGTTAATGGATGACGCATGTTAAAAGCATCACCCATTAATAAGGCTCCTGGGGTAGGGTGCGGCGCAGCTGGCATGCTTCTATTAGGCATTGTTCTAATATTCCCCTTATCAACTGCTGCTATGAAGGCATCATAAATTTCAGAGGGAACCTGAAAATGTAGTAATTCAATCAGTTGCTGAAGCAATCAAATAACTCTTTTTTCAACCAGAAAGAAAGGAATTTTTCGAACCAGACAATAGGAGGTTTCACACTGCTACAATAGATAGTACCTAAAAACAACAAGAGTACATGATACCTGAGGTGCAACCACATTCTTCAAATAGTTAGCCATCTCACCATTAGCAATAGAAGGTAACTTCTGGCCAGGCACATCAACCAAGCAACGAACTTCTGTACTGCTGATTGGATAAAACAAAATAGGTGAAGGATCGGCTAAGATAACATGCCCATGATTTGCAAATGGCAATTGACAGTTCTCTAGCACCAACCCAACGAAATATGATGGTACATCTACCTGTGAAATTTTAAAAACAAAAAACCAAACCAAAACAAAACAAAAAGCCAATGAGCTAATCTCTGGAGGAACAATGTGTACTAAATAAGATAAAGAGTCAAATGGACCGTCCAACAATCAAAGAGCTCACAAATATTAAAAATAGAAAATGGAATTTTTAAGTAAGTTCTTGAAGCAGCTTCACCTTTGGCTCACAAAGAGAACGGCGCAAATTTGAGAAGCAACCATCGCAGACAATGGTGAGAGGAGCATATGCTTTTAATTCTTCACCACACTTAGTCTTGTATTGAACCCCCTTAATTGTACTATTTGCTTCAAGTAGAGATGTCACTGTTCCCTGCTCCAATTGAACACTGAAGAGAAAATTCAATTGACAAGGGATACAATCCCTAATGCAATAATCCAATAACGAACGGAAAAGCTAGCATACGAACAGATGAAATATCCAAATGAATAAAGATCAAAAATGCACATACAGATAATTTAGTAGGGCAAGCAATGAGTTTATTATTTGCCATCAATCAATAAGCCGCCAAATAGTAGCTAAATAGCCAAAATGAGTACATCAGATGTGCACCTTTATATGTACATCACAGAGGGAACACAGCCCTTGCAAAAGCAAAAGTGGCACTCATAAATAAAGGTTCCATCTAATTCAGGAACCTAATTCATGCCTCTACTGATTAATAACTTTTTAAATATCACCTATGCCTCCAAACAATGGGTGTCTTCTTAACAACCAATATTTAGTTCACGTTGTTTGAAAGCAGAAAATGACTAGCAGCTACCCTTGAAAGGAGGCTAGTCATAATAATCTCAAATCAAATGTTGCTACTAATGTTAGAACTTGAATTAACACTTGTCCAGATATTGGCAGGTGTCCAGTGTCTTCTTCCCTTTACACGTTCTCACGTGACATGATACACTGCTCATTTCTTTGACACCGGAAAAAAAAAAAAAGAAAGAAAGAAAGAACACTGCACATGCACATTGAGCAAGAGGCATGACAAAATTGTGAAACAAACAAAAAATAACCCAACACTATGACAGTACTTGGGGAGAGAAGTGGCTTTTTCTCTCATCCTCTGTATAAAACGGCCATTGTGAAAACTTCTCCCAGCCACATCTGAATGGAATTTTTCCAAGGGGTATGATAGTCTTGTATGCTTTCCATCCTTGAAAAGTGCATATCCAAGCACCCTCTGAGCATCAATATTGGCAACACAATCTGCATTCCAAGTGCATTGCAACAAATATCAAGACAGAGAGAGAGAGAGTCATAAATTCTATGCCAAATTGGTCAAAGGTAATCATATAAAGTTATTGTCATCACATGCTGAGTCACGCATACCCTCAAGGCCCAATTCAACCAACTTCAGGTATCCTCCAGGCTGTAGGAGTTCACCAACAATTCTATCAGGCTCACTCAAGTCCCTTTCAATCACAAGAACTCGACGGCCATCCTGCCAAGATGCCAAATATAAATTAGCAGTGGAAAAGATTTACTGAGATCAAATAATCTATGATTTACTGAGATTTGTAATTCGTTTCTTGTCCAACACATCCACCAAGACACGTCATTTAAGATGAACATTTATTTGACATATAAGACATGTAACCTCTAAGATGCATTCACCTTCTTGATGATCAAGGAACTAGCCATCATGGAACCATCGTATACCTAATGATGCAAAAGACAGATCCAGTGATGCCATCTATCCTCACATAGAGACACAGAAGTGCATGCTAATCACTGTCCCCAGCGAAAATTCATCACACTTGGACTGTCATACATAAATACCATAATTGGAACCCACTAGGCCATTTTTATTAAAAAAAAGATAAGGTTTCTCTACTCTAGAGGGTCAAGCTCGGCCAACCAGAGAATTTTAAGAAGAACTTCTCACTTTTAAAGATACTTGAAAAGAGTTTCTTTTAACTTTTCCAGAATCTCGTTTCAGATTCTTGGCCAAATAAGCTCTCACAATGAAATCATATCAATGCTAGGTAAATCTTTTCAAAACTCTTGTTCATAATCTGTTTCGTTGGTGTTTCTAAGTTGCATGTGGGATGCGGTATAAGCTTTTCTCACATCACATAAGCTTTACAAGGTCCTTACAAGCAGCTTTTGACTCATGTTATATATGGGACTTCACATTGTTTCTTCACCAATTGTTTGCAATTGACTCAAAAAGGTGAAATTGCCCTTTGAAGGCCCTTTTAAGCAGCTATTCAAAATTGCTGATCTAAATCTGTTTTTTATTTTATTTTTTAAATGTGTAAGCTTCTAGTACAAGTAGATTGAACTCAAGGCCTTCCCCTTGCTAAGGCTTGAGGAGACAGCATTTCACTAACAAGAAGGTTTATGCGACATTAGATTGGACATGGATACTATCCAAAGTGCTTTTCAAATAAATTATTGCACAACAATACCCCACAACCTCTTCCAAAGAGACTATTTACGCCAGAAAATAACTCAATACATACGATACATAATAAGCAATAGATCTCCATTACTAAAGTATCCTAACAATGTCAACTTCTTCGTTCTATCTCGCCCACCTTCAAGTCTTCACTAACAATATCAACATCCCAACCGTTATAGAACCAAGTAGCTAAAGCTAAACACCCCTACAGACAATATATATATATATATATATACAAACAGAAAAATAATGAAGAAAAGGGAGAAAAAAGAAATTAGACAAAAAAGAGATAAGAAAATAATACAAATGAAGCTGAAAACCGCATATTGAACATTGAATAGCACAACAATAAAAGAGGGAGAGAAGGATATTCGAAGATGTCATATAATAAAATCCCTGAAAACCCCTTGCGTTCAACAACGTCGTTATCCATACAGCTGTTCTCATCAAACAGTTTTAGCTTTATGTATGTTTCTACATAAAACTTTACCAGAAAATTTGCATCATAGACACAATTTTCCTCCAATTCAATTAAGCAAAATAAATTTATATCATCAAAACAAAACAATCCAGAGAAAGCCCAAAACAAACTGAGAACTACATTAAAAGAAAAGGAGAGGACAAATGAAATGGCATTTATAAAATTTCCACCTTGCCAAGGGTGTAAGCGAGCGCGGCACCTGCAACACCGGCCCCGACAACAATAACGTCGGCGTCGGGTACACCATCCGGAAAAAAGCCTCCGTTCTCAGAGCTCCGAACCACTTGTTCCCGCATCTCGACGGCACCACCACCTCGTCGGTCCTTTCTCTTCGCCGCATTCCTCTTGTCACGGAAGAAAGTAAACAATAAGACAAAACCTAAAAGGGATCCGAAGAAAGTTCCGACAATGTACTGATAGATCGCCATTGTCTTCTTCAGCTGAGGTTCTGAATAGAAGGGAAAATCGATCGTTCTTTGCCCTGCCCGTCTCTCCGACTATTGCTGCAAATGTGGTTGCCCCCCCTAGCTTTCTGTTTGTTCGGTCGACTCTTCGTGACGTGAGCGCTAAAGCTCTGCCGTTGAACGAGAGCGAGAGCAGACAAGGGGAGAGCTTTATGAGAAAGACAAAATGACAGCTCGGTTGATTACGTTACGTTACGGAGTTGCCGGCAGAGTTGGCTCGATCGTGACTCGGTTCATGTCATTTTTCACATTTTTGTTCACTATCGACATAAATACTCTAATAATAGTATTCTCCAAAATTTCATTCTTATATATGAGCTATCTTTGATTTTAAATAAATAATAATAACAATTTTTTATTTAAATTTTAGCATTAGCTACTAAAACTTTAATACCTTTTACATTGTTTATAATATCCTTTCATAAAATCTTTGAATATTTGAAGCATTTGATTGTTGAATAAAAAAATATATGCCAATAATATATATGTGTGTTTGTGTTAGTTTGGTAATTTTATTAATATATTTTGATTTATGATAAGAATTTTAAATTTACTTTATATCAAAATAAAATAAATACCAATAAAAATAAGGTAAGTATAAATAGTATTTTATTTTATTTATCTATATAACGAATATAATATTTAAAAATATGGTAAAATAATATTATCTCCGTTACCAAGTGATAACAGATTGTGGCAGATGATCGGCCATAGCTTTTGATAGGCATAGATGATTGCCGTCTTCATATTAAATGCTTACAATTAGGTCAATTAGTACTCTTTATTAAATGCTTTTAATTAGGGTAGTTAACTAGTTAGGTATTTGTGACTATTAAATAATTGTATTAGTAAATGAATGTAGTGTGCCTATAAGCAATGAGCTAAGAGCACGTCAAAAGTGTGAATGAATTGAATATTTTTTTTATCTAATTATAATTAACCTTATTTGATGTAATATATTTTATTTTATAAAAAATTTATTATATTAAATAAATTATCGCTTTTGAACAATCCCAGTAACAACTAATGACATGTTTGATTATTAAAACAAAATAGGTTAGGAATCGAATAATTATTCTCAGAAAATAAAATAAGATCGGAATAAAGTTAAAATTTTCTATTTTTATATTTGGTTATTCATTTAGAATTATTATAAATAAATTGAGAATTAATATTTTAATATTTTGTATGTAATAATAGTATGATGAATAGAATAAAAATTTATACTATTGACTTTTTTATCGTTATTCAAAAAAAAATTTAAATGTCGAAAAATATGAATAATGTCTACAACAATGGCTACTAATATTATGCATAACAAAATTTTGATACCTGTTTTTCACCCCAGGCTTTCGAAGCCTTCTTGCTTTGAGGCAAAATCCTCAACTCACAACAAGAGTGTGCAAAGAAACACACGCTTCACTTACGGTTCTTCCCATCATTTGAAATTGGTCAGAGTATGAGTTACAATCCGGGTCAAAATCTGTCTCTGCGTTCAGACTCGCCGTTGTATGGGAGAGATTTTTACATGAGGATGGTAGTCTCAAATTTGGACGATATCGAATTGAAAAATAAAAGAATAATGAACGAATGAGGGGCAAAACAATCATAATAACGAAAATAATTATTTATTCCACACAATAAATAAAAAATAAAAAATACCTAAAAAAATTTGATACTTTTTTTTCTTGAGTTGGAGAAATATTTATTTCTCCAGAAATAATTATTTTATATAAAAAAATCAAACATAAAAGTAAATATTCCACTGGTAATAAAATGAGAATAAAATTTCTCTTTCTACTAATCAAACATACCATAAGAGATTTATTTAAAGAATGTGGGAACCACTTGAAGTAATTAGCATCCCAATTGAATTAAAATTTTGATCCACGGATAATTTTTATATCATTTAATTTATAAAATATGTTTTAAATTGGTAGAATATGTTTATTAGCCTCAACTTATTACATTAAGCATATAATTTTATTCAACATAGTCATATAATTTATAAATCTTTTAAATATATTTATAGTATATATGTGTTATTTGGGTAATTTTATTAATATATTTTGATTTATGATAAGAATTTTACATTTACTTTATATCAAAATAAAATAAATATCAATAAAAATATGATAAGTATAAATAATATTTTATTTTATTCATCTACATATCAAATACAATATTTAAAAATATGATAAAAAAAATATTATCACCTTTACCAAGTAACGGTAAATTGTGACAAATGATCAGTTGGATTAGACTATCTTGTGATAGACATCAACGATAGTTATCACTTCATATTAAATGCTTATAGTTAGGTGAATTGTTACTCTTTTATTAAATGCTTTTAATTAGGGTGGTTAGTTGATTAGTAATTTATGATTATTAAATAATTATATTAGTAAATCAATGTAGAATATCTGTAAGCAATGAGCTAAGAGCGAGTCAAAAGGGAAAATGAATTAAATATTATTTTCATCTAATTATAATTAATCTTATTTAATATAATAAATTTTATTTTACAAAAAAAATTATTATATTGAATGAAATATCGCTGTTAGACAACCCTATCAATAACTAAGAGATTTATTAAAGAATGCAGGGACCACTTGAAGCAATCAGCATCCCAATTGAATTAAAATTTTGACCAACGTATCATTTTTATATTATTTAATTTATAAAATATGCCTTAGATTGGTAGAATATGTTTATTAGTCTCTAACTTATTATATTTTAAGCATGTAATTTTATTCTACATAATCGTATAATTCATAAATTTTTCAAATAGAAAATATAATATTTTTAAATTAAAAGGTGACAACTATAATATTTAAAATAAAAAAATTATTATTATTTATTTAAAATGAATGAATATTAATTATGGTATAAGAAAAGACAAACTACCCGCTTTTATCAAAACTAGCACTTCGATCAATGTTACTTTTTATAAATAATAAGAGTGATCTAATTGCCTTCATTTGATATTCATAAAGACCAATTATTTCTTGATATTTGTAATTTTATTAATTAATATAATCATGTATAAGATTTATTAAAAATTATTGATGAGTAATTTGATATTTCAGATAAAATACTTGTTAACACCCTAATATTAAATTTTAATATTTGAGACTCACTAATATTATAGGTATTCGTGAACACATTATATTGATGAGAGATACAGTGACTTGGTTAAAAACTTTTTATATTAATATATTTAAATCTTTTCTTATATATTATTTTTGGAACTCACTTTCATCATAATATGGACCTCTCAAAATTTTCTACAACATAAATAATGATAAATGATTGACGAATAAATTTATCATCATATTCGTTCATAATAGAAGAAGATTTGTGACAAAATTAAGTGAAACTGTATTTATAATAAAATATGAAAAGAATAAAATCGTGTCCATCAAAATAAAAAGATAAGATATCTTCACAAGTTGATATTTAAAAGAATTTAAATATATATATTTTTTGTACAAAGAAATGACACAAGAATAATGATTGTCTCAAATTTTAGAATCGACTTAATAAGAAATGTTCATAAAATTTAAAAAAAACTAATAGAAAGTGAGTAGAATATATATTTTTTGGAAACAATATATATTTACTTATGGAGGTAGTCAGAACATATAGTTTTATTTAAGTAGTGATTTTGTTTTAATTTTGTAAAAAAATTTTAATATTCTAAATTTTTTTAGAAATTTGATTTTGAATTTGAGACCTGTAGATTTTAATTTACAACACTTCTCAATTTTAAAGTGATAGATTAATTGTTATTTATAATGCTCCTCAAATTTAATTTAATGTCGACTCACCAATCAACATAGCTTATCAAACTACTAATGTCATTCCAATATTTAGAATTTATGTAAGATAGTTGAAAAATCATTTGAACAACATACTTCTATAAAAAAAAAATATAAATATAACATTAGAAAGATATATTAAAATAATTAAATTGACAATTTTTATTATTATGTTGTTTATTTATAAGAGTTTGGTTACATTATTGGAATAAAAAATGACCTTAAAATTATTTTACAAAATATAAATTATAATGAATCAAATGTGAAACAATACTATAGAAAAAGAGATAAATTTTATGAGATGCAATAAAATTTAAAATCTTGTTAGATTGCCTAACGAAGATAAAGTTATAAAATATAAATAAGTCTTTAAAATAAAAAAAAATTTTATTAGAAAATACTGAAGTATATAAAGTGAGACTCATTAATAAGATATTTACTCCAAAAAGAATAATTTAGTTATATAGAGACTTTTTTGTGTCTAAAAAAGATTTTCATATAATTCTAGTATTAATTTTTTATTTTGATATAAAATTATAATAAATAGATATAAAAATTTCTTTCTTCAATGGCAACCTAGAGGTGAATGTTCTCATGAAATAATTAAAAGAATTCTTCTCTAGTAATGGTAATTAATTAGTATATAAGTTTAAGAAATTTTCATATGAATTGAAACAAGTCTCCATCGATGGTATTTAAAATTTAATAATATTATTTTTATTTAATTTTAAAGAAAATATTATGGATTAATGGATTTGTTATGAGAGTAGAATTTGTTTTCTTTTTTTTATATGTAGATGATATTTTATTTATATACAATGATAAATATTTATTACATGAGTTGAAATAATTTCTCTCTAATAAATTTTAAATGAAGAATATAATAATATATCTTGTATCATTATAATTAAGATCTATTGAGATAGACTATAAAGTATTTTAAATTTATTTCAAGAGACTAATATTATAAAATTTTAGAGAGATTTAGGATAAGCTGTCACGGCCTAATGCCCCAAACCTTGATCCTAATATTATTAATTATTGACAATAATAATTATTCAACTAACAACCTAACTTAACTCTGGATATAAATTTTATACCGATACCTTTATTAATCAAGATAAAATTATATTACTTGAGCACAGATCCCAAAATATCACGTCATCTTGTAATTCAAACGCTAACCAAATTATGACATCCGACTTTATGGAAGAAGTTATATCTAATTCAAATAAAAATCAGAATAAACTACATCCACATTATATTGAATAGACAAATATTCATTTCATTATTTATAAATCATTATCCGAATACATAAATATTAAACTACTATCTGAAAACTAAATACAATATCAGAATCCTATGAAAATCTAAACTAATTTTCTCTTCGAATCAACTTCTCCTTCAAAGTCCTCAATTGCGAGTGTTCAAACCTCTAATTTGAAGGGGTTAGTAAACAATAAAAATAAAATTGAGTCAAAAATTTAGTAAGATAAAAATTTACATAATTTAACATATACTTTGCATTAAAACATGTCGAAAGAGTAATGAATTAAATTTCAGTGCAGTGCTATGAATTTCTATAACAATATGCACAACTTATCAAATTTTTTTTTTATCTTCTTATCTAAATCCATGCCATATAATTTATATTCAAATATGCAGAATCTTAGGAACTAAGGGTCAATATGGTCTTACCAACTAAAAAATGAGATAATCAAAATTTGGATTATATTTATTTTTATATAATCAAAGGCCTTATATTACAATTCAAAACTTGTAGGTGAATCGTCATATATATAACCATGTATATAGGTAGGGTAAAATACCGCTTTTACCTATGAATGACAGGTTTAAATTTTGATTATCACTATAATATATTAAGATGTGCTATAATATACCACCCGCTAACCTTATTAAAATAGTTTAATATTTAGACGTATGAAAATTCTACTCAACTCTTTAAAATTATTGTATTTTCTCATTTTAGAAAAAATATTATTAGTTTTAACATATTGTAGAGTTTTTTTTTTTTTCAAAATTCTATCAATCTCTTATCATATATTGTATTAAAAATTACACAAAATTTTAAACATGTAAATTTTTAAAGTATATAAAAGCTATATTCTGAAATTTTATAAACATATGAAACTAATTATACTAAAAATTATAGAGAAAACTAAAAAATTCTATGATTTTCATATTTTTTTTAATTGTCAAACATACAGGGTCTAATTATTAAATTTTTAGAACATACAAACTTATATTTAAAGGTTTAGAACATATTGAAGCAAGATATATAAAATTCATCACATGTAAGATTATTAAATCATGAATTTAACACATACATACAAAAAAAATGGTAGAAAACTAACTCAATATCTCAAAGTATATGAAATACGTACATGATTTTTTTATAAAAAAATCATAAAGAATGGAAGTGTGAGTTTATGCATATGAAACTTAAATAATTAACTACAAAAACATATTATATATAAGTATTTAGAATAAAAAATATTCAAAAAATGAGAAAAGAATAGGAACAAAGGAAATAAAATTTGTAATGTACTTGTTTTAACTTAAATTTTATTAAAATCTTATTTGAAATTATTTTGATTTGCCTTATCTAACTTCCTCTGTCTCTTTCTTTCTATTTTCCTTCTCTTTCCTATCTCAAAACTCTATAGAAAATAAATGAAATTTAATCGAACATCATATTTATAATAGAGTGGCGCTCAATTATCTTTTTGACGTCACAATCAAACTTAGCGATGCAGAGGGTTGCCTCAAGCGCACATCAAGTAGTGGTATTTTGCTTTAGTGCATTTGAGCGTTATTTAGGCATATATTGAGTACAGCTAATCTGGAAAGCGTACCTGAACTTTGCTTAGGCACTAATTAGGTGAAACCTCATTGCTAGAACGTGTATAGGTGTACATCAGATACCGATCAGACATTTATCAACTCAATATGACTCGATCTAATTTTAACTTTTTAACTCAATTTTATTTTATTTTGACATCAATTTATTATTCTTAACATAATTAATTATGATTAAATTTAAAAATCAAAACTCACACTTTAAAAATTGTTATTCACCAAGTATAGCTCTTATTGTAAATGATGATATGTTCAATTTGAATCAATATTTAAAAATAATCTTAAAAGAAAAAAAAAGAAAAATATTACATATACTTCTGCTGTTAAAGGTCTAATATATGTTTAAGTCTACATGGGATCTAACATCACTATTGATGTGAAAATATTGAAAATATATCATAATAATTCATGTATGGATTACTAAAGAGTTACTAAGAAAATGACAAGTTATGTTTAAGGTACCAATGATTATATACTAATGTATAGATGGATTGATAATTTAAAATTATTTCGCCACTCGAAATCAGATCTCGCTGAATGTGTTGATTTACCTAAATTAATATCCGGAGATATATTTATACTAGTAAAGTTGTATCCTAAAAAAGTGAAAAGAAAATTGCTATTTCTATTATAAAGATTGAGTTCAATTCTTATTTTAAAATTACAAAGTATGGTATATAGATAATCAATTTTATATATGATTTTAGAATTACATATTCTATCTTAATGTCATTGAGAATACATGATGATAATTTAGCTACTATTTTTTTGGTTAAAAAAATAAAGTAATAGTTGAAGTGAATACATCAAAATAAAGTTTTAGCTATAAATGAACATATAAAAGAAAAGAAAGTGATAATTGAACACTTTAACATTGAGTTGATAATCAATGATTATTCAATGAAAAGCATACTGCTATTGAGACTCAAAGATCATATAGTCAAAATAAAATTAGGTCATATTATGTAATTTTTATTGTCCGAATAATAATATTTTTAATTAAATTTCTATTTATTTGAGATTTTTTTAATATTTATATACATATTAGTTAATTTGTTTCTAAAAAATATCAATAGTTAGAGTCAGAATAAATATAAAATTTATTTATTAAAAAGTACTGTCACATATTGACTACAGTTTTAAGAGATATAATGTACTGTAATATGTGAAAACTTATACTCATTAATAAATGAACTATTGTTATAATTATATATTTTATTTATTAAAAATGTGAATGGAATATCGTATCAACAAAGTATTGACCAAGTGAGATAATATTAAAATTTTCTTCTGATTTTTTTTTTAATTTGAAGTTTTAATTGTATAATTTAACACTTTTCTTAAATTTTGGATACTCATCAGTAACTTAGCTACCCACTTTCATCACTAAAATGGTAACTACCATAAGATTTTTCTTTTACGAAAAATATATATAAATGAAGTACCTAATTTTTAAATCCTTGGTAAATCCATTGATATCTTTTGATTTATGTTAAGAATGTTAAATTTTTTTTTTTTTTTGCCAGGTATATCTGAGAAATCACTAAACAAAATGAGGGAAAAAGAAAAAGAGCTTGAGGGTGGTGTTTCTTTCTTGTTAAAAATATTGTGATTTCAAAAGAGTATGATTATTTTAGTATATCACCCTACGATTTTTTTATACTTTCAGAGTGTAAATAAACTATAATGGTTGAAATTTATAAGAAAAGTAAATGATTTAATAAATATATTATTATTTATATGGTATCTAAAAATACTATATAATTTAAGTCCTTAAAATATCCAGTAAAATAAAGCAGGGTGAGACTTTCCTAAGATAAATTTACGACACATTTGTTTATTGGAATAAAATAAGGTGAAAATAGAATAATTATTTATAAGAAATAGAATAAGATGGAAATAGAGTTGAAAATTATTATTCTCATATTTGGTTATTGAAATAGAATAAATTAAAAATTAGTATTTTAATATTTAATTTATAGAATAATATGAGAAATAAGGTAAAAAATTATCATAATGGCTTTTTTGTCCCTTTTTAATAAAAAAAATATATTTTTCTCATATATATATATATACTATTCTAAATTATTATTTAGTATAATATATATCTTTATCATAAAAAATACATATTTAATAAATATTTGATATAATATATATAATTAAATATATATTATATATATAACTACGTGTATATATTAAATATTTATTAATTATTTGATATAATATTATGTATTATTAAATATTATATTTGATGTAATATTAATTATTATTATCTAGTATGTAATATTACATATTAAATATTTATTAAATATTACGTATATATAATTACGTGCTTATAATAAATATTTGTTAATTATTTGATATAATATTATGTATTATTATATAATACATAATATTATGTATTAAGTATTTATTAAATATTACGTATATATAATTACGTGTTTATATCAAATATTTATTAATTTTTTATTATAATATTACATATTATTAAGTATTATATTTGATATAATAGTATGTATTATTATATAATACGTAATATTTTGTATTAAATATTTATTAAATATTACGTGTATATATATATATATATCAAATATTTATTAAATATTTTATATAATATTATGTATTATTAAATATTATATTTGATATAATATTACGTATTTATAATACATAATATTACATATTAAATATTTATTAAATATTATGTATATATAATATTATGTGTATATAATAAATATTTATTAGATATAATTACGTGTGTATATATAATTATATTTTTAAAATATAAAAGAATTGATGTGAAAATAGTTATTTTTAACTATTTGGGAATAATTATTAGAAATGAGGAGATGGTAATAGTTATTTTCTAATATTCAAAAATAACTATTCCTTTAAAAATATTTATTTATTGTCAAAATATAATCAAATAGTGAAATAAATATTTTTAAGAGAATAATGTGAGAATAAAAATTTTATTTCTTACGACCAAACGTGAAGTTAATTAACAATAAAAAATATGTCAAAATAAAATAAATATTTATAAAAATAAAATAAATATAAAAATATTTTATTTTGTCGATCTATCTAATAAATATTGTACTTGAAAATACGATAAAAAGATATCACCCTGACAACCAAGTAATGGATGAAGGATTGTGGCAGATGATCGGTTGTATTAGATTCGACCACTCTGTCATAGACATTGTTGATATCGATTACACTGTTACAAAGGTAACGGCAATCGAAAAAAAAATGAATAACACTGATAATTTATATTCTACTTGTTTGGAGATAAATTTTATAATTTTATATACTAATAATTTTAAATAATTCAAGCGTGCAGATGACCAAATGAAAACATATTTGCCCAACAAAAGGGAAAAAATAACAAAGAAAAATGCCATTTCCAAAAGAGAAATTCGGAAAAGCAAGCTAAAGAAAATGAGGTAAAAGGCAATAATATTTTTAGTAAAAGTATTTATAAAAATTATTTTGATTTCAAAATACTAAAAAATGATAATTAATATTTTATTTCTTTATTTTGATATTAAACACAAAAAGACATATTTGGACATTAGCACCATGAAAAGATCTATGCGGGGCCACATCGCCTGACGAGGTGACCAATTATTACGCAAATAAAATATCACATCAAATCGAGGTAGTTGTTACTGCATATTAAATGCTTCTAGTTAGGTAATTGTTACACTTTATTAAATGCTTTTAATTAAGACGGTTACGTGTGAGTATTAAATGATTATGTTGATTGATGAACGTGAAGTGTCCATGAAAATTGAGATAAGAAGCCCGTCCAAAGTGTGAATGAATTGAATATAAATTATTTTCATTTAAGTCTGATTTTTATTTTTATTTATTTAAATTACTATATTATCCCTAATTTCTTACTTCTAACATATCGTAAATTTATTTATATAGATAATATCCTACTTATTTCTTAACAATAAGTTCCCATTAAAAGCGCTTTTTTATTTAGATTGCAAAGAAAAAATATTACTTTTAGGTATAAAAAAAATAAGATAAAAATAATATAAAATCTATGTATATTTTTTTTCTATTTATTATTATAATTTTTATAATTTTACTTGTAAACTAAATATATCACATATATATATTTAAAATTTTGGAGGGATCTACAAGTAAAAGAACTAGGCAGAGATCCAATATTCAAGTAGTGATTTTCTTAATTCCAATTCAGATCAACATTAAAAGGCTCAACACAGATTGGGTGCGCATTTATTTATTTATTTTGTTTATTCATGCATATTTGCTTTTTTTTTTTTTTTTTAAGTTTTTCCTGCATATATGCAACAATCAATCAACATTGAAAAAAAGATTGACTTAGAATATTACTTTAATAAATAAAAAAAGAGATATATTATCATAAAATGTGGCATTGGCAATGACAGCAGGGCAACTTACTTAAGCCACTCGTTCTATGACTACAAAAGTCTCGCGAATTTAATGTTTCCTCTATTGAAATTTCTTTTTGTTTTCTAATTTAAAATTTTAATTATATTATCCAGTATATATATATATATATATATTATTTTAGACACCCATTAGTAGTTTAACTACCTGCTTTCACAATAAAAATGACAAAACACCGTATGACATTCTTGATGAAAAAATATATATAAAGGAAGCACTTGATTTTTAGATCTGTAAAATAAATAATATGATTATACATCATTAAGACGGAGTATTAAAACTTTAATAAATTTAAATTAATAAAATATTGACAATAATTTTAGCAATTGGTATAAATTATCAATGGTTGAAGGACAGCAATTGGTAAAATTCATTAAAAAAATTAAATTTTCAACAATTTTATAATTTTTTACATTAATTTTGATGCTAAAAACGACATGATTTTTGTTGGGTTTGAATTCAGGCTAAACGACTGAAAATTGTTCTGATTGAAAATTGAAGACAACAAACATTAAAAAAAAAAGGCATTTCAACTACCTGTACCTGCGGTTTAACTTTTCTGCCTACATTGCACAATTTGCCCACATGGCTGAAAGTTGGCTACCTCACGGGGAGGCCCATCAGCCAGAGAGAGCACATTTAAAGATGCCAAAACTTCGGGTGGGGGAAGAATTGATTCCCACCTTGTGGCCACTATTTCTCTAATGGACCACCATAGAATTGACGTCCTTACATATATATATAACTTCGGGAGGGGGAAGAACTGATTACCACCTTGTGGCCACTATTTCTGCAATGGACCACGCTAGAATTGATGTCTTTTTATATATATATATATATATATATATATAATGTATTCCTGATTTTTGAGTTATTATATGGATTATAGAGCCACTCGATTTTTTACTATGGGTTGAATTGGAAAGGTTTAATCTTCGTCATTGCTAACTTAAAACATGTGTATCACAAATTACAAATAAGAGGTCAGAGGATTGACAGAACTCATTCTCCGGTATATCATTCGATATTCAAATCAGAAATATTTCTCAAGAAATAGAAAGACGTAAGGAAGATACTAGATAATATAGAATTGCATGTAAATGAGGGATGTGAGAGGAGGACTGGTTCCCATTGGTGCACCCGATGTGGAACAGCTCGGAGAGGAAGGAGGACTGGGCTTCCTTTTCATTGTACGCGGTCGATGGCTCACTAGGTTTGTACTCAGTGAATAGCTCACTATGAATGCACTCGTTAGAGAGTGACTTAGCATAGCAGAGAAAGAGTTGTGCTAGAAAAGAGAGTTTGGTTTTCTCTTAGCTCTTGAGTCTCGTTCGTGGGCCATTTTTTTCACTGAGAGTTGCTCTCTCTCATCCCGTGGACAATGAAGAAATTTATAATGCTTCACAGAGAAGGCATTGGCCCCAAGAATGATGATAGGTGTTCCTATGAGATTCGTTTGGTGTTGACGGGAGCCACCGTGTCAAATGTCATCTTGTAGCATTGATGCGTCCGTGGCTAATGGTGGCCAACAAAGGCTAAGTTTCCCCTCTCGTGGGTTGGCTGGGTTGCCGTTGGTCAACAGGCATGACGATTTTCCATAGTTGACCACCAACACCATTGTTTGAGACCTACCACGCTAGCATCTTCTACGCTACCGGATTGCTATTGTGAGGTAGAGAGTGGACTTTGTTGCAATTAGTGGAGTTACAGAGGTTATCCCCTGAGATTGGGTCGTTGATTTTCAATGGGCCTGTTCGCAGCAAATGGGTTGGTTGGATGATTTTTGGGTTTCGCTTTTCTGCTGGGCCTCGCTGGCTAATGAGCTGGCCGCCAGATCGTCTCTTATTGTGACTTAATCGGTCCGTGTCGTGGGTAGACCCATCACTAGCCCCCCATACCGAGATGCTGGGTCTTTCTGGTCTCCGACATGTCAGATGATGGGACGTTGCCACAAGCTCTGCTCAGATGCCTCTTCTTGAGACGCTTCAATCGTCGGTTCCCCAGAATTATATCCCTTCTTCAGGCACTTTGTAGCCTTCCATACGATGATGCAAATATTCGATACTCTGTTTAGAAAAATTATGCTCTAAACCGAGACCTAGCACCGATTCCTTTCTAGCAATCGGTAGTCTCGTCTTTTCACTGGGAACTTGCTATCCTGCTGCTATGGCTATAAAAGGGGGAACCCTCTAGTGTTTTGCCTCAGGGTCCATCCTCAGGCCAGCTAAGCAATGTGGGAGCTTGAAATTGCCATAGTCTTTCTGAAGTCCTGTGTTGGGATTGGGTGGACTCCTGAAAGATTCAAAGACGAGCTTAACACTTATAGCGTTGTCGTTGTTCCGACTATTCTCGTGCCGCTCGGACCCTACTTCGGCTGTTCTCGGGCCGCCATGCTTGGCAGCTCGGTGGTAGGGTCCATTCTTTCTTTCCTCCTTTAGCCATCTTTCGGATGTTCCATTCCAAAGGGATCCCTATGGGTGAGTGTCTTCCACGATCCTTTCTGATCTGTGAAAGTAGCTCTGCCTCGACCTCTTCTTTAGCGAGTCATTGCTGAAACTTGCCGGAGGAGTTCTTGGGTGGGAAGCTTCTCTGGTGGCAATGTTTTATTTCTCCTCCAGAGAATTGCTTACGACTGGCATCTCGTAGCGCCTAATTTCTAGTCAGGCACGTTCCATATTTAGGTAGGTACGGTCCGCGTGTTGTTCAACCTGCGGCTGCCCTCCCTACACGTGTCATCCCTCGACCCGTTTCCAAACGATTGCCGATGGTTTTCGCTTCATTTATTTTCTTTTACCATGTACTCTTACTATTGTAAGCCTTGTCTCTTGTAAAAGAATTAATTAAATAAATCCTTAGAGTATTTTTTTACCTCTTGTGTTTCCATTATCATGTCCTTTTATCTTTATGCTGTTGCTTTATGATCGGGATGCCTTTGTATAGTCGTGTGTGACCTAGCATCCAATAGTCAGCCGAGTTGCACTTTCAGCGGCTCGGTTATCTAATGACTGGCCTCTCGAATGGCCATCTCGAATGCTAGGCCGAGAGGCCAGCTAGGTAGAACATCGTTGAGCCAACCTGGGTGAAACTTGATCCTCTTCCTGTCCTGAGCCGTATCGCGCAACGATGGCCTCATCTTTATGCCGTTGGCCTTCTGGTGAGACCGTATATCATCATGATTGCTGCTTTGGCTAGCAGCACTAGCACTTCTGGGGTCTACGTGCCGCATTTATTCCCGACGGGACTGTTCAACTAATTGTCGCTAATACGGATGTGCAGGAATTTGAGGAGACGGGTTTGTTTCAAGTGGTTGTGGGAGGGGGCGTGTTGTGGCACCTTGTGGTTTTGACAAGCGTGGCTGCCATCATGAGAGAGGCCTTTTGTCTCCTTGCGGCGTCGTTTCCGACTCTAGGTCTTTGCTTATTTAAGCCACATGCCCTTCGTCATTCCCGCACTTTGCCATTGTCTTCAATCTGTTGCGAGCTTCTCTTCTTTTCGCGAATTCCCCTTCAATTATGGCCATCGACGACACCAGGAGGACTTGATCGATCCTCACCGTTGAGGACATTCAGTCACTGCTTTCTCAATTTAGGGTTCCAGGGAGTATGGCGTTCTTGCTACCTGGTGAAGACGGCAAAGCCTGCTCTCCACCGGAAGGCTTCATCGCTGTCTACGAGATGTATTTATGGGATGGACTTAGCTTTCCAGTGCCAGCGGACCTGTACGTGATCCTTATAGCTTTAGGAGTGCCGGTGGCGAGGCTCATGTCCAACATCGTACGATACCTGGTATCCCTTTGCATCTTCTCTCGCTATCATGTTTGTAGTTTTACCATTACATCTGTGAGGGCGATCTTCACCTTCTCGCAGAAGGCTGACTGGATTTTTGTCTCATTGCCCTAATTTCAACTTCAAAGGGGCGAATCCTGATTCAGTCGAGCATTGGAAGAACCGTTTATTTTCCCTGGCAACTCCTTTCGACTAGGCTATCATAAACGAGTGGAGGAAGGTGCGGCTCAACATCACTAGGTCCCTGGAAGTGGATGAGAAAGCCCAAGAGAAACCTCTAGTGGATCTAATCCTGACTAATGCCGGCACTTTCCATGAGAGGGGACACTGGCTGACCTCTAATGCCTTTGTTGCAGTGTTGTGGGAGCCAGCCCCCATGGCAACGTCTGCCGTGCCGAGGAGACCAAGGGTGCTAGTAGTTTGAGAGCCCTCGAGTCTGCCGTCAAAGCGGTGTTACTCCTTCTCTAATGGCTTATCCTCAAAGTCTACTTCTTCGTCGGGAGAGGACAAGGCTGCACTGGAGTGAGTTCAGTGGTTTGGGAGCATGCCAAGGGGAATGCGTTTTATCCATGGCTCTACCCTAAGCCAAGCATCTAGTTTTGGGGGAGATGCAGGCACCGTGGCCACGGCAACTCCTGCACTGGAACCTAGATCTGGCACTACCCATGTCAGAGTTGAGTTGATTCTCACACTGGCGCTAGCGCAGTATGGTGTCCCTGTCGTCGTTGGACTTTTACAGGGTGAGCAGTTAGCGGAGACTCCAGTCGAGCTGGCGGCATACATCGCAACCGAGGTGACATCGGAGGTCATTATAGGGTTAGCGTCAGGAGTTGACATTGGAGGGTTTGAGTCTCCTATCTGTGTGGCAGATGATGCCACCTCGGCTGATGGCAAAGTTGAGGTTGTGTTGGTCATCGAGGACTCCGAGATTGCCGAGGATCCCCCTTTCGTGGAGACCGATGCTACTGACGTGCCTATTCTTGAGGCAGTCGAGACTGCAGAGGAGCTTCTTTTGGGGGAGATAGTCACCGTCGGCACACCTCCCTTGGAGGTAGGTGAGATTGTCGAGGCGCGTTCTTCAGACCCTTCAGAGTTAAGGGCTCAAGAGTTGACGGCTGCTATGATCGTCATAGAAGAAACCATGGCGCAGGCCCCCGAGCTCCTAGAGTTAGAAGACGTTGCGTCTACTGGAGCTGAGCAGGTGGTGGAGTTACCCGAGGCTTGCTCGAGATATCATCCGCCCCAAAGGGCTTTCCTTCGCAGAGGTACTCATTTAGTGTCCCTTGGTCCCTTTTCTACCTTTGCCTTCGTTCTTCTAACGTGCTTGCTGCTGGGAGGTTCAAGAGAGGGCTCTGCAACTTTCGACGGCCATTGGTTTCCTGGCTTGAGGGCACGTTAGTACGTCGAAGCACGGAGCTGTGGTCGAGCAGGTTGAGGCCTTAGACGGCAAGTTATACGCAGCTGGGGAGAGGGTTACTTCCCTCGAGGGTTCACTCCGCGATTCATAGGAGTGGTATCATCTTCTTCGTAGGTACTACCTTCAACTTGAGGATCGATAGAGGTTCACCATTCCCATAGCAGACCTTGGGAAGGTGATGGAGGTTAAATTTTGGGATGGCATTCTCCTTAGCTGGTAAATCGCATAGCTGGTAGCTTTGAAGTTTTCGGTCTTTTTGCTTCACCTAGCAAACGCCAGTGCCACCACAGGCCAGACTTGTTTTTTCCTCTCGTGAGGACGGTTGAATCTTCATCTTCCCAGCCGAGCGGTGACCGGCAGTAGAGCCAGACTTCTCTACCCCGCTAGATCCACCCCTTTCTTTTTGTTTTTTTGGGATAAGGCTCGCTTGTATATTCAAGATAAATTGTAATGAAACCAATATGATTATTATGATCCTTATGGCTGATTGCTTGGGCTTTCATGTAGAATTACTTTTTCTTTGTTCGTCCAGCTAAGCGTTGCACCTATCATTGCTGAGTTCGTCTGTGGCGCATTGGCCCAATGGTGCTCATTCCCTTGGAAAGGGAACGTTGTGGCACCTTCATTCTATAGGGTGCTCTATCTTGTAGGTAGGATGTCATCACACACCCAGAGGTGAGACTCGCTAGGACTAGTTGGATTTTATGGTCGCAATAGCCGGGCCCTAGCAAAGTCATAAGCCATCGTCGGAGCATTGCCATATTGGCACTCGGTCCTATCCCAAGACATTGTTGCCCATGTGTGTCTGGTCCTAATCCGTTGACCAAGGGTACTTTCTTTGTCGGGGGGAGGTCATTGCACGACTGTTGTAGAAGCCATCTAAGGTTTTGTAGGCCATTTGGTTGCAAGTTCTAAGAGCCCCCAGGCCTGCTTCTTAGCCGTCGTTGGACTGCTTGATGCGAAATCAAGGTTTAAAATTTAACTGTTTAATAGATCGCTTGGCTCGGGGCTGAGGTTCTTCGACCGCCATCAGGTCGCAAAGCAGGTCAGGATGAATCCTGCCTAACTTAGGGGCAATTTGGCTTACTTGATTTGATATAATAACAAACACACATACAATCACATGGGCAAGTACATATAAATAAACAATAATTTTATTGATTAAAGATGTGATACAGTTACAAGCATTCAGAATGATGCATGAGGTTATTACCTAGACTCGGCTGAGTCTCATTAGTAGTACTTTTGGAGGTGTGTGGTGTTCCATGTCCTTAGAACGAGCTTGCCGTCCTGGGTGCGTAACTTGTACACACCATTCTAGGAGATTGCCAAGACGAGGAATGGTCCCTCCTAATTCAAAGAGAGCTTGTTCCTATTGGCAATTTTGCCAGTTGCTTTTACACTATAGGATGTGATTTGCCACCTCAAATTGGCAAGCTTTTACCATTTTATTATAGTACCGTGTGATTCGCTGCTGGTACACTGTAGTTCAAAGGCGTGCTACATCTCAAGTCTCCTTGAGCAGGTTAAGGTGCTCCCTGAGCCTCTGAAGGTTGCTGAGGGGGTCGAAGCTTTTAACTTACAGGGTGGGCACACCAACTCCTACCAGGACGACTGCCTCTATTCCACAGTATAGGCTGAAGGGTATTTCATGGGTCGGCTCTCTGGAGGTGATCCTGTATGACCAAAGGATGGAAGGCAACTCATCAGCCCAAGAGTCCCCAACATCTTTCAATTTGGTCGGTAATCCGTGGAGCAAAGCTTGGTTCGTCACTTCTACCTACCCGTTGGCTTACAGGTAGGCAATTGAGGTGTGAACCAACTTTATCTGTGGACTTGCATAGTACGTGGAGAATCGTTTGTCAGTAAATTGGGTTTCGTTGTTAGTCACTATAACCACGAGAATCCCAAAAAGGCAAACGATACTCTGGCAAACGAACTCTGTTACATTCTACTTAGTTATCCACGCTCGTGGGGATGCCTCCACCCACTCGATGAAGTAATCAATGCCTACTATAACGAACCTCCTTTGTTCAGACACCATGGGCAGTGGCTTGAGATTGTCAAGCCCCCATTGCGTGAATGGCTAGGGCGTATGGAGGGGTTTCAACTCTATGTGTCGCTGGTGAGATATGTTCCCACGGAGTTGGCAGCTTTTGCACTTCTTCACAAACCCCATGATGTCACACTTTATCGAGGGCTAGAAAAAGCCTTGTCTCATTACTTTGGAGGCTAAGTTCTTGCCCCTATGTATAAGCCACAGGACTCGAGGTACACTTCACTTTGGTGTTAGACACCTCATGTAAGAGACCGGGTATCCCCGACGGGTGTACCACCCCACTGTCTTTCTCACATGTTTTGTCTCGTTTGGGTTCTCGATAGGGTGCCATCAGTCAAATACTTTCGATGCAGAATCATCCAGTTATCGCCGTCGGTTACTTGCCGTACCTCGCCCTCGAGGTCATCGACGCTTCAGATGGTTAGGAGTCCCCACATATCCTTAGAGTATTGCCCCAGGTTGCCAATTACTGTGCTCTTACCAGTTGGTTGGCCTTTCAATTCTCTTCCCTAGGGATGTGGATTACCTCAACTCGGTCGAACGCTTAGATTAGCCCCTTGCCCTGGCAAAGTACTTTGCGAGTTGTGGATTGGACACCTCATAACCCCCTTGAATTTTGTTGACAACCAGCTCGGAATTGCTGTAGACAATAAGTGACCTAGCCGAGCACTCCTTGGTGAGCCAAAGTCCAACAATAAGCACCTCGTACTCAGCGACGTTATTGGTGGCTGAGAACCTAAGGGTGTTAGAGTCTTTGATCTCTGTCCCATCTAGGGTTCTTAGAACCATGCCCGCTCCGCTGCCTACGTTAATGAACCATTGACGTTCAAAATCCATGTTGGAACATCCAGCTTATTCATATCTTCGGTGTAGTCAGGGACGTCAAGAATTGGGGTCGTCGGCTTGACTGTGAAGTCTGCAAGGGCCTGGTCTTTCATGACTGGTCACGGCCGAAACTTCACGTCGAACTCGCCCAACTCTGTTGCCACTTGACCAATCGCCCAGAAGTGTCTGGCTTCTGCAATATCCCCTTCAAGGGTTAGTTTGTTAGGATGACGATCTTGTGCGCTTGGAAGTAAAGCCGCAACTTTCGGGAGGAGTTTACTAAGGCTAACGCTATCCTTTCGGCAAGCATGTATCGGCTCTTGGTGTTAGTCAGGATGACACTAACGTAGTACACCGACCGTTGCATGCCGGACTACTGCCAAATCAAAACCAAGTTTAGCGTCGTGCTTGAAACCGCCAGATATAGATATAGCTCTTCGCCCTGTTGAGGTAAAGTCGGGAGAGGAGGAAGGGAGAGGTATTCCTTGAGCTCTTGGAACGCAGTATCACACTCAGCCGTCCACTAAAATCCTATTGCTTTGGCCCCTTATGGCTTCGAAGAACAGTAAGTATTTTTTCACCGATTTCGCTAGGAACTGTGAGAGGGTAGTGAGCCTTTTAGTGAGTTTCTGGACCTTTTTCATAGTCCGAGGAGAACTCATATTGACGATGGCCTTTATCTTCTAGGGGTTAGCCTAAATTTCCATTGAGACACTATGAAACTTAGGAACTTCTTGGAATCACCCCGAAGACGCACTTGGCAAGGTTGAGATTTATTTGGTGCACCCAGAGGACCTCAAAGGACTCGTTTAGATCATGAACGTGGTCATCGGTGACTTTACTCTTGATGAGCATGTCGTCTACGTACACATTCACGTTTTGGCCGATCTGGGGTTTGAACGTCTTGTTCACCAGCCGTTGATAGGTGGTCCCAACGTTCTTCAAACCGAAAGGCATGACCTTGTAATAATAGGTCCCCTAATCCATCGTAAAAGAGGTGTACTCATCGTCCTCCAGACACATCCTGATCTGATTGTATTCGGAGTAAACGTCCATAAAACTAAGCAGCCCGTGGCCGGGGTGGAGTGCACCAACTAGTCGATACTTTATAGTGAAAAACCGTCCTTCAAGCACGCCTTATTTACGTTGGTGAAATCCGTGCACATATGCCACTTTTCATTGTTCTTCTTGATGAGGACAATGTTTAACAATCAATTGGGGTATTGTACCTCCCTAATGAACCCCACATCGAGTAGTTTTTTCACTTTTTTTCGGATGGCAACTAGTTTCTCTACTAAGTGGTTCCTACGCTTCTGTTGGACGGGCTTATAACTGGGATCAATGTTTAACTTGTAGACCATTACTCGAGTCGGTATTTCCAGCATGTTTGTGGGAGTCCACGCAAAGATATTGGTATTCTGCCTAAGGAAAGTGACTAGCTAGTCACGGACGAGTCCTGAAAGGGAGCTACTGATGTGTATGCACTTTTTTTGGCTTAGTGAGGTCCAAAGAGATCTCATCAATTGACTCCCTTGATTGTGCCTACTGGAGAGTAGCCTCATCACAGAAATTAAGGTCTCTAATCAGTTGGGTTGGGTTCGCCAGAGTTATTTGGGACCGGTAGTACATCCGATCCATCACTTGATCTCCCACAACTTTTCCTATGCTGCGAGATGTCGAGAATTTCATCTTTAGGTGTGAGATCGACGTCACTATCCTAAAAATGGTCAGGCAAGGCCATCCCAAGATAGCGTTGTAGACAGATGGGAGGCCGACAACAAGAAATGTAAGCATTCAGTGGGCTGTGCATGGGTACATCCCCAGTGTCACCTCTAGTTGAACAACTCCTTGTACGATCATTGGTTTATTGTTTAGGCCATACAAGGGTCCCTTGGTGGGCCTCATCTGACTCTTTTTTAGTCTAAATTTAAAGATAGTATCAAGATACAATAAGTTATGAGAGCTTTCATTATCAATGAAGACTCGTTTCAGTTGATAGTCTATGATACCATCCGAAATGATGACAGAAACAACCAGGGGGTCAAAATGAGAGGTCATTACATGTATCATATCGTCATCGCTAGAACTAATAACGTCAATCCTAGCCTCTATGCTTGGCTTCTTGCTACTGGAAGTGCTCTCTGGGCAGTCCGGGACATTAAGCCTTCGCCGACCTAGTTGTTATCATATTGATAACCCTTGTGGAGACCCAAGCTTGGACCCCTGAATACGACCCGGATCGATACGGTAAAATCTCAGATCATCTCAAAATCATCAATTACGCGTTATCAAATAACTTTAATAAATTCTATAATATCATTTAAGACACAATCCATAGTCAACATAAATGCGTCATCACATAAATATCCATAATAATGACAAATAACTACAATAAATGACCTCAATGTCAAAAACATAGAGAAATCTAATAAAAGTTAAACAGTAACTAAACTACCAAGATCTTAATTCTCTATCCGGAAAGCTTCAATCTCTAAGATCACCTCTGCCTGGAGTCTACTCCACAATCTCTTCTATCATGGTGTCAACCTGTCTACTCTGGAGTCAAGAAAACACAAGGGTGAGCCAAAACCCAACAAGTGATAATAATAAAAAATGGTATATAACATTAATAATCTCGGATATCAAACTATAAATGTCTCAACATCACTTTAACAATCTACTATATCCGAGACGATTTCAACACGGTCGTAAATACGACTCTAAGCAAGATAGGTCACACCTGACCCATATATCACAAAGATAATAAGAGTACCAATAAATAGCGGTAATCCCCTAGAATCCGATATCATAAATGAGGGGGAATTTTCTAATCCAAATATCAGCGTGAACGACATGAACATCAACAACAATAAGAAAATGGATTCTCATTGAATCCGGATAGCGTAAAATCCGACACATGGATTCTACTGAATATAACTCGTGGGTTTAACCAAATTTCAAACTCACGAGATATCAACAATGATGAAATATCACAATGAATCTCCTTGGACCTTGTTCTACCATAGTGACCCAAAGGCCGGTATTTACGTCCCCGACGACTGGGTAAGTGCAACGAGGTTATCCATGGTATCCAACTACCCCTACAGTCCTCCCAGAGGCTTTATCCGGTAACTGTCGATACCACCTCCGATACCCCTCGCCAATGATATCCCAGATATCATCATCTACGATGGTCACTAGGTTATAAGCATCCCTCTTCACTCACTGTACAAAATATCAAGAATTTGATCATCAACTCAATTTTGAGGTCACCACTGTACGAAATAATAAAAATCTCCTTAGATCTTATTCTGCCACCGTGAACCAAAGGCCGCGTATTTACGCCCCCAACGGCTGGGTAATACAACGAGGTCATCTATGATATCCCCACTACCTCTACAGTCCTCTCAGATGCTGCACATACTCATACCATCTCCGATACCCCTCGCCAATGATATCGCAGATATCATTCTCTACGATGGTCACATGGCTATAAGCATCTCTCTACGATAAACATACCTCATTATCATCATGATACGTAAATCAGTATTGGATAAGTGTAGACCACGCTAAGGTATCGTAGCATCCCATTCGACTAGATACCTTAGGGTTTTCATACGCTTTCCTTTACCTTGACCGTTGGAAACCAACAATCCAAATACTCACACAATCGAGTATAACGCAAAGAAAGTTTTGCAATATCAATAATAGGAACGTCGTTCGGTGCTGACACGGACCGTACTCACGCAATCAGATCCAACACAAAGGAATATATCTCAGGACGTTCAAAGGGAATACATGGATCGAGATATGATCGGCTCAATTACTTCACTATTTTTCTATTTTATTTCGAAGCGGTGCCTATGATTAAGGCCAACGATATTTTTATTTCAAATTCCATCACCAATTAATTTTACAAGGTTCCAACAAAATAATTTGCAATATTTTATTCTTTAATTAATACCATTCCGCACACTGGCAAATATATTTTTATACATACAATGTATACAAATTACAAATATCCTCTATACTCTTTATCATCTTTATTCTCATGCATCAACATATAACCACACATTAACATACATACATATACATTTGCATCCAAATACATTACTATACATATATATACATACATGTACCACCATATATATATATATATACCAACACATATATACCAACACACACCCACACCAAGTGGCCCAATCCACGGCCCAATACCCACACACAACCCACGGCCCAGTCCAATACACACACACAAAGCAACACACCCACACACACTCACCCCAATCAACCCAGCCCAATACACACACACACAACCCAGGCCCACAGCCCAACACACACACACGACCAGGCCCACAACCCAACACACCCACAAACCAGGGCCCACCATCACACACACAACCAGGCCCACAACCCAACATACCCACAAACCAGGGCCCACCAACACACACACACACACAACCAGGCCCACGGCCCAAGCTGCCGTTCACCAAACCCAGCATCACACTTCACCCACACACGGCAGCACTCTGCTGCCTCGCACACAGCTCGCACACAAGCACAACTACAGACCCACGCACAGCCACACTGCCAACACATACGCACGCACACACATCTCCACAAGACCCACACTACACGCCCAACCAACATCCTCAACAGAACAGAACACGAAGCTCTGTTTCTCACTCAACTTCAGCCGGTCACACCCACGCAACCCACACACGCGGCTACACAATAATATACATATATGCACAAAATAATCGCACAGCAATTTTAATCACCCAAAATTGACAAAACTCTCCTTCACAGCCCTTCGGCCAAAATAGAAATGGAATGCTCAGTTTTTTTCCCATTTCTGATTTCCCCTCCTCCTCCACACAACGAAATCTCACGGCTTCAGAGGAAATTTAAGAGGAAGAAGGAGCTGTTCCACCTTTACTAATGACGCAACAGAGGATTAACTCCACAAAGAACAAAATCAATTGCAACAGGGGCAAAGCATGAACCGGAAATTTGCTTGCAATTTCAAGGAGAAGTGACAGGAAGGGAAATTTCACTTATGAATTCGAAGAGAATGATAGTAGAGGGTTTCACTTGCCTGATTACTGTAAAACCCCAGCTAGGTTAGCACCGGTTCGGCTTCGTCTTCGTCTTCGGCTTCGACACAATGGCAACGGCAAACGGCGGTGACGATAATCACGGCGACGGCGACTCTTCTTCCGGCACTGGTCGACGATGGCAGTAGTAGTGGAAACGGCGAGGAACAAATGCGACGGCGATGGGCAACGGCGAAGAACAATGACGACAGCTAGGGTTTCACGACGGCGGCTCCCCCTTCTTCCCACACCAACGTCTCCTTAAATAATGAAGGAATCGGTTAGGGTTTTTGTCGAGTTTCCATTTGAGGCCCGATTTCCTTCCTCCCTTTGCTGCGCCGCTCCTCTCTCTCTCTCTTCTCCCCTCCTTCCTCTTTTCTTCTCCCTTTCTTCTTTCTTTTCTTTCTTTCTTTCTTCTTTTCTTTCCCCTTTTTCTTCGGCCGATCCTTTCCTCCTTTTATTATTATTATTATTTTAATATATATATTTTAAAAAAATATATAATTTTATTATTTCTTATTTAATTCTTATTATTATATTTATTATCATTATATCCACAATTATTATTTTATAATAATTATTATGATTATATCCACAATTATTATTTTATAATAATTATTATGATTATAATTTATTTCTAATTATTATTAATATTTATTCGTATATATTTTACTCCCATTTGTTATTATTTTTATTTATCATTTATTATTAATTATTTCATACTTATTATTATTTATAATATTTATTAATATCAATATTTTAAATTATCTATTACTATATTAATTCTATATAACCCAAGTTAAACTATCAGGGCGTTACAACCCTAGTCGCCACTTGATTCCTCGGTTGTTCCTGCGCGTCTTCCTTTGCTGCTGTGGGCGCCTGTCTTGGGTTTCACAGGAATCTCGTCAAATGCCCCTAGCAAATCAGGTATTCAATTTCCGTCTGTTGGGTCTGACAGTTTTTAATTTCGTGACCCAGAAACTAGGGGTAATGACGATATTTGTCTGGTCTCCTGCCTTAGGTTCTTTAGGGCCTTAGGCTATCTCAAAAACTTCTTGTCTCGGATCTATATTAGGATATTTGTACCCATATCAATTAAGGGGTTAGGTCCTACAGACGAAACTCCTTCTGGGGCCCTGACTTGACCCTAACTGCTTGTGCGGCCCTCGGGGACAGTAATCATCCCCGTTCCTCTTCTTCTCATTCATTGGCCTCTTCGGTGGCTGGTATGTGCATTTTGGATGTTTCACTTCATTGGCCTCCTTGACCGTACTGTAAGCCTGGGCGATGGCCTCGGTTTCCCTAAAAGTCTGAGGATTTTGGTGAGTTAGGTACTTGAAGAAATCTTCAGAATCTAAGGTGGCGATGAAAGCATTGAGCTTCACTTGGTTAGTGAGTCCAGATATCCTTCGTGTCTCCGTGATGACATGGATCAGGAAGCGCTTCAGGCTCTCGTCTCATCGGTGCCGAAGCTGGACCAGGCGCCACGGTTGTTTCACCTCCCTTTGGCTGGTGGAGCATTGGGATAGGAAGCAGTCGGCAAGCTCTGCAAATGTCCGGATGAAATTTGGCTCAAGGCTGTAGAACCAAATGCGAGCGTTTCCTTTGAGTGTTAAAGGAAAGCATTGGCACATGGCTGCCCCGCCTAATCCCTGGAAGCTCAACAGCATGTGAAAGTGGTCCAGGTGGTCAATCGGGTCAGCATTCTGATCATACAGCTCGAGGGCTAGCATTTTGAACTCATGGGGGAGTGGATGCGTGCGAATCTCCACCACGAAGGGTGACCTCCTCAGGTCTACAGCCCTTCCTCCAGCATCGCCGCTGAAGACGCATTGCCATATCTTCTCCATCTCCTCCATGTGGGAGGTGGAGGGAACCCTTTTGGCGTTGAGGAAAGTCCTCAACTCTGAGTGGTTTGAAGATGGGTGCACGGCCGTGCGGCTTCCGACTCGTGGTGACCTCGCGCTGTAGGAGGCTTCTCCTTGTGTTGAGGGTCTGTGGTCGCTATGAGGGTAACGAGGGTTCCCCTGCTCAGGGCTCTTGTCTCGTGTCCTGTGGCTTGGGTAGCCCTCTAACCTTGTTTGGGCCCTATTGCTCTAGGCCTCCTAGGTCCCAGTGTCGTCGGGCCATAGGGTCTTATTGGCCAGGGGCTTTGGTCTTCGGCTCTTCTTTTGGGAAACCAATATTTGTGCCGTGGAGGTGGGAGCCCCCTGTTGCTGCACATCCATTAGGCTTCTGATCCTTTGGAGCATTCTGAAGCCGTCTCACATTTGGGCTGCCAACATGTGAACATCAGTTTTGGGATGCTCACCCATGTGGCTACCGGCGGAGGGGTAGTTCCCTTGGGTGGCAGTGTCCCTAGGCAGCACACTGGTTTGCGCTCTCATGTTGACCATTTCTACTACTAGATGTGTGGTGGTTGGTAGTTAGACTTTTATGTTGTTTTCCTGGCAACGATGCCAATGATGTGTCTCTAGTTCCTGGGCTGTGGTACAGATTAGGGGGCTACTCAATCTTTCACTGTAATCAAACTAGAGTGGGTCCGATTTTCGTCGCTACTACTTGAAATTTGTGCACCACAAACTATGAATAAAATGTCAGAAAATTTTAAAAACTTACTTTCTAATATATTCTCTAATACTCAAGCTAGAAATTTTTATTAAGAAATAAAAAGACGTAAGGAGGATGTTAGATAATATAGAGTTGCACGTAAATGGGGGATGTGAGAGGAGGATTGGCTCCAATTGGTGCGCCCGACATGAGATGGCTTAGAGAGAAAGGATTGGGCTTTTTTCTAGTTGCATACGGTTGGTAGCTCACTAGGGTTGCACTCAGTGGATGCACTTAGTAGGAAGTGGCTCACCGTGGGGGGGGGGAAGAGCTATGCTGGGAAAGAGAGTTTAGTTCTCTCTTGGCTCTTGAGTCTCGTTTCGGGGGCTTTTTTCACTAAGAGTTGCTCTCACTCATCCTATAAATGGTGAGAAAATTTATAATAATTTGTGGAGAAGGTTTTAATGCCAAGAGTGATGACAGGTCTTCCTCCGGGATTCGCCGACCATTTGGCATTTACGGGAACCACTGTGTCAGATGTCGTCTTGTGACATTGATGTGACCGTGGCTGGTGGTAGTCGACAAAGGTCAGGTCTTCCCTCATGTGGGTTGCTTAGGCTGCTATTGGTCAGCGAGTATAGCAATTTTCCATGGTTGATTGCTAATACCATTGGTTGAGATCTACCACGCCGACGTCTTCTGCGCTGTCAGACTGCTATCGCTAAGATAAACTGTAAATTTTGTTGCAATTGGTGAAGTTATAGAGGCTATCCCTTGAGGTTGGGTTGTTGGTCCCCCATGGGTTTGTTCGTAGTAGATGGGTTGGTTGGACGGTTTCTAGGCTTCACTTTTCTGTTGGACCTCGCTGGTTAATGGGCTGGTCACTGGATCGTCTCTTGTTATGACTGGATCAGCCCGTGTTGTGGATGGACCCATCATATATATATATATATATAGTGTTTCATATAAATTTAATTAATTAGATATTAGTTAAAACACCATTAATTAATAAAATTATATATTATAATTATAAATAATATAAATATATTAATTATGATTAATCTTATTTAATATAATAAATTTTATTCCATAAAAAATTTTATTATATGAAATAAATTACCACTTTTAGGCAACCCTCTCAACGACTAAAAGATTTATTCAAGGAATGAAGGGGCTAGTTGAAGTAATCAACATCCCAGTTGAATTAAAATTTTTTGGTCTACCGATAATTTTTATGTTATTTGATTAATAAAATATGTTTTATATTGATAAAGTATGTTTATTAGTCTCAACATATTGTATTCTAAAAATGTAATTTTAATTTTCTATAATTGTACAATCTATAAATCTTTTATACATAAAATATAATATTTTTAAATTAAAAATAATAACTATAAGATTTAGAATGAGAGAATTATTTTTTTCATTTAGGGTAAATAGATATTGATGTGAAAAGACGAACAACTCACTTTTATCAAAATTAACACTTTGGTTGATGTTGTTCTTTATAAATAATGAGAGTGATCTAATCGGCTTAATTTGATATTTATAAATGTCACGTCTTTTTTTATATTCGTAGTTTTATTAATTAATATAATAATATTCAGCATTTATTAAAGACTACCGATGAGTAATTTAAAATTTTAAATAAAACACTTGCTGACACTTTAATTATAAAATTTTAATCTTTATCACTTACTAACACATCATACTAATGAGGGACATGGCAATTTAGTTAAAAACTATTTAATTAATATGTCTAAATATTTTATTATACACTATATTTTGAACCCTTTTTCACTATAATATGGGCCTCTCAAAATATTTATAATGTACATATGGATAAATAATTGATAAATACACATATGATCATATTTGTTTAAAAATAAGAAAAATTTGTGATTAAATTAGGTGAAAGTATATTTATGATAAAATATTTAAAAAATAAAGTTCAAGTCATTAGAAGAAAAAAAAGATAAAATACCTTTACAAGTTGATATTATGAAAGAATCTAAATATTTTATAAGAAGAAGAAATATATGAAGAAGGTTTGTATCAAATTTTAAAATTGGTTTGAGAAGAATAAGTTTATAAACTTAAGGAAGTCAATGGAAAGTAAGTAGAGTATTTTTTTTTTTTTTGAAAACAATATGCATTCGCTTATGGAGGCAGTTAGGATCTGCAATTTTATTTAAGTAGTTGCTTTATTTTAATTTTAAAAAGGATATTTTATGTTTTAAAATTTTATAAAAAATTTAATATCAGTTTTGAGATTTATATCTTTTAAATATTTTATTATATTTTTAAACTCATTATTTAATTTACTTTTTAGGTTTGATATTCTTAAAAATGGTATTCTAAATAATAATTTTTGTTTTATCAATATGCAAAATGATACCCCTTATAATATTATTTATGTTCATCCCGGTGTTAAACAATGTGATAAGAATAAATATTCCTCTATATTGTGATATCAAAGATTAAGACATGTTATTATAGAAATAATTAAAACATTAATAAATAATGAATTACTTAGTATTTCAAATTTTATTGTTTTTGAGACTTATATGGACAATATAAAATAAAAGTAAATCAATAAGATAAAGAAATGGAGCATACAATAGTAGATATACTGAAAATGGATAGGTATCTATCATTTTTATAAAGTTTCTTTAAAAGTATAGGATAATTGTCCAATACACTATACCTAATTCTTTAAACCATAATGATGTAGTAGGAAAAAAAATTAAATATTTTTTAACATGATGTGAAGTATGTTTAGCAACTCTAATCTTTTAAAATTATTATGGGCTAAAATATTAAAATAGCAATATATATATTAAACAATGTTATAGCAAAGGTCGTTCCAAAAATTCCTTTTAAGTTATCAAAAAATTAAAAATTGAATTTATAACATATACACATTTGGGGATATTTTTCTAAAGTAAGAGTTTATAACGTATAAGAGAAAAAGTTGGATCCAAAGACCATTAATCGATATTCATTGAGTATACTGAAATGTTTAAGGAATATAGATTTCACTGTCCATCTTAAAGTATTAGGACTATGAAATCAAAATATACAATATTTTTTGAGAAATACTTGATTAGTTAGAGCATTTGATCCAAAAATATAGTTTTTTTAAAAAAATTCAAATTATCAATATTAACTTCAAATGATAGATTGATTGTTATTCATAACACCTCTCAAATTTAATTTAATGTTGACTAACTATTCAGTGTGGCTTCGCAAGCAACCAATGTTCTTCCAATAAATCAGATTGTTCAGGATTTATCCGAGATAGTCGATCAAGGTATCGACGTGGCATTCACATCCAAAGCAATTTAGATGACTAATTAGTTAATTAATAATAATTAGTTAAGTGTTGAGCATGGAAACAGAATTTGGGACGTGATAATGGTGACCTAGAGTAAGATATTTATATAAAATAATTAGAAGGATTCTCATCTAAAATTGCTAAGTAATTGGTATGTTGGCTCAAGAAATTTTTACATTAATCGAAACAGGCCGCCTATCAATAGCATATAAAGTTTAATGATATCATTTTTTATTTTATTTTGGAGATAATATTATAGATTAATATATGTATTAGAATGTTAATGAGATTAAGATTTATTTTCTTATTATATATGTGAATAATATTTTATTTATATTCCATTATGAAGGTTTATTATATGATGTGAAATAATTTCTCTCTAATAAATTTTAAATAAATGACAAGGGTTAGAATTCTGAAACAAGATACCAATCTACGTATTCCCATGAAATAAAAAATATAGAAAGTAGAAACCCTATTCTTGAAATTATTATACAACCAACCCCACAATCACCAACTTTATCAGAAATGTAAACTATTAATGTAATAAATATTAAAAAAAAATTTATTCCAGATATTGATGTACTTAGAAAATAATTTATATTAGAAAAAATAATAATCTTTGAAATTGATATTTTACTATTTTTACTAAAGAACAAATAGAAGAATATAGAATTCTGTGGAAATAAATAATGAACTTACTCAAACAGAATTTATCATTTTTTGAATGGTTTATTCTGTATATAAAAAATATTAATCAACTAGATATAAATAAAAATATGGAGAAAAATTACCAAAATAATATATCCACTAACAATATATCTACTATTACAAAAGATAATAAAAATAATAATTTGGTTAAATAAAATATATATTAATATATATATAAATCAAACATAATTTGTACAATAACAACAGAAAATAAAGAAGAAAAAATTAATGAAAATATATATCTTCTTAATCCAATGGATGAAGAAGATATTGAAGCCGAAGAAGAAGACGAAATCAGTATTGAAACTCTTCTCCATCCTAAGCTAAGATCTACTAAAACTTTATCAATTATAGACCAATTTGAATCATTCTTTGAACCAATTTTAGATCACGTTACATTAGCTTCCTCTTCACAATAAAGAAAAACTTTGTTAAATAAATTAATTATGAAATTAAATAATTTATCCATTTCTCCAATAACAAAAATAAGTTAAACTAACCAACTTCAAAATCAGTAAGAAATTTGAAATCTGCCAGAAGAAACCCCTATAGAATGTATTAAACAAGAAATTAATCAAATACACTCTAATAATATTAAAAATTTATCAACTTTCTTAGAAAATACCATAACCACGTCACCTTCTTTACCTCCTAAATCACATTCCGTAAATATTAAAGAAAATTCTTTATTATCCTATTCATGAAAAGAAGTAAAAAATAAAAATCATAAAGCACTTAACCCATCTAAAATAAATAAAAATTTTCAAGACAATAAATTAGTAAAAACCATATGCTAGAAATGTAAAAAATTTGGACATAAATCGAAACAATGTAAATTAAAATAAAAAATAAAAAATAAGTTTAATTTATCTACAGAATTAGAACTTAAACAAAACCCTTCAAATTAAGAAGTGGTACTGCCTCCACCAATTTGGTGAAGTAATCTATCCCTACGATTAGGAACTTTCTTTGTCCGGGTGCGAGCGGGAGTGGTTCGAGGATGTTGAGCCCCCACTGGGGGAACGACCACAGTGCTTGGAGTGCCCGGAGATCTGTGTGGGGGCGATGACTCACGTTGCTATGGAGTTGGCAGTTCTCGCATTTGCGCACAAAGTCATGGCGTCGTCCTTCATCGTTGGCTAGTAGTATCCCTATTTCATGAGCTTAAAGGCCAGGTTCTTCCCTCCGATGTGGGACCCGCATATCCCGAGGTGCACCTCCTGGAGGGCGTACTCGGCCTTCTCGGGGGTGAGACACCTTAGGTAAGGGGCTAAGAAATTTCGTCGGTACAACTGGCCGTCCATGATTGTGTACCACCCCACTGTCTTCTTTACCTTCTTGGTCTCATTCGGATCCTTAGGCAATGTGTCGTTGGATAGGTACCTTAGATAAGGAGTTATCTAGGTGTTGTCGTTAGACACTTACATCACCTCTGGCTCGGGGTTCACGCATCTCTCGAGCATATTGTTTCGAATCTCCCGAAGCCGCTGCCCTTGCTAGTGTGTCAGCCTTGGCATTTTCTTCTCTCGGGATGTGGACAAACTCGGCTGCCTTAAAGTCTAAGATCGTACTTCTGACTTTGGAGTGGTACTTGGAGAGCTATGGGTTGTTAACGTCGAAGTTTCCGCGGACCTGAATGACGACCAACTCGGAGTCGCTGTAAACGACTAAGTTTTTGGCCAAGCATTCCTTGGCTAACCGAAGCCTAGCCAGCAATGCCTCGTACTCTGCTATGTTATTGATGGCCGAGAAACCCAGGGTTAGTGAATATTTTATCTTCAGCCCCTTGGGCATGCGCAAAACAACACCAGCTCCACAGCCATCCTTCATTGAGAAGCCGTCCACATGCAGGGTCCATGTCAATGCCTTGCCAAACTCGTCTGTACTAGGTTGGTTTCCATCGCCGTTGGCCAGCGCTGTTGTCTCGACAAGGAAGTCCGCAAGGGCATGTCCTTTCAAAGCTGGTCTCGGATGGAACTCAATATCGAATTCTCCTAATTTGATGGCCTACTTGATCAGTCGTCCTGATATCTCGGGCTTCGCAAGATGGCCCCGGGGTGGCTGGTCGGTCAAAACCACTATTTTGTGCGCCTGAAAATATGGCCTGAGCTTCCACGCAGAGTAAACCAATGCTAAGACAACCTTCTCCATGAGCGGATATCTGGTCTCGGCGTTCGCGAGAGTCTTGCTTACATAATACACGGGCTGCTGTTTTTCGTGTTGCTCCAGTACCCCAGCTGAGCTCACGGCCGTGTCAGACACGGAGAAGTACAGGTATAACTCCTCCCCCAGTTGGGGAGAAGCTAAAAGGGGTGGCCTCGAGAGGTAGCTCTTGAGCCCTTAGAGTGCCTCTTCACAGTCGTCATTCCATCGAAAATCTCTAGTCTTTGTTCCTCTCAGGGCTTTGAAGAACGGTAGATGCTTCTCGGCCGATTTTGCCAGGAAACGGGAGAGGGCCGCCACCCGCCCAGTAAGTTTCTGGGCCTCCTTTACTGTCCGCGGAGATCGCATGTCCAGGATTGCCTTTATCTTTTCTGGGTTTGCCTCGATCTGGGTATGCGACACGATATAACCTAAGAACTTCCCGAAAGCTACGTCGAATGTGCACTTGCTCGGATTGAGCTTCATCCCATGGGTCCTGAGCACGTGGAAGGTCTCGGCCAAATCCTTTATGTGATCGCCACTCGCCCTGCTCTTGACAAGCATGTCGTCAACGTAGACTTCCACCCTTTTTTCGCCCCCATGTCCGCCTATCTGGTCCTCGAACATCTTGTTCACGAGTAGCTGATAAGTCGCGTCCGCATTCTTGAGGCCAAAGTGCATTACCTTGTAACAGTACGTTCCTTGGTCCGTCATGAACGACTGTGCTCCTCATCATCGGGACTCATTTTGATCTGATTGTAACCCGAGTACGCGTCCATAAAGCTTAAGAGCTCGTTGCCAGATGTCGAATCTACAAGTTGGTCAATCCTGGGCAGTGGAAAACTGTCCTTGGGCATGCTTTGTTGAGATCGGTGAAGTCCACGCACATCCTCCATTTCCCACTGTTCTTCTTTACCATGACCAAGTTGGCCAACCAGTCCGGGTACTGTACTTTTTTGACGAACCCGGTGTCTAGGAGTTTCTTGACTTCCTCGCGTATGGCTACCAGTTTCTCCGTGGAGTAATTCCTACGCTTTTTCTGACGGACTTATCACGAGGATCAATGCCCAGCTTGTGGACTATGACCTCGGAGGAGATTCCTGGCATGTCACCGGGTGACCAGGTGAACACGTCCGAGTTCTCCCTTAGGAAGCTGATTAGTCGGTCTCGGACGGACTCGACCAGCGAGCTTCCTGTATGGACATACTTCTCTGGATCCGTTGGATCCAATAGGACTTGGACGGTCAGCTTCCTAGGCTGCGCCTGGTGCAACGTGGTCTCGTCCCTCAGGTCAAGGTCCTCCATTGGTTGTGGAACGGTTTCTTGCGTGGTTTGTGCTAAGTAACACACCTGTCCAGGTGGATTGATCCCGAGGACTTCTTCCACACCACACGGGGTTGGAAACTTCATCTTGAGGTGCGGGATGGAAGTCACTGCACCGAATGCGGTTAAGCATGGGCGTCCAAGTATTGCATTATAGACCGATGGCAGATCCACAACCAAAAAGGTGAGGACCTTGGACGCTTCCTCGGATACGTCCCCAAGGTTACCTCCAACTGGATGATACCTTGAACGGGTACCGGCTCATTGTCTAGCACATAGAGTGACACTTCTGGTGCTCTCATTTGACTCTTCTTAAGTCCTAATTTGAAATAAGCATTGAGGTAGATCAAATTCTTGGAGCTTCCATTATCAATAAAAACTGGTTTCATTCGGTAGTCATTTACTCCGTCCGAAACGAGTGTAGTTACAATCAGAGGATTGGAGTGAGAAGTTACATGATCCATATCCTTATTGCTAAACCAGATAACTTCATCTTCGCCTCCGGGTCCTATCCTCGGCCTCTTTGCTGCTGTAAGCTCCTGCTCGTTCCCTCTGGCCAACTGGCTCGATATCATATTTACGACCCCCGCAGCCACTCTGTTCCTGGGGTGCTCAACTTTGCCGTCGCTCGCTGTTCCAGAAGCTTGTCTGGGTCTTTACAGGAAATGGTTGAGGTGTCTCCTCCTGATCAGCTCCTCTATCTCCTTCTACAGAGTCCTGCAATCCACCGTGCTGTGGCCCCCGGAGCGGTGGTAGTCACAGTATTTCGTCGGTCCCCACCCGCGGGTTCTTTAGCGGCTTGGGCCACTTCACGAATTTTTTCTCCCGGATCTGCATTAGGACATTGGTGCGGGTGTCGTTCAGTGGCGTGAAGTGCATAGGCCTCGGCTCTCTCCGGGTGTTCTGTTCGGCCTTGTGCTGCTTCTTCGGCTCCTGGGGACTCTTTGGCGTCGTTGGCCTCTTTGGCAGTAATGTACGCTCTGGCTATAGCCTCGGCCTCCATAAAGGTTTGGGGTCCCTTATGAATGAGATGGTTGAAGAAGGCACCTCCCTCCAGGGTCGAGAGGAAAGCGTTTTACTTTATCTCATCGGTCAATTTTGGGATTTGCTTGGCCTCGGCTACAAATCTGGCTAGGAATCCCCTCAGGCTCTCCCTAGCACCCTGCTTGATCTAGGTGAGGTGCCATGGCTGCTTCTCCACCCTCTTGTTGGAGGCGAACTGAGAGAGGAAGGTTGTTGCCAAGTCACTGAAGGTGCGGATGGAGTCCGCCGGCATCCCGTAGAACCACATCCTTGCATCCCCCTTTAAGGTCAAGGGGAAGCATTGGCACATGGTTGTCTCATCCAAACCCTGCAGGCTTAGGTGCTCCCGGAAGTGGTTGAGGTGATCCATGGGGTTAGCGTTGCCATCGTAGACCTCCAGGTTTGGCATTTTGAACTTTGGAGGGAGCGTCCTCGTTCTGATTTCTGTTGAGAATGGGGATTGGAGCGCATTAGCTCCTCCCTCGCTACTTTCATTGAGGACTCGGTTCCATCCTCTTTCTAATCTCTCCTCCACACGAAGTGGGCCAGTTGCCTTCTTCTCGTTGAGGTAATGCCTCAACTCATAGGGCTCTCGACCTGTACGGCGCTCGGGGGCCGCCCGGACTCCTTCGAGGGGAGCATCTCGTGGGACCTCCTCTCGAGCGCTACGCTCGTGGCAACTCCGCTGGGTCCTAGAGTTGCACCTCTCTGGGGTTTCTTCTTGGATCTGAGGACTCGGACGGCCCTCCAGCCCACGTTTGGCGCTGCTGCTGGAGGCGACTTGGGTCCTCGGGTTTTCATGCCGGCTGGGTGGCTTTTCTCGATAATCTCTCTCCCTGCTCCTGCCTTGGGACGTTCGGCTTGGGAGGTCCTGAAAGGGGCTCCTCTCACCTGCTCGTCAATTTTAGAGCAGGGTGTTTCGAAGGCCTTGGACATACCTTCCATTTTGGCCGCCAAGGCCCTGGCCACTGGATCAGGGTGGTTTTCTATCCCAACGCAGGGGTCGGGGCTGTTATTGTGTGAAGCCACCTCTCTGGCTGGTGCACTCGCCTGTGCCATTGTGTTCACCATTTTGGACTTTGGAGTTGGAGTCGTTACAGTGTTTCTGTGCGTTTTACGAAGATATAAAAAGTAGACTTTTAGTCGCTTCCCACAGATGGCGCTAATGTTGCGTCTTCGTATTCTGGTCGCCGTGCAACGAGAGTCCGAGTTCACTCTTTGCGCTCTTGGACGGACGAAATAGTGCAACACAAAAAGAATTGTCAAGTTCAATGGGAATGTCGTTTTGGGAAGAAGAATGGGACAAGGGCACAACGCACAAGGACTTTATGTGGAAAACCCCCTTTTGAATGAAAGGAGAAAAAACCACAGTAGTGGACACTAGGTCCGAGAGATTCCACTATCTCTAAAATGAAATACAATTGGTCACAGTGGCACTTTTTGTTGCCACACAAAGTTACAAGGCGAGAGATCTCGTTCTCCCTTTTCTTTTCTCACTTTCTTTCACTTGGTTGCTGTTCAAGAGATGTATGCAAAATGTCCACTCTTGGAATCCCCTCTCTTGTTGCCTGAATGGGGTATTTATAGAGGGGGATCATCTCGTTGGAATGGAGACACGTGGCGTTGGCATGTGCTGGGGCGCCTGCCACCAACCCTGCTGATTTGGCGTGTCAGGGAGGCCTGCCACCAACTCTTCTGATTTGGCGTGTCAGGTTTCGTTAGCCCCATAATGATGATGCGTGCTCTGAGCGCCGAGATTTTCTGCGGTGGTGGCGTGTTACAAAGAACGCGTGTTCCTTGGTAATAGTGAATCATCTGAGCTGGCGTGTTCGGTCATATTGGGTCCTCTTTTCCCTTGATTTGATGATTCAGAGATGAAGAGATTGTTTTCGTACCTAGAAAGCCTTCTGGTACTCTACCGAATCCTTGGGCTCATTGAGCTAGGTTCTCGGATGTTTCGCTTACTAAAGGCCCTTGGGATTTCAATGTTATATTTTTGGCTTTATGTCCTCGGGATTTCATTGGTGGCGTTAGCTCCTTATGGCGTCCTCGCGCCTCTCAGGTCAAATTGGTCTCTCGGACCATTGTCGCCATTTTGGCTTCTTGGGACGCTGGCCCATGTTCCCGGACTTTTAAGGCCAACTTAACATCTTGGGCTAAGTTAGGCTTATTGGGCCTTTTGGGCCAAATTGTCATCATAAGCCTCTTGGTTCGTGGACTTGATTCTTTGGGCCTTTCTTTCTAGGCTTTGGGTGTCGAGACCCATCAAAATTGATTCAATAATAAAGACAGTCCATTATTGCAAAAACAAATTCACAAGGAATTAATTGATAAAAATTTAATACCACTATTTTGTGACACAGAAAATCAAATAAAAAAATCATCACAAATAATTTATTAAATCATATTAAGAAAATACAACCGCTGTATGATCAAAATAAAAATCAAATAAATCATAATCTTAACGAAAATAATTTTAGATAAAAAATAAATATTTTTTCAAAATATAATAAAAAATTAAGATATTTGCAAAATAATAAAAAATAATATTATAAAAGGTAGACTTTAGCCATACATCTAATAAACTAAATAAACAATCCACTAATTACAAATTATAGACAAAGTATCTCTAAACCCAATTTATTTCTAAAATTAATTCAAAAAATAATCATTATTAATACTAGATATTTCAATCAAATACCAAGTAATTTTTACTCACAAAAATATTCAATAAATAATAAAGAAACTAGAAAATCTTTTATTTTTAAACTCAGGCCAACAAAGTTAATTATAAAAAATTACAAACATACTAAAATAAAGTCAATAAAATTATTAAAAATAATAAATACCCGAATATATAATTTGGTACTAGTTCTAGAAAAAACTTAGAACTGATTACACAATCAAACACATTTAATAGGAATGAAGAGTCCAATGTAGAAATACAATACATTAAATCATACAAAGTTAATACTAGGTTTTTCATATATAAAGTATTACCATTTCATTTATCTAATTATTTTTCATATATTAATAAAGGAACTTTCTGCATATCAAAGAGTCAAAATGATTTTATTTATTATCTTATTTATCAAAATATTTATACTATTTTACGCAAAGACATAAAGAATGTTAATTTTGAACGATGGCAAACGTATTTTAACATTGAACAATTTATTGAATCATATATTGTAGATATTTTAATAAAAAATTTGTTACAGGAAACTATACCTACTAAAGGAAAAGAGAAGGATATTCCATCCCCTTATATTCCAGTAAAGCAACCATCAAAACAATCCGTCCATGATTATGCAATGTCTAAACCATAGATTATACCAACTTCTAACAAATATACTATTTTACGTGAATTTTCACCATTAAGTTTCAAGGAAGCTGTTATTCCCACTTCCTCTTCTACGCAACCAGTCACTACTTCCAATGATAACCATTATAGTACCAAACTACTCAAATTTTATATTGCTCTTACTTCCTACTATCAAAAATTATTACTAAATGAGCTCATTACCTTAACAAGTAAAATATTTTATCCTAATTGCTTATACCAAATTGCGGATGTTCCTAAAACTTAACAATACTACGAATTAATCTTAAATGATTCTAGTTCTGTTGAGATTAAATATCATCGCAATCCCTGAGATAATACCATTACCTTTTCTACTATCAAAATTAAACACGTCAAACTTTTTCAAGATGTTGGTCTTAATATTTGGGATAATAAACCATTCTCTATTCATTATCAACCATGGGGATATAATTGCCAAGATTATAAAGAAGTATGGTTTTTTACTTTTTACCTTCGATCATTTACTCATTTCTGGTTTATTTGATTTAACAAAATTTGTCCAAAATAGTTACCAATGTGGTTTACAGAATGATGGATTTATTTTGACTCATTACTAATCCTCTATCCAAGTATTGTCAATAATGTAAGGATGCATTATAAAGAATTATATAAAGATATTTTCTTACCATACAGAATAATCGATTTTCATATTGATTATGAAGTCCCATGGATTATGTCATGATACTTTATCTGTTATCAGTATTATGAAGATCTACTATTAGTTATTTAAGATATTCCTATATCTATTATTCGAGAATTTAGAATCAAATGGTGGGATAAGTTTGATTATGTTATAGTTAACTATACTCAGATTGATGCTGATTATAAAAAGAACCACGCTTTAACTTAGACTATCAAGCTTGCCTCAAAAATCCTGCGAACCATATCAACTCACTATACTCTAGAACACCTAGCTGAACCAAGTACTTCCAAGTCAAAACCACGAAATCCCCAAGTCATTGGATCCCCAATTTTATCTGTCTTCTCCAAACGATTTACTAAAACTACCAAGCAAATGGAAGCCCAGAAGGCCCAATTAGATACAATGATGATCCAGATGGCCAAATGCAGTAACAACTCTCAAAGCAAGTCCAAGACTTTAAAGTCCAATGGGATGACATTTTGGATGACGATCCAATATCAGATTCATCTACTCAACTACCTTCACATACAGCTAGTCCACAGCCTCCTTATATACTTGGATATGCTTAACGTCCATTCAGTCTCTGAATAGATTATTGTCAAAACAAACTCTAACATTTGTATGAATTTGCAGGTACTCGTTGCAGATCACATTTATCATCAGCAATTTGGTACTATATGTGTCAAGCAAAATAAACCAAGATTCGTAAAAGGCATCTCAGATATACACAATTTTAAAATCAACAGCCAAAACCAAATTTATAAAAATTAATTTTGACAGAATTACTGGATACCAATTCCCAATATTTTGACAATGTTGATAGAAGGACTCTTAGGACTCTCTATGTTGACGGAAAGACTCTACATTATCTTTACACTACGCAGTAAAAATTTAATACTCCATTATTACTCATCAGTTACTGAAAAGCAACATTAATAAATGCAATCAATAACTTTGAAAATTATCAGAAGAAGTTTTCAAAGTTTTCAGACGAAATTCTGCAAAAACATTTATGGTGTACTATACAAATACTATGCAAGTACTATTTGGAAACTATGTAAAAGATAAAATTTCAAAATAATCAGAAGACGCTCAGATGTTCTGCAAAACATTTAGGACGTACTATGTAAATACTGTGTAAGTACTATGTGGATACTATGTAGCACTATGCAAACACTTTTTGATACTATTCATCCAATTGACCGATGAAAACTAACAGATTTAACTGACATTTTCTTTGACAAAATTGATCAAATGTCAATACTCAACAGGCAACTTCAACACCCAAGGACACTTCACTCAGTCAGAATGATATATTGATATGACACAAAACAGAATTGATTCTTTTCAATTATCATACTGATCAACGGCTCAGATATTACTCAATTATTTTGACAATCAATGGTTCAGATTAGCACAACTCCTCTATTTAAGGCAATATGCTCTTCAGTTCAAGACAAGCGCGGATAAGCGTTGATAGCCAGCAACGAGCTACAACGGAGAAACCAGAAGCATCTCTTATTATCTTTTCCTTCTTTGTAATTAACCACTGTAAATTTTTATTTTTATTTTCTTTTCCTTGTACAAACCTTTTGCGAATATAATCAAGTTTCATCAATCAAAGTCCAACAGTTTAATTCAATCTTATCTGGTATAATTCTGTTCTTCTCTAGTTTATATATTTTTATATTAATAATTTTAAAAATACATCAAGATATACTATAAGGTATTTTAAATTTGTCTTAAAAAATTTATATCAATAAAGATTTAGAGAGATTCATGATAAATTATTATTCACCAAATATAGCTCCTATAGAGGACAACATGTTCAAGAAAAAACATGCATGAAGCCTAATGTATGTGTAAGTCTACACAAGATCTAATATTACTTTTGTTGTGGAAATAGTAGAAAAATATTAGAGGAATTCAGATATAGATCTCTAAAGGATTATTAAGAAAGTGATGAAATATCTTTAAAATACAAGCAATTACATGCTAATGTATGGACAGATTGTTAATTTGAAAGTATTTGACTTCTCAAATTCAGATCTCATTGGATATGTTGATTTACATAAATTAATATTTGGATATGTTTATATAATTAGCAAAATTATATCTTGAAAAATTACAAAGCAAACCCTAACGGTTATTTCTACTATAGAGACTGAATTTATTTCCCATTTTGAGGCTATAAAAATGGTATATAGATGAGAAATTTCATATCTAAGATTAGAGTAGTAAATTCCATCTCAAGATCATTAAAAATATATTATGATAATTTAGCTATTATATTTTTAACTAAAAATAATAAAAGTAATAGATGAAGTAAATATATCGATATAGAACGTTTAGCTATAAAGGAATAGATTAACGAAAAAAGTGGTCATTAGATACCATAGTATTAAATTGATGATTGCTAGTCATTCGACAAAAGACTTACTATTGTTGAGATTCAAAAATCATATAGTCAAAATGAGATTAAGTTCCATTAAGTAATTTTAATTATCTAGATAATGATATTTTTATTAAATTTCTATTTGTCTATGATATTTTTTTAAGATTTGTATTCACACTAGTTAACTTTTTTTTTAAAGTATCAATAGTTGGAGTTATGAGTAAATACACTGTTTATTTATTAAGAAGTGTCACATTTTGGCTATTAAAAATACAATGTACTACAATGCATAAAAAATAATACTCATTAATTGATGATATATTACTATAATTTATATATTTTATTTCTTAAGAATGTGAAATAACGGGTTTGAAATATCATACCAAGTGAAGTATTGACCAAGTGAGACAATAGTAAAAATTTCTTTTGATTTTGAGTTTGAAATTTTAATTGTGTGGTCTAACACTTGTCCTAAATTAAGGTTACTTATTGGTAGCTTAACTATCTACTTTCATCACTAAAATGATAACCGCTATACGATATTTTTTTTAATGAAAAATTACATATAAAGGAAGCACCTGATTTTTAAATTTCTAACATGAATACCCTAATTAGAAAAGACTATGCCCATAATATATATGTTGTTTTAATAATTCCATGTTATCTTTTGATTTATGTTTAGAATATTAAATTCACTTTTTTCGCTAGGTATTAGATTTGATGAATCACTAAAAGAAAAAGGGAAAAAGGAAAAAAAAATTGAGGATGGTGTTTCTTTCTTGTTAAAAATATTCTTATTTCAAAAAAGTATGATTACTTTATTATATTGACTCATGCTGTGATTTTTATACTGCATAGTGTAAATAAATTATGATAATTGAAATTTAGAAAAAAAAAGTTAATAATTGAATAAAGATCTAATTATTTATATGGTATCAGAAATTGTTAGATACCACATAATTTAAGTTTATAAAACAGCCCACGAAACATAGTAGTACATTTAGTGAACAATAAGAAGTATGTCAAAATAAAATAAATATCAATAAAAATAAAGTAAAAATAAATAATATTTTGTTTTGTTCATCCGTAGAAGGAATATGGTATTTGAAAATAAGATTAAAAAATAATATTTAATAAAAAAATATGATGCGTACATGGATTCGATTTTGAACAGATTCGGATTCGTTTGGATAGCTCGACCCTACTCCGTTCACTGAGTCCGAATCCTACACACCACTAAAGTGAATGAGAGGTCAGTGTGTTGGCGGGATGTTGTCCCACCGAAAACACTCCGACGCTCAAGTCAGCAAAAGCCTTCTAACCAGGGAAGGTAAACTGGAAAGCAAGAGAGAGAGAGAGTAGAACGGTCGGGAGTGTTGGCTCGTTGAGAATGTGAGTTCTCGTTTTCTGCTCACGGATAGCATGAAGAAGTGAGGTCCCGAAAGCATGGAAGCTTAGGGAACGATTCTCAGAAAGTCGAAAAAGTCTCCTGGAATCTGGAGGCTTTTGGTGAGATTGGAGGATGAACGCTTGTATTGAGAGAAAGAGAAGATGAAGCATCTGTTTAAGCTCTGTAAGTGTCTGTGGGTGAGAATATGGTAAGTCTCTTCGGAAGCAGGTTCTCAGTGTTCTCAGGAAGAGAAATTAGAGAGTGAGCCAGAGATCCCTTGTTTCTGAATAAGCTTTTGTGTTTGTTTGTGAGCTTGTGCGTCTGAGAATGCCTGTCCATATGTGAGCTTGTATGAGCGTATAGGAGCCTGTAAAAGCGTGTCCGTTCCAGAACGAAGACCTTAAGCTTTTATGGACAGCAGAAGAGTCTCCTTCTCTGGGCAAGGTGGCGTGCTCCTCCTGGATTGGCAATGACGGCCTTCTCAAAGTTGGTAGGCTTAACAGTCGTGATTTAACGGATCCTCTTTCTGCTGCACAGTGCAACGGATCTTCAGATTGTCTCATACTTTTATGACCGTTTTGTTGGCGCTGAGATCATTGCCACCCTTTTTGGAGAAGATCAGCTTTTAGGAAAGGGATGTGATCATGAAAGGACCGTTGCTTTTTGTGCACGTGTTCGCTTGCCAGTTTGGGCCTGGGCCGTAGCAGGTTTGAAGCCTTTTGGGCCTGCCACTATAGTACATCCGGTCAACGCTCGAGTTGAACGTCTGTACGCGAGTTAGCCGCCTGCTGAAGTCTGGACGGTCAACACTGGCATTGACCGTCTTAGGCCTTTCAGGATTTGGGCCTACGCCTCCTACTGGGCCGCTTTTGAGTTGACCATCCAGTAGGCCGTCTTGGGCCTCCGTTGACCTTGGGCTAGCCCATATTCCGGCGTACCCATCACTAGCCCTCCATGCCGATGGCCAGAATTCTGGCCTTCGGTATATTCATGATGAGATGCTCCTCACTGCCCTTCGTCGTTTGAGGATCCCGGAGGATTCTATGAAAGGCGGAAAGGGAAGTTGACCGGACCTGTTGACCGTCTTTCGTCAATTCTAGAGAAGAATGTTGACCGGCGCTGTTTACCGTCTTTGGTCAGTTCTGGAGAAGAATGTTGACCGGAGCTATTGACCCTCTTTGTTCAGTTCTGGAGAAGACTGCTGATCGGAGCTATTGACCGTCTTTGGTCAGTTCAGGAGAAGAATGTTGACCGGAGCTGTTGACCGTCTTTGATCAGTTCCGGAGAAGAATGTTGATCGAAACTGTTGACCATCTTTGGCCAGTTTCGAAAAAGAATGTTGACCGGAGCTATTGACCGTCTTTGGTCAGTTCCGGAAGGCTTTCTGCGAGCCCTGATTGACGCGTGGCCATCAGCCGGCTTACAGGCCAAAAGTAGACACGCATCTTCTTTTGGTTAAGCGGATATCTGGGCCATTAATGCGTTAGAGATTTGCCTTTTGAAGGGCCAAACAGGGAGGCGATACGTGGTAGGACTGACGGTGTCCTTTCTGAGGAGTTTTAAGGCGTTTTGTCGTTCAAGTTTCCCTCCACGCTTTGAAATTCTTCTACGCCTCATTGCTTAGTCTTCTTCATCTTCGACTTTCCTTCTCCAAGAACCCTAGCCTTTTCTGTAAGCCATGGCCTCCGTCGCCGATATCGCTTCCGTCCTTAGAGAGGTTGACGTAAAAGCGTTATGCGTTGAGTTTAATATCCCAAAGGATATTGCATGGAGGGTCCCGGGCAAGGACGACAGAGCTTTCTCTCCACCGGCAGGGCACATCACGATATATGAGGCCCACCTGAGGAGCGGCCTCCGTCTTCCTCTGCCAGATGACTTGTTGTCCATCCTGCAAGCCCTACGAGTCTATATCTCTCAACTTCACGCCAACGTCGTACGGTATATCTATACCCTCTGTATTTTCCTTTGTAAACATTCTAAGAGGTTGAGGATGCCGATGGTGATGGGGCTTTTCAAAATAAACCAGGGAAGCGAATGGATATCGCTCGTCCCCCACTCTGGCCTAAAAATAAACACGGTCATTTACGACTCGCTCAAGAACTGAAAGAATCGGTTCTTTTTCGTGAGCGTGGGGGCGACCTGGCCCCTTGCGAAGGACTGGGGCCAGCTGCCGGAGATGTATACTGGGATGCCATCCGTGGCGGAGACGGTGTCCTTAGAGTGATTAACCAAGCTGATCAAATACCACCTCGCTGACTTCAAGAGGGACTTCTTGGTCTCTAGGGCAGAGACGAGGAAAGACCCTTCCCAATTAGGGGAGAGCTTATTGCAGCCGACTAACTTGCCTGTGGCTTCGATACCTCGTAGGACTAGGTCTCCAACATCGAATCATCGTGCCTTAACCTTTTTGTTGTTGTATCGGATAATCCGATGTTGGTAGGCCACTGTCCATATTTTGGCAGCATCGCGGGCTTCCTCTAACAAGTTTAGGTGCTCCCTGATTTTTTGGGAGTTAGCTAGTGGGTCGAAGGACTCTATCCTAAGACTTGGAAGCCCGATTTCGATCGGGATTACCGCCTCCGTCCCGTAGCAGAGGCTGAAGGGTGTCTCAGGCGTTAGTTCCTTTGGGGTTGTCCGATAAGACCGAAGAACAGAGGGGAGCTCGTCCGCCCAGGAGTCCTCTGCATCCTCCAGCTTAGTTTTTAACCCGTGGGAGCAGCGTTTGGTTCGTGACCTCCACCTGTCCATTTGTTTGGGGGTATGCCATCGAAGTGTGGATCGGCTTGATGTCAAGGCTGGCGCAATACTTGCTGAAGCGTTTTTCCGAGAATTGGGTCTCGTTGTCGGTCACAACAACCTCAGGGACGCTGAATCTACAAATGATGTTTTGGCAGAGGAATTTTAGGGCGTTATGCTCCGTAATTTTTGCTAGTGGGATGGCCTCGACCCACTTGGTGAAATAGTCGATGCCCACGATGATGAACTTCCTTTGCCTCGTGGTAATGAAAAATGGGCCGAGAAGATCGAGCCCCCATTGCGCGAAGGGCCAAGGAGCCTGAAGGGTCTTCAGATCCACGAATGGCTGGCGGTGAAGGTTGCTATGAAGCTGGAAGCTTTCACATTTCTTCACAAAGTCAAGCACGTTCTTTTTCATCGAGGGCTAGTAGTAGCCCTATCGCATGACCTTGAAGGCTAAGTTTTTTTCGCTAATGTGCGATCCACAGATCTTGAGGTGCACTTCGCCTAAAGCATAGTCACCTCCTTCAGAAGTTAGGCATCGGAGGTATGGGGTCGAGTAGCCACGGCGATACAACCGTCCGTCAACCACAGCATACCAGCCGGCCGTCTTCCTGATCCGTTTGGCCTTTTGCACGTCCTCTAGCGATGATCCGTCAGCCAGATAACTAAGGTAAGGCGTCGTCCAGTTTTTTACTTTAGAAATCTGCATTACCTCTTGTTTCTCGATGCTGTGAGCGTTTAGGATCTCCCACATGTCCCTCGAGTACTGTTCCGAATTTTCGACTATAGCGACTCGAGCCGGCTGGTCTGTTTTTCAGTTTTCAGTTTGGGGAACATGAACCAGGGTCAGCTTGTCGAAACCCTGGGCGGCCTCCCTCACCTTTGCCAAGTACTTCGTCAGATGAGGGTTGTTCGCCTCAAAGGCTCCGTTAACCTGGTTACTGATTAGCTCGGAGTCGCTGTAAACTGTCAGTCTCTTGGCAGAGCATTCCTTGGCTAATTGCAATCGGGCTAACAGGGCATCGTACTCAACAACGTTGTTAGTTGCCGAAAAATTGAGCATGAGGGAGTATTTCACCTCAAACCCGTCGGGGGTTGTAAGGACCACTGCAGCGCCACTGCCCGTGTCCGTAGATGATCCGTCCACGTGGAGTATCCATTCTGGAACTCCGTTAAGTAGTTTCGTGCTTTCTTCAGGCTGTTCCTCGAGAACTGGAGTTGTAGTTTCAACAATGAAAACAGCCAGCGCCTTTATAGTAGGCCTGGGTTGGAATTCGACGTCGAATTTGCCCAACTCGATAGCCCATTTTACCAACCGTCCAGAAATATCGGGTTTTTAAAGTATGCTTTTTAGAGGCTGGTTCGTGAGGACCACTATCCGGTGGGCCTGAAAATAGGGCTTTAACTTCCGCACGGAGAATATAAGCACAAATGCCAGCTTTTCCGCACTCGAGTAGCGGGTCTCTGGGCCGATCAACGTTTTACTTACGTAGTAGACCGGCCGTTGAGTGTCGGAGTCCTGGGGCACGAGGACAGAACTGAGGGACGCCTCCGACACTGCCAAGTAAAGGTATAGTTCCTCTCTGCCCTTGGGTGACACTAACAATGGCAGGCTGGCAATATACCGCTTCAGTTCATCGAAAGCTGACTGGCAGTCTGCCATCCATTGAAACCCGTTGGATTTTGTCCCTCTAAGGGCATTGAAGAAGGGCTGGTACTTGTCGCCGGACTTCGCGAGGAAGCGAGACAGTGCTGCCAGTCGTCCAGTCAATCGCTAGACGTCATTTACGCTCCGTGGTGGAGCCATGTCGGCGAGAGCCTTGATCTTCTCTGGGTTTGCCTCAATCCCCCGTTGGAAGACGATGAAACCCAGGAATTTATCGGAGGCTACTCCGAAGACACACTTGGCCGGGTTTAGCTTTATGTGATGCTTACGGAGCACCTCGAACGACTCTGCCAGGTCGCGGATGTGGTCGCCGGTGACCTTACTCTTAATGAGCATGTCGTCGACGTAGACCTCCATGTTGCGACCAATCTGTTTTTCAAACATTTTGTTGACCAGCCGTTAATAGGTTGCTCCAGCATTTTTTAGTCTGAAAGACATCACTTTATAGCAGTAGGTACCCTGATCAGTAATGAACGAGGTGTGTTTCTCGTCCTCCGGACTCATTCGGATCTGGTTGTAACTCGAATAGGTGTTCATGAAGCTTAGCAGCTCATGTTCGGCTGTCGAGTCAACCAGCAGGTCGATCCTGGGCAAGAGAAAGCTGTCCTTCGAGCAGGCTTTGTTAACATCGATAAAATCGACGCACATCTGCCATTTTCTATTGATTTTTTTCACCAGGACAATATTAGAGAGCCAGTCCGGGTAGTGGACTTCTCTAATGAAACCTGCGTCCAGCAACTTCTTCACCTCCTCTCGGATGATCATCAGCTTTTCAACAGAGTGATTTTTTCACTTCTGTCTGACGGGTTTTCGGCTAGGATCCAGCCCCAACTTGTGGACCATCACCTCCGCTGGAATCCTAGGCATGTCGGATGGAATCCATACGAAGAGGTTAGCGTTTCGTCGCAAGAATGCGATCAATTCATCGCGTAGTGGTCCAGTAAGTGAGCCGCCGATCTGTACACACTATTTCGGTTCCCCCGGGTCCAGTGGGATTAGATCCGTGGCTTCACCGGACTGCGCTTGTTGAAGGGTTGTCTCGTCTCGATGGTTGAGTTTCCCAACTGTTCTAGCGCTGCCGCTAGGGGCAACCTGAGACATGTAACAGGTTCATCCAGTAACCTGGTCACCTATCACCTCTCCTACACCGTAAGGCGTTGGGAATTTCATCTTGAGGTGCGAAATCGAGGTGAGCGCCCCAAAAGCTGTCAAGTAAGGTCTGCTCAGTATGGTGCTATACACAGAGGGTAGGTTGACCACCAGGAAGGTGAGTGTTCTGCTTGCTATTTTCGGATACATACCCAATGTGACCTCCAATCGGATGGTCCCTTGAATAGGCATAGGCTCGTTGTCAAGGCCGTACAATAGGCCTCTAGCAGGTTTTAGTTGATTCTTTCTTAAGCCTAGTTTGAAGAAGGCATCCAAGTAAAGTAAATCTTTAGAACTTTCATTATCGACGAACACTCGCTTCAGTTAGTAGTCGACACTACCATCCGAAACGAGTGCGGATACAACGAGGGGATCAGCATGGGGGGTATTACATGAGTTAAATTATCATTATTGAAGCTAAAGGTGTTGTTCGCCGTTCGTTACTTCTTCCGTCCAGTCTGCCGTTCCTCGCCGCCAGCTGGGTCCTTAGCAGGTCGGGTGGTGATCATATTAACCACCCATACTGTAACCCGATTTCGGGAAGGAGACAGCTCCTACCCCTCTCCTCCGGTGGCTCCAGAGCTCTGTCCGGAGCCCTTGACGAACTTTGTGAGGTGTCCTCTGCGAATCAGTTTCTCGATCTCTCTCTACAGTGTCTTGCAGTCCTCAGTTGAATGCCCAGCAGAGCGGTGGAAGTCGCAGTACTTCGACTGGTTTCTAGAGTCCTTATTTAGTGGTTTTGGCCATTTCAAGAATTTCTCTCCGCGGATTTACGTGAGGACGTTCGAGCGCATGTCCGTCAGAGGCGCGAAGCTGGTGGGCCCGTAGTCTCTGCATTCCGGGGGCCCAGTCCTGTGTTGCTTTCGGCAGGAGTGATCACTGTCGCCGTACTTCCTTTTTTCCTCTCCAGGGAATGATTGAGGCTGATCTGCCCGCTCTGGTCATTTCGCCTCATTGGCCTCTCTGCTACAGCATAGGCCAGGGTAATGGACTCCGCTTCCCAAAAGGTTTGGAGATTCTTGTGTACCAGGTGCTTGAAGAAGTCCCCGTAGGTCAGCACGGAGATGAAACTGTCCAGTTTTGTCTCCTCCGTGATCCGGGGAATTCGTTTGGCCTCTACCACAAAGCGGTCCAGGAAGCGCCGTGGGTTCTCTCCCGGCTTCTGCTTGATGTGGGAGAGGTGCCACGGCTACTTCTCTTCCCATCGGGTAGAGGCGTACTGAGTTAGGAAGAGATCCATGAGTTCCTGGAAGCTGCGGATGGTGCCTGAAGGGAGGTGATGGAACTAGATTCGGGCATCTCCCTTTAGTGTGAGAGGGAAGCAGCGGCACATCGCTGAGTCTTCCAACCCTTGTAGACTCAGATGGGTGTGAAAGTGATCTAGGTGGTCAACCAGATCACTGCTCCATCGTATGAGTCAAGGGAAGGCATCTTAAACTTGGTGGGCAGTGGACGGTTCAGGATCTCTGCTGTGAATGGAGACTGGTCCAAGTCGATAGCGTGCTCCTCGTCCTGGAACACGCGGTTCCAAATTTTATCCACTCGCGGGTCTGTGCGAGTGGCGTTTGCAGATCTCTTGGAGTTGAGAAAAGCCCTCAATTCCGTCTTGTCCATGGAGGGTCCAGTAGCCGGTTGGCTACTGCCTCCGGCTGACCTGGCAGTCCTGGAGGCTCGCTCCTAGACTGCGTTCCTGTCTTCTGCCTGAGAGTATCGGGAATTTCTGCTCTGCGGATTTTCTCGTAGAGTTGTGCTCCCGGAGTGTTCTTCAAGCCTGTTCTGGCTAGGAATGCGTGAGGAGGCTGGGACCGGATTGTTCTTGGATCTCTCGGGTCTTTTGACCAGCTTCTTTTTTCTCTGGCCACCCTTTTTGGTGGTCGGCACAGGAACGGCTGCCGGAGGAGCCGCCTGCTGTCGCTGCTCATTTTGAGTGCAGAGTATTTGAAGTAGACGATTGTTGACCTGCATCTGCTCCAGCAGCTGTTGGAAATAAGGCGCTGGCACTCCGCCCATTGTCCCGTTGGTCATGGTACTAGCAGCGTGGTCCTGGTCGGGATAAGTGACATCTCTAGCGGGATCACTAGCTTGGGCTCTCGTGTTCACCATTGCAAATAAATAAGAATCAGACGGTGAAAAAAGAGAGCGTTGTGTAGAGTAGTGGCTGGCTTTTGTAAGCGCTTCCCATAAACGGTGCCAATGATGCGTACCTGGATCCGACTTTGAACAGATTTAGATTCGTCTAGATAGCTCGACCTGGCTCCGTTCACTGAGTCCAAATCCTGCACACCACTAAAGTGAATGAGAGGTCAGTGTGTCGGCGGGATGTTGTCCCATCGAAAATACTCCAACGCTCAAGTCAGTAAAAGCCTTCTAAGCAGAGAAGGTAAACTGGAAAGCAAGAGAGAGAGAGAGTAAGACGGTCGGGAGTATTGGCTTGTTGAGAATGTGAGCTCTCATTTTCTGCTCACGGAGAGCGTGAGGAAGCGAGGTCCCGAAAGCGTGGAAGCTTAGGGAACGATTCTCAGAAAGCCGAAAAGGTCTCCTGAAATCTGGAGGCCTTTGGTTGGATTGGAGGACGAACGCTTGTATTGAGAGAAAGAGAAGATGAAGCCTCTGTTTAAGCTCTATAAGCGTCCGTGGGTGAGAATATGGTAAGTCTTTCCGGAAACTGGTCCTCAGTGTTCTCAGGAAGAAAAGTTAGAGAGTGAGCCAGAGAGCCCTTGTTTCTGAATAAGCTTTTGTGTTTGTTCGTGAGCTTGTGTGTCTAAGAATGCCTGTCCGTATGTGAGCTTGCATGAGCGTATAAGAGCTTGTAAAAGCGTGTCCGTTCCAGAACGAATACCTTAAGCTTTTATGGACAGCAGAAGAGCCTCCTTCTTTGGGCAAGGTGGCGTGCTCCTCCTGGACTGGCAATGGCGGCCTTCTTAGAGTTGGTGGGCTTGACAGTCATGATTTGACGGATCCTCTTTCTGCTGCACAGTGCAACGGATCTTCAAATTTCTCATACTTTTGTGACCGTTTTGTTGGCGCTGAGATCATTGCCGCCCTTTTTTGGAGAAGATCAGCTTTTAGGAAAGGCATATGATCATGAAATGATAGTTTCTTTTCATGCACGTGTTCGTCTATCAGTTTGGGCATGGGCCGTAGCAGGCTTGAAGCCTTTTTGGGCCTTCCGCTACAGTATATTCGGTCAACACTTGAGTTGACCGTCTGTATGCGAGTTAGCCGCCTGCTGAAGTTTGGACGGTCAACGCTGACGTTGACCATCTTGCGCCTTTCAGGATTTGGGCCTACGCCTCCTGTTGGGCCGCTTTTGAGTTGACCGTCCAATAGGCCGTCTTGGGCCTCCGTTGACCTTAGACCAGCCCATATTCCAGCTTACCCATCAAAATATTATTAAAAAATATTATTATTTGAAAATAAATAATATTATTAAAAAATAATAATAAAAAATATTGTTAAAAAATATTATTAAGGATTGGACCACCTTGTCATAGACTTGGACCGTATTTGTTACTTCATATTAAATGCTTATAGTTAGGCTAGTTGTGTCACTCTTTATTAAATGCTTTCAATTGGTGTGATAAATCGGTTAGCAACTTGTGACTATTTAAGTGATTATATTAGTTGATGAATGTGAAGTGTCCACAAAAAAAATGAGCTAAGAGCACGTCACAAGTGTGAATGAATTGAACATTAATTATTTTCATCTAAGTCTGATTTTTATTATATTTTTTTTTATCTAAAATACTATATTATCCCTAATTTCATCCTTCTAACTTAGTAAATATTTCTTAAATTTAGTTACATAGATAATCTCCTACTTATTATTATTTTTAACAATAAGTTCCCGTTAAAAGCACTTTTTTAATTTAGGTTCCAAAGAAAAAAAATGTTACTTTTAAATGAAAACTAACATATTCAACTGACATTTTCTTTGACAAAATTGATCAAAGGTCAATGCTCAACAGGCAACTTCAACACCCAAGGACACTTCACTCAGTCAGAATGACGTATCGATATAACGCAAAATAGAATTGATTCTTTTCAATTATCATACTGATCAATGGTTCAGATATTACTCAATTATTTTGACAATCAATGGTTCAGATTAGAAAAAAAATAAGATAAAAATAATATGAAATCCAGTTATATTCAAGTAGTGATTTTCTTAATTCTGATTCAGATCAACATTAAAAGGCTTGATAAAGATTGGGTGCCCATTTACTTATTTATTTTGTTTATTCATGCATATTTGCTTTGTTTTTTTAGTTTTTCCTGCATATATGCAGCAATCAATCAACATTGAATAAAAAAAATTGATTTAGAATATCACTTTAATAAATAAAAAAATAGAGATATTATCATAAAATGTGGCGTTGGCACTGACAGCAGGGCAACTTACTTAAGCCACTCGTTCTATGGCTATAAAAGTTTGGTGAACATATATATTGAAATTTCCTTTTGCTTTTTAATTTAAAATTTTAACTGGATTGTCTAAAATTTGTCTTAAATTCTTGATATCTGTTAGTAGTTTAACTACCTACTTCCACAATTAAAATGATGAGCACCAAAATATATAAAGGAACCACTTGATTTTGGATTCATAAAACAAAGAGTCAAAAGGAATATTAAAAGTTTGAAAATTTTAAATCATCGACAAATTAATAATAACTGCAACAACTGGTATAAATCATCAATAGTTCGAAGATAGTATTTCAATCTTTAATTTATTTCTATAATCGATCTACAATTGAGTAATATTTTATATGATAGATCGATTTTTGTCTAACATTTAACAATAGAGAGATTTGCCTCTAACTTGACAAGCTCTATGATTTTTTTCACTTACCCATTTTTTTAAAAAATCTTAAAGTTTAATTTTTATAAATTTTTGTTAGAGATTAATATTAGAAATTATTAGAAAAATTATATTTTTAATAATTTTATAATTTTTTAAATCAATTTGGATGTTAAAATGGCTTGGATTATATCGGGTTTTGAATTCGGGTCAAACTAGTTGAAATTGACCCAGCTGAAAGTTGATGACAATGAACAGGCTTTTCAGGCACGTGGGCCTGCGCTTTGATTCTTCTACCTATTTTACGACATTGGGCCGCTTAACTAGGAACGGGCCGGTCGAGGGAGGCCCATCATCGTAATAGAGCATATTTTTATAATTGAACCCTAAACCTTGCGGCCACTATTTCTGCGGTGGACCAAACTAGAATTGATTTCTTTGGTCACAATATCCTTAATTAATAAAATTATATATTATATAAAATAATCATATATAATATAAAGATATTAATGATGATTAATTTTATTTAATGTATTAAATTTTATCTCACAAAAAAAATTATTATATTAAAAGGATTATTGCATTTGGGCAACCCTCTAAACAACCAAGGGATTCATTTGAGGAATGCTAGAGCTAGTTGAAGTAATCAGCCGCTCAATCAAATCAAAAATTTGACCCACAAATAATTTTTATATTATTTAATTTATAAAATATATTTTATATTGGTAAAATATATTTATTAGTCTCAACCTAGAGTATTTTAAGCATGTAATCTTGTTCTATATAGTTGTATAATCTATAAATCTTTTAAATATAAGATATGATGGGTTCAATAACTGTGGGTTCAATGGATCAGGCCTCGCAATAGGTCCACAATCTAACATAATTCTTTCAAAGTAAAAGTCCCACATTATTTTTGGAAGAATAATGTATTTGCAAATCCTACTAGGCACCCTCAAGTATTGAAGGACAAGTGAGAGAAGTTTGAAGAAGCTCCATATGGCTCGAAGAAGGATATAGAAGTTGCTAGTTAATCTCTAACGAGAGCAAATGGGGGGCCAGGAGACCCTCGACCCTCTTCTCATCCAGGAGGCCCCTCAGCTCTCCGCTTGTTTGGGGCCCCTCGGTCACACCTCTAGTTCTTGAGACTTTTAGTCTTCCTCTTATTTGGAGGCCATCGACTCTTCTCCCGTCCAGAGACCATCAGCCCTCCGTCAGCCAGGAGGCCTTCAATCCTCTGCCCGTCTGGAGGCTAGCAGCGCTCCTCCCTTCCGGAAGCAATCAGCCCTCTTTCAGCTAGGAGGTCGTCAACCCTCTGCGAGCTAGGAGACCTTCAACCCTCCGCCAGTCCCGTAGGCCTCCAGCCCTCCTTTTGTCTGGAGGCCCTCAGCCCTCCTTCGCCACGGGACTCTCAGTCCTCCCTCCTGTCCGGAGGTCTTCAGCCATCTGTCCTGGAGCCATGATCTTTCCATCTCAAAGTCAGGAGCTCGCTGTCCAAGAGTCAACTATCCGCTCAGGTAACTAAAACGTTGACTTACCGGTGCAACTTAGTCCGTCTCTTTAAAATCGCCATCTGCAGGTGCACCACTAAGCCGCCCTTCGTGGATGCATCTCTAAAGCCGCCCATCTGTCGGGCACACCTCTAAAATTACCCCTCTGCCGGGCGCACTTCTAAACCGGCCACTGCGGGTGCACCTCAAAGTCGCTATCCGCGGGGGCATCTCTAAGCCGCCGCTTTGTCGGGCGTGTTTATAGAGTTCAAGCCTCCCAATACATCCCTCTTTCACTCCTCTCATTGCTACATCTTTATATTCCCGCCACGTTTATCTTTAAACATGCATTCCTCAATTTATTGCAAAAGCTTTCTAATTTGAGCGTCGGAGTGTCAATGGGGGATAGCCCCTGTTGTTCTTTAACTTCTTATTTGTGGTTTGTATTGTGTAGGCTTCAAGTTATTAGCGAAGTAGACCGGACTCGATCCAGATCGACCTACAATGGAAGATTGGAATACTCCCTTATCTGTACAACAACTAGGGACCCGGGACGCAACAAGATATGATATTTCTAAATTAAAAAATAATAATTATAAAGTATGAATTTTTTATTTAGAGTGGATGAATATTAATTATATTATATAGAAATATAAACCATCCTCTCGTTTTGAAACTTATACTCCAGTCGATATTATTCTTTATAAAGAATGGAAGTAATCTAATCGCTTTATTTTGATATTTATAAAAATTAAGATCTTTGCTAATATTCGTGGTTCTAGTGATTGATATAATAATATTGGAGATTTATTAAAAGTCATTGATGAGTAATTTAAAATTTTAAATAAAGTATTTGTCAGCACTCCAATAATAAAATTTTTATCTTTGAGACTTGCCAATATTAGAGGTATGCATGAGCAATCATGCAAATAGGAGATATAGCAACTCGGTTAAAAATCTTTTAAAATTGATATATCCACCTTTTCTTATATATTATATTTTGATCCCACTTTCACCATAATGTGAGCCCCTTAAAATCTCTTATAAAATATATAAAGATAAATGGTTAAAGAATAAACTTATAACCATATATATTTAAGAGGGAGGAAGGCCTGTGTTAATATTAAGCAAAAGTGCATTTATGGTAAAATAATGAAAGAATAAAGTCTAAGTCAATTAAAGAAAAAAAGTTAAGTAACATCCACAAGTTGACATTAAGAATGAATCCAATTATTTTTTCTGTAAAAAAACCATCATTTTTTTTAAGATGGTTTGAAAATCTGATTGTAAAAGATCAAAATTTTAGAACACACATAGATCTACAGATTTAGTGTGCGGATTTTTTCTAGTTTGTTTCAATTTAGAGATTTCACAAATCAGACAAAGACATTATTGAATATCTAGCTTGATTGAACAATTATTTTTCATAGTTATTGGTCATACTTTAGTACCATTTCATATTTGTAATTGTAGATGCCAGTTTGTGACCTTTCAATTTTTCAATGAAATTGGGGATCAAAAGGTCATAGAAGATAGCAAAAAAATGTATTTATTTTTAGGCTAATTTAGTAACTTGTGGGTACTATCTATGAAATAGTTAGACACACTTTTGGGGGATTTATTGGAGCTTTTAAAAGGACTCAATCAAATGAAACACATAACGAAAGCATACTCTTTTTTTTTTTCCGAGATTGGTTTAAAAAAAGATTATATTAAATTTCAAAATTAACTTTGATGCGTCTCAAGTTTCAGATTGTAGTACGGATTAGGGTACTACTCAATCTTCCATTACGAGTTGAATTGGAGCGAATCCAGTATTCATCTTTGTTAATCTAGAATTTGTGTACCACAAATAATGAACAAAAAGGTTAAAGGATTGACAGGATTCATTTCCCAATCAGATTATCCTCGGATACTCAAATTAGAAATCTTTATCAAGAAATAAAAATATGTAAGGAGGATATGAGAGAATATAAAGTTACACTTATGTGCGGGATGGGAGAGGAGGATTGGGCTCCTATATGCGCTCGGCGGGGAGCGGCTTAGAGAGATGGAGGATTGGGTTTCAATATATAGTACTTGATGAGTGGTTCACTGAAAACTCGCTCGGTGGGGAGCGACTTAGGGAGGAAGAGAATGGCACTCGATTGGAGTGATTCAATAGAAATGCACTTGGTGAGCGGCTCACTAGGAAGATAAGGACAAAAAGGCACTTGACAGGAGTGGCTTACCATATGGCCCTTGACGAGGAGTTGCTTAGAGAGGTGGAGGTCTGGGCTCCAATGTGTTGTATTCGGTGAGCGGCTCATTAAGAATGTACTTGGTGAGAGTGACTCAGGGAGGTGGAGAATGGCACTCGAATAGAGTTGTTCATTAGGGACGGAGAGAAAAGGCAATATTAGAAGGGGAGAGCTTAATTCTTCCTTAACTGTGGTGTCTTGCACAAGGATTGTTTCAGTTGGGGATTGATTGACCCTTTGTGATCAGAAGTCCCCATTTGTGTGCTCCCTAGAAGTCTTTCCCCTTGTGCCCGAAAAAAGTTCCATCTCTTTGTGATGGTGAGAAGCGTTTGTAATGCTCCGTAATGGAGGCTTTGGTGCCATGGCCTATGACAGGTGTCTGCCTAGAATTGACCGGTCAGTAGAGTATTGACAGGAGCTGTTGTTGTCAGTTATCATCTTATGATGATGAGATGGCTGTGAGTAGTCTTCTCGACCCATTCGTCAGACTGCTGCGGCAACAGCTTTAGGCAGCGCTTGCATTTGCATGCTTTAAGCGCTGTATACGCATACTCTGACTGTTCTATTGATTGCTTGGCCAAGAGTCTTCTTGATTGGTCGATCCGCCTGTATTGTTGGTTTGGTTGTTGGCGTTTGTCTCCTTGGTATATTACTTCCTGAGCCTTATCTTGGTCACTATAGTAGTGACTGGGTTGGGCTAGATCAGTCTCCTTTCAGGATTGTTGATTGCTTCTCGTTGGGCCCTCACTCTTCATGCGGACAGTTGGGTCTATGACTGGACCAACTTATTATGCTATTGGAACTATCAAACTTAAGAAGAAATGATTTGCAAAATTTAAAAAAAATTAGTGAAAAATGTCTAGATATCCTTTCTCAAAACAAGATACATTCATGAATAGGGAGAATTGAAACATGCAGCTTAATTTAAGCAATAGTTTTGTTTTAATTTTAAAAGAACCTTTCATATTCTAAGTTTATCTAAAAATTAAATTTTAATTTCTAACATTTACACATTTTAGATGTTTTATTATATTTTCAAGCACATTGTTTAGTTTATTTTTTAAATTTAATATTGTTAAAAATGGCATATTATCCGATAGTTTAATTTTATTAATTTATAAAATAATACCTTTTACAATGATATGTAATTTGACTGTAATATTAAACGATATGTTATGAATAAATATTCTTCTATGTTATAGTATTGGAGTTTGAGACAAATCTCTATAGAAAAAAATTTAAAAATTGGTAAATAATAAAATATTTGATACTTTAAATTTTACTAATTTTAAAATTTATATAAATTATATAAAAGAAAAGTATACCGATAAAATAAAGAAATGTATCAAGAGAAGTTTAAACATATTGGAGATTATATATATAGATATTTATAGTCAATATATGAACTCACATAGTTCAAAGTATTTCATCTCATTTATTGATAATTATTCACAATATATATATATATATATAAATATATATATATATACACACACATTCACGTACTTTATAATAATAGCAAAATATTATATGCAATCAAAGTATTTAAAGTTTAAGTGAAAAAATATTATGAAAAATAAATTAAAATTCTAAAATTAGATAGAAATGGAAAATACTATAATAGACACATTGAAGATGGATAAGCACTTGTCTTTTTGTATAGTTTATTCAAATACTTGAAATAGTTACCTAATACATTATATTTGATTTCTAAACTAGAATGATGCAGTAAAAAGAAGAAACTAAATATTGTTGAATATGGTGTGAATTATGTTTAACAACTCTAATTTTTTAAAATTATTATAGACTACGACTCTTAAATTGACAGCACATATATTTAAATACTGTTCTAATGGAGGCTATTCAAAAAATTTCTTTTAAGTTATGAAAAGAAATTAAAAATCACATTTACAATATATATACATTTGGGGATATTTGTCTAAAATAAGAGTTTATAACCGACAAAAAAAAAAAAGGATATAACGACAATTAGTGAGTATTCGTTAAATATATTGATAGGTTTTAGAAATATATATTTTATTGTCTATCGTAATCACTAGACTCTTAGAATTAAGAAATATAAAATTTTTTTAGAATGGCTTAATTAGTAAAAGTAATTGATTCAAAAATATAATTTCTGATAAAAATTATTTAAATTATCAACCTTTCATTTCAAGTGATAAATTAATTGTAATTCACAACACTGATTAAATTTAAATTAGCGTTGACCAGCATACAGATGTGGCTTCACAGGCTGCTAATGTTATCTTTTACTACTTACCAAAAAAAAAAAAGCTAATGTTATCTTTTATATTAATTACTCAGGATTTATCTAAAATAGTAAAAAAATCAGTTACACAATATTTTTTTATTAAAAATACTGATATAACTTTAAGAAGATATATTAGAATAATAAAATTAGCATATTTTTAATATTATATTATTTATCTATAAGAGTCATACTACAATATTAGAACCAAAAATAATTCTAAAATCTTTTTATATGCTATAAGTTATAATGAATCAAATTTATAATACAATACTATGGATGAAAAGATAAATTCCATAAGATATAATGAAATTTGGGATCTTGTTGATTTATCTAGTGGAAAGAAAGTCATAAGATGCAGATAGATCTTTAAAACAAAGAAAAACTCATTAGATAATATAAAATATATAAAATAGGACTCGATACTAAAGAATTTACTCAAAAAGAATGAATGAATTATACATATATTAATTCTCCCATATTTTAGAAAAAAATTTCTTCGTATAGTTTTGACATTAATTATTCATTTTGATATGAATCTATAGTAAATAGATGTAAATGTACTTTTCTCAATGGTGACCTAAAGAAAAAAATTTATATAAAATAATAAAAAAATTCTCCTTTAAAAATGGTAAGAAAATTGGTATATAAACTTAAGAATTTTATATATGGATTAAAATAAATTTTCTATCATTGGTATTTAAAATTTGATGATATCATATTTTTATTTTATTTTGAAGAGAATATTATGAATTAATATATATACTAAAAAATTAATAGAAGTAAGATTTGTTTTCTTCCTTTATTTATGAATGATATTTTACTTGTATTCAATAATAAAAATTTATTACATGAATTAAAATAATTTTTTTCTGATAAATTTTAAATAAAAAATATGGATAATACATCTTACACATTAAGATTAAAATCCATAGAGATAGGCTACAAGATATTTTAGATTTGCCTCAAGAAAGCAATACCCATAATATTTTAGAGAGATTCAAGATGCAGCATTATTCATCGAGTTTAATTTAAACAAATATCTAAAAAATAATTTTAAAAAGAAATAAATGAAAAATATTTTATATGATGTTGCTGCTAAGCCCAATATATGTTCAAGAATACATAAAGTCTAACATCAGTTTGCTATGAAAATATTAAAAATATATCAGAGTAATTTAAATATGAATTACTAATGAGCTGCTAAAATATTAATGAGGTATATTCATGATACCATTGATTACATGCCAATGTATATAGACTGATCGAAAATTGAAAGTATTTAGCCCCTTGAATTTAGACTCTACTAATTTGTCAATTCACATAAATCAACTTTTGAATATTGTTTATGTTTGCTAGCTGAATTTTATTATGGAGAAGCATAAAGTAGATCCTAACTTTTACTTTTATTATGGAGGCTAAGTATATTTCTTATTTTAAGGTTATAAAATATGATGAATAAATAAAAAATCTCATATCTGAATTTAGAATAGTAGATTTTATTTTGAGTCTATTAAGAATATACTACAACAATTCTACTATTTTTCTTGATTAAAAATAATAGTCAAAATAATCACATCAATATAGAGTCTTTAGCAATAAATAAATATATTAAATAAAAGAGAGTAGTTATTGAATACCTAAATATACAATTGATAATCGCTAATTTTTTGATAAAAGATATGCTACTATTGATATTAAAAAATAACATAGTCAAAATAGGACTACGTTCCATTATGTAATTTTTATTATATAAATAATAATATTTTTAATTAAATTTATATTTATTTATGATATTTTTTAAAAATTTATGTTCATATTAATTAATTATTTTAGAAAAATCATCTATACTTGGACCCAAAAAAACATAATGCTAATTCATTAAAAGTGTTGTCACATATTAATTAGTATATTAAAAAAATATAATAAACCGTAATATAAAAAAAGTCATTAAGTAAAGACATATAGTAATTATTCATATATCTTGTTTCTTAAGAATGTAAAATAATTGATTTTGGAAATCATATCAAGTGGGATATAGGCCAAGTGAGATAATATTAAAATTTTCTAATTTTTTTTATTTTAAAAAAATACATATAAATAAAACACCTGATTTTTATATCCCTAAGACAAATACTTGGTTCATGCATCGACCAAAAAGGAGTATTGAAAACTTGAAAGATTCAAACAAATGCAAAATTAACGGCAATTACAATAATCGGAATAAATCATCAGTGGTTGAAGGTTAATATTTCGGTCATTAGATTATTTGCATATTTAATCCACAAGTGAATAATTTTTATATGGTGGATCAATTTTCATCCAACGTCTTCTACCACTTAATAAGGCTTCCACGCCCCCTGTACATTGTTTTTGCCCATCGTTGGCAAAGAGAAAATTTCATTTCTCTGAAAATTCATTATTTATAATTATTTCCTAAATTTAGACCTGATCAACCGGGACATTTGAGACTCAATTCAATCAATCTAAAATTTTTCAATATTTAACCAATATATATCAATATTATAGAAAAATATGGTCAAAAAATAGACATCATTAATTTTCGAGATAAGCTAAACACAGGCAAAAAGTAACACGACCTGGTAATAAATTATATATATATAATAAATACGAAGTTAAATAAACATTGCAAGAAATATATAAGCACACCATGCATATTAATCAGTTGTATTGTATAGGCAAGTTACCAGGACATTTATTGATGGTAATCCCTTCCCTTTTGCACCTGAGCAGAGAAGTCTGATCCAATTTCCAAATGCAACACCTGAAAGGGAATTAACAAAAACCAGGGATAAATAGGGGAAGACAGAGAAACGTGCTTGCTTGAATGTTAGCTCGTAACAGCTAATGCCACACAGTAGATCCCATCATCCCCCTGCCTCTCCAATAAAAAAAAAAAAAAAGAGTATATAGAAGAACCAAGTGCAAAAGAACAATCAAGAGAACGCAAATGGAGTTGAGGTATCATAAGCAGCCCCAATGACACTGAATCTCGGGTGGCATTTTTCCGAGTGACACTACCACAAAGAACAAGCGATTCAAATCGCATGAGTGTATCTCAAAATGGAAAAAGAGATGTTTGGGGTTCATGCTTCAAACACCTTTATACACCCTCGATTAATGTGTCATTTCATCCAACTCACCATACCAGTGGGCCCATACAAAAACAAATGGATAGATGTGGACTCAAAAGAAAAAACCCAAAACATTGGAGATACAATACAAATAAATACCATGAATGTCCTCCAAAATCACAGCATTCATACGTTCCTCTTTGATAAATGGCAATCAAAATAACTCATCACTTTTGGACCATGAAAGAAGGGCTCAAGCTTGTCAACTACATTAGGATACTCTAGCAAAAAACTATAAAAATGTACAATTCAGGCAGATCTTTTCTTTCTTGATGGGTGGATATCATCCCTGTTACTTCCCTTCCTTTTTTTTATGGAACCTCTATTAGCTCGATTGGGTCCCTCTGTCAAAACAATACCAACCTATCAGCATTTTCCACGTGTACATAAAGAATGAAGCAACTACAGTTGGCTACTGACCGTGTAAAAATAACTATAAAAATGTACACAGATGGAAAGGAAAAAGGCATCCATCAACTATGTAGCCAATTCACGCAGATCTTTTCTGTCTTGATGGATGGATATCATCCCTGTTACTTCCCTTCCGTTTCAGGTGGTGTCTTCTATTAGCACCATTTGGTCCCTGTGTCAAAACAATAGCAACCTATCAGCATTTTCCACGTGTACATAAAGAATGAAGCACCTTCAGTTGGCCACTGACCACGTATGAAATTGATCACATGTAGCTTGAAAATTTAACTCATGCAAAAGGAAACCACAAATTCCACAATGCATTGTTATCCCTTTAAAAAGTCACCATTGGTCTTGGAAGAGAAAAGATGCATACAAAAGAATTTGCATCTCATCACCCCTTTTATTATGGAATCACCTTTTATAAAACTTCGCAGAATTTACCCCTCCCTTGAATTAGCCAGAAGTGTGTGCTGCTGAATCTATCTTCCATTTCTATGCCATGAAAGCATTTGCTTCATATAAATGAAGCGTAAGTAGAGGAAAAGGATCAAAGACTTGGAAGTACCTCAGCAGAGAATGTCTTCAGGGGGTTCCCGCTGCCTCTAAATTTTTTCTTTGAACCTGGACGGCGTACAGATTTAGCATTTCCCATTGCGGCTCTAGCAAGCTTGACAATCTTGCCGGCTTCCTGTGTTGTCGGGTCCAATAAATATTCAGGAATATTACGCAAATGAGCAGGTGGTGTCTTCTTGCTGAGAACCTTATCGTGCTTTAAAAGGTCTACATAGAAACAAGATCATAATCCATAAATAAGGTTTTGGAATGAATATTAACAATATAATCTCTTCCAACATCTTTAATTACCCAAATCCCTCGGATTATCTTCAAAATGGGCCTTCAACCTAAACAAAATGCATGATTAGCAAGATAAAAATAGAAACAAGAAGTGGCAAGAAGGTAATTGCATAGATTTTCAATCCATCACAGTCCATCTTGGACAACAAGAATTGGAAAATTGACACTCAAGTCAATTGTAACACCAATAGCATGTTTGGTTGGAGGGAATAAGGTGGGAATAAAATTTTCTCCGTTTGGTTACAAATTTAATCGGGAATAAATATTCTCTAGGAATTATTATTATTATTATTATTTTATATTATTATTATTATTATTATTAGGTATTATTATTACATATTATTATTATTATTATTATTATTTTCACCTTATTCATCATACTATTCTACGAACCAAATAATTGAATACTAATTCTCACATTATTCTATTCCAACAACCAAATATGAGAATAACAATTTCAACTCTATTCTCATCCTATTCTATTCCCTGGAATAACTATTCTTTTCCGACCTTATTTCATTCTAATAACCAAACGTACCACAAGTACGCTAAGCAAATATGTTGGAGACGTAGGCAATAGCCCATATGAAGCTAAACATGCTAAACAAAGACAAAATCCATTTCATCCTTCTGAATAATAAATATGAAATGAAAGAGCAGCAAGTGCTCAAAAAGATGGATAGTAACTCACTTTTCAGAGTTAAGAATTTCATTCCTTAGATCTTGAGCTCGCGATTCTCTCACTGCAACTTTTGTCACGCTCCTTGCAACATCCTGTAATTGACACAAAGCATGTGAATGTCACATGTACTTAAATTATTTTGCTCTGCAAATGTCTCATGATCCTCATCAACCCAAAATGAGTCATAAGAAATGCAGAATTGTGAGAATACCACATCCATCCCACTATACACACTCCATCAACGTGACACAAGCATCCCAACCAATTTATTTTCTCCATAAGAGAAAATGAAATATGATGAAACTAGCTACTCAAATCATCTTTTGCTAACTCACTCTGTTTGATCAAGTTTTCATAAGATTCAGAAGCCAACAACCATTCTTTCATAATGCCTGGCTCTTTTAGACATACATCTTAACCAATCTTTGCAAACTGCTCCACCCATCTGTTAATGCTTATCATTGTAGCACTTCTAGATGTCTTGTGAGGAAGCATTACTTTGAAGACTGATGATTCATTTAACATGTGGTAGATAAAGAAACAAGCAAAAACCATCCTATGTTGGATTTTGCAAAGTTGTGAAGTACCTCAGCCCTATAACGTAACGACTCCACCGCATTCTTTGTAAGCAGAGGAAAAGTAGCAATGAAGTTTGCATCACCACTACCATCTTTTCCTAATGTAGATTTAATTTCTTTGAATATTTCCATCTCATCTGGAGACACCTGGCAACCACGGGGGAGAGATGCAAGCACACAAGGAAAATACATTAACAAGAAAGTACCCCTTGAACTGGGGAAAGAAAACCAAAACAGAATGAAAGCTAAAGGAGACAACATTAGTAATATTATTTTAAGCATTATCTCAATCAACAGCCACATAATAATTCAAAAGTCATAGAAAGCAAGAACTGACCACCAACCATAAGCCTCAAGACCCACCATGTGGGGCCGTTTTTGTGAGCAAAAGCAAAGATTCCATGACAAAAATAATAGTATAGTAGCCCTCCCAATTTGTTTCCCCCCCAAAATAAAAGGAAAACAATAAAGAGGCAAAAAACAGAAAAAAAAGAAAAAGAAAAAGAGAAAATAGAGCGAGAGCGAGAGAGAGAGAGAGAGAGAGTATCCCTTTCAAGCTAAAGCATCTCCGGATTTCCAGAGATAAAATGGTCATCTATATAGAGTTACCAGTAATTTGATTATTAGCAAGCAACAGCAAATATCCACCCAATCATATGCAGAAGAGCAGAGAGAACAGTCTGATAGTGGAAGTATGAATACAGCCCATGAGGTCTAAAAACGCTTACAATAGAAACAGATGCTCCACTATTATAAGCTCTGCCAGTGCGTCCAATGCGATGCACATATCCTGCAGCACTCAGAGGCATTTCAAAATTTATAACCTGTAGGAGAGCACAGGTGAGGTATTGTTATAACATAACCATCAAAAACACAATATTACAGCAATCCTCACTTATGAGTGTAATAACCCACAACAGTAAATTAGTCGGCCACACAATATTTGATGGTTAGTGATGTGTGATAAATCAAATCCCAGGGACTTCAATTTGGCCTTTTGTTCATACGATGCAAGTATTCAGGTTTCCTGGACAATCAACAGAACAGTAAGTAGAAAGGAGAACGTGAAGCAAGCGAAAGCTCTTCCTAGATCATGAAATTTAATAACCCCTTTCTTTTTATTTATTTATTTTTTTGGGGGGAGTGATGGTGATTAACAAACTATGCCAGCATACCAGCATACAGTAAATGCATGCCTCAAATTTCACGAAGCCTCCATCAGATCTAAATAAATTAAAAACAAGATACTCATTTTCCATGCAGCTTATTGAGATACCTTCAACTACAATCCCTTTTGAGTCTCCACATTATTAAAGCTGACAATAAGATGCATTCAAAATATTCCACTTTACATAATATTAATCAACAAAATCAGTGCAATCAGACTCCAACAGAAATCAAGTCCATTCGTTCTTCATACCGTATGCACATTTTTGAAGTCAATGCCTCTCACTACACCAAATTCAGCATCTAATTTTTGCTTCATATGTTTTTTTGATTTCTTTCCCTTGGCCTCGTTCTGTCCATTCTCTTGCTCCTTCCCATGTGATTGCCCATCATCAATTGCAATTAAATTATCAAAAAGCCCAGCGTTGAATTCCTGACAAAATGAAGCACGTGAATAAGAACTGAAGTCTGCCTTAGCCAGTCAATGTCTTCCGCACCACAATCCAATGGTATAACTAGCAGAAATTCAAGAATTGCACAAAAATTAGAATAGACATGACAGGTGTTAACATACCTCAAGGATATGAAGACGAGAATTCTGTGGTAACTCAGCATTTAAAACAGCAGACTTGATCCCAAACTGCCAAAAGCAAGAAAGCAATTTAAGAAACATATTCACCACAATCAACAAGGGGCAGCTCTAACCAGTCCCCCCTTTTCGCCACAACGAATATAATATAAATATAAGAAAAAGTTAAATTAAGAAACATATTCACCACTATCAATAAGGTGCAGCTCTAAACTGTCCTTTCTTCAAGTGTATACAGTATACATAAAGAATTATGTTTTTGCAGTATAAAAGAGACATAAATTTGCTTCCAAGTACGATATATCAAGCATCATTTGAAATAAAGTATGGGTTTTTCCCAAAACAAGCAAACAATTGGCAACCTACAAATATTGGGCCCTAAAAAAATACAAAGAAGCCGAATACCTGTTCAAGAAATAGCTTCAATCTGAATCCCATGTCAATAGTATTAGTAAATATCAGCACTTTATTCTGAACCAGCTCTAACTTTAAGAGGGAAAGGATGTAGACAAACTTATCACGAGCACTGCAAGAGATCTGAACAAGCCTTAATCAGATCAAGTTACAGAACTAAGTGTCACTGAAGTGCATGTAAATAGGCATCTATAAAAGAAGCAAACAAGGAAGATTACAGACAATCACAAAGCAAAATTGACAGCGCATAATAACATTGCTTAATGCAAAAATTATATACAGGAAATAGAAAAATGTTCACACTTCACACAAAGTTTAGAGCACTAGACTCCCACATAGTGCGATCTAGGGAAGGTTTAGATGCAAGCAACCTCACCTATACACTACAAATAGACTATTTCCATGATTTGACCTGTAACATCCAAATCACAATGAAATAACACTATTATTGTGCCAAGACTTACTATCAAGCTTTATGAAAGTATATGGACTAAAAAATGTTAGAAGCATTTCAATTAACTAATAAGCACAGACACAAAAACATGTTAAAGACACGACATGACATGAATATAGAGACACATCATTTATCTAAAAAAATAAGAACCGGCACGCTAGGAACATTTGACCAAATAACATGAATCCTCAATAAAAGTGAACGTAACTTAAAACAATACTATTCCACACAAAATAGGCATTCAAAGTACATACCAATTCAAATGGCATATTTTTAGACTCTACACATCTTCTATGCTTTCCTTTGTTAAGAAAAAAATAGTCCCAAAAAACACATTTGATTGCTCTTTCTCTAATTTCTAGTTAGAAGAATTTTAGACCACGTGTTTTCCTGTAAATAATGAGTTTGAATAACTGGTCCTCACCAACAAGCAATTTTATTATGGATTTTTTTTTTTTTTTTGCCTATTTAGCACAAAGTAAATTCATTAGCAGTAGTCCTTTTCTTTTAATAAAAATGGAGCCAAATTGTGTTTCCAACGTGCCCTAACACATCTCAAGGTGTCCCTAGCATGTTTAAATAGAATAAACAATTCTGCATGCAACTCATCGAGTTGTTATCTTCTAGGTATCCAGATCAAAGTCTGTGCTTCCTTTTCATAGATGACTATGAAATCTCACTCTATTTTTACTGGTTAGGGAAAAATAGCCACCAAAAACACCTTTCTAACCTATGTTGCTCTTTGATTTCTAGTTTAAAAAGTATTAGAACCCCGCAAGCTTTCACTCTCTATTTTCATAAGTAATGGGTTCAAATAGCTACTTGTCATCAACAAGTATGATGTTTTAAATTTTATTGCTAATTAGATAGAAAAGTACGGGCATGTTAAGTACTGAAAAATTAAGACTATGTTTTAGAAAATCTTTCAACGAAATCAAAAAATATAAAAATTTGTTCAATCTATCTGTTTTTCAGTTTTCTAATTTTGTTTACACAATCCCTATTACTAATCATTTGTGTACCTCGGTGCTCCTATTCATCCACTCCTTCTCGATCCATTTCAATGCTACTTTATGTCATGTATGGTAATACATAAAAAGGATGGTAAAAAGTTTAGCTTTTTTAATTTCCAAAAGAACTGAGAAAACATCAAAAGTTTTATGTAATTTTTCATTGGTCATAGAGGAGAAATTTTCCTAGTTTTTCAATATACTTTATATAACAATCTTCTAAGAACTTCTAACTGTAGAAACGTTGTTTTGTATGCTCAAAGCTCATATATACAAACACATGCCAAATTCTGAAGTAGTATTAACAGTACACAAGAATTTGACATAATTTTATAATCCATTTTGTTTGTATTTGTATCTTTTTTCATTAATTTTACACCTCAAAAAATTAACTTATATGACTTAGTATGAGAATCCAAAAAATGGGTTCAAGGTTTAGAGTTCGGGGTTAACGGTTCGAGATTCAGGGTTTAGAGTTCAAGGATCAGGCATTCAGTGGTTTAAGGGTTCATGAGTTCCTGGTCCAATGTTTAGGGTTTAGGATTAAGGGTTTGGGGTTTTATGTCAAGTGCTCTAAGTGTTCAGGGCTTAGGGTGTAGGGTTCATGGTTCATGTTTTACGTTTCACGATTTACGGGTTAGGGTTCAGGATTTAAGACTTATGGTTTTATATTTAGGGTTCAAAGTTTAAGGTTCAGGGTTATAGATTCAAGGTTCATGATTAGAGCTTAGGGATTTAGGCTTACAGGTGCTAAGGGTTCAGCATTTAGGATTCAAGGTTTAGGGTTCAAGATTCAGAATTTAGATTTAATGGTTAAGGGTTTAGAGTTTAGAGTTAAGGGTTCAAGGGTTAGCAGTACACTTAGAATTTAAAGTTAAGGGTTCAAGGGTTAGCGGTTCACGAATTTAGTGACTCACGATTTGACGTTCAATGTTTAGGGTTATGGGTTAAGGGTAAAGGATTTAGGAATAAGGATCTAGGTTAAGGTTGAGCATTTAGGGTCAAGGGTTTAAGATTTTGCATATAGAGTTTAGAGTTTGGGGTTTATGTTTAGGTTTTAGGGTTCAAGGTTTGGTATTAAAGGTTTAGGGTTCAAGGTTTGGTATTAAAGGTTTAGGGTTCACAGTTTAGGGTTTAATATTTGTCCCTTGAGCATCATTAATTAAATAACAATTTAAATAAATACTTAATTATAATTTAAACAATCATCATAGTTACAAATTATAGTGTTGCTAAAATTACATTTGACTTATTCATAATTAAATACTATAGGTAAAGCTATAAATAATTGAGTGTTACTTTGCTTAGGCTCGGTTCATTAATTTGGCAAGCTTACAATTATGTTTAAGATTGAGTCATTGATTTCATGAGCTAACGTTGAACAAGTTGAGCTCATGCTTCTAACCATGTTATCACAAATTAAGTTCAAATAGTAAGTTTATTATAAAAATATATATATACCGGATACATCTTTACTTATTAGCTCATAAACGAGCACATCAAGTACACGCTGCCAAAACAAATTAAACATCATGGATCGAGCTTAAACAAACTTCAACGGACAATTTAAGCTAAGTTTCAAGTAACTTGTTTTGATTACTAACTCTTATCATGTAACGATCGATCAATGTATCACTAGCAACTATTAAGAAGCATTAATTTATACAATCACGGAGACAAAAAAATTTAGAAACAGATAAACACATTTTTTGCAGAGCTCTAGAAAAGGAAAAAATGAAAATTAGAAAATGATAAAAAAAAAAGAAAAAAAAAGGAAGCAGAAAAGAATTTTACAAAAAAAACAAACCCTAAGCTTTTATTTTTCAGAAAATCGAAAACAAGACAAAAATGTGTTCTCATCAAGTCCGGACATCTCCTCAATGTATCAAAATAAATGGCATGATTCTGTCACTGTGTCTGAAAAGTGTTTTGGTGTCCAATTACATTTCCAAAGGAAGTGTTCATAATCCCTAGTCAATTAAAAACATGGCTGCCATGAAAAACTATATTACCCTACTGACAATGCTTCAGTAGTTCATAAATAGATATTACAATATGAATTGCTTCGAATGCTAAAGTAATGGTTGATCAAATTTAGAATCAACTCATGCCTCATAATTGTCAATAGCAGTGAACTAGAAGCAACTCAAGATCGATAACACATTTTCATTAGTTCAGCCCACGCTGAAAATTGGCAATCTTTAGCAATTATGGAAATTATTATTATTTTTTTATTACACGAGGATTTGTAGGATAGTCTGATTTAGGTGGTTCAATCACTTACCAGTTACTACGTAAGTAGATTTGTGAAAATAAAAGATGTCCAATGTTAAAGCAACATAAATTGTACAACAGAGTGCCACAGGACAGTGACACACATCCGTTAATCTCAAGAGGACTTGAAAACAAATAAACATATAAAACCATTTGGATCAGTGAACCACGTTATCTGTTGCCAATTTCTCCAATAAAGGACAAATCACAGATATCAAGGAAGTGGGAAAATGTAATCCATTTTGCTATGGATGGAAATTGCCATTGCTAGAGTCTTGGGCTTTGAGAAAGAGTCCTGTTGATGCATACATTTTGATAGGAAGAGATTCATAAGACTAAATACAAAGATTCTTACCCAAAATTGTTGAACATTCTTGGGAATAATCTCATCCTTACTATCTCCAACCTCTGGCAAAGTCAAAATGTATGGATTGTGCAAAATAAGCTTCTTAAGCTTCTCAACATCAGCACTGTAGCCAGTAAGGACACCAACGATAAAATTTATGTATGAATGGAAAAAGAATTAAACATCAAGAAACCCAAGTATCACTTCAGAGATCCCTTTCATATTTCCATTCAGGAATCCAAGGTAGCCAAAGTGGTATTGAAAAAATGCATACAACACACCTTGAAGTAGCAGACATGAGGAGGCACTGGCAGGATCTAGGAACATGAGCTGTAAGAGCTCTTAAGTCATCTTCATAGCCATATGACAAAAGAAGATCTGCCTGAAGATAAAAGTCATTTAATCACTCATTATTCCGCTAAAATAACATGCCTAGAAAGAAAAGGCAAGCTGCAAGAAGCTTCCCGGACCCTACGGAAGGTCAAAGTATGCAACCTTGCATCTCCTTCATAGAAAAGATGTTGTCCACATTTAAACTCATGAAATACAATGAAACAACCTTATGATTGCATCAATGTTCATTATCTACTTCCCTCTTATAGTTGACAAAAATTTCCACTCAGTTCTTTTATTAAGCATTTAATTAAAGAAGTATACAACAGCTCTAGACATCAATAACTAGCTCCCAGAATTAAATCAGGATTCATTCTGGAGAAAAAGGAAGCAAATTGGACCTCGTCGAGCACTAGCATTGCAAGTGAAGCCTGTATGGCTCTAGGTTGAAGAATACCAGCGGACAAGCATGTTTGTATGCAAGCTGGAGTTGATACAAGGATATCTGGCTGCCCTGACAACGCCGTTTTCTGTAGGCAAGTAGTGCACACAATTTTATAAAATTTACTTTGATGAAATAATCACTAATCCACCACATGCATTTCTTATGATTGAACAACACTGATAAAGCATCTCTGACTGAACAACACATAAATCACCAAAAAACCCTTTGTGAGAGGTTATTACAAAATATAGTGTCAATTGAATGGAGTCTCTATTACTTCTGACCAATCAATAATCGATATCTGCAAATTTACTGTAAATGAAAATTATGGCATTCGGACTAACCAAATCCGAAGTAGACATGGCGCTTATCAGCTGAACAACCTTCAGTGGAACTCTGCACAATTCAATGAGAGACGAAACTTCGGAATAAACCTGCAGATACTCCATAAACATATTAGTACATCATAAACAAATCGAATTCGATGCAGATCCAAATCATTAACAAACATAGAAAGGAAAAAACAAAAAAATCATGCCTGTTGGCACAATTCGCGAGTGGGAACAAGAACAAATGCATCAGGCGAGAGCTTGCTTTTGGAATCAGAATCAGAAGAAAACAATTTCTGAAGCAAAGGAAGCAGATACGCGAATGTCTTTCCTGAACCTGTCTTTGCTCTGGCAATCACGTCCTTACCTTCCTGCAATTTTTTGAACTAATTGAGCATCTACTGTTCGGTTCCAAAGAATTAAACAACGAGAAAAAATAAAAAAGAACTGATTAGAGGACAAAAATAATTGAGAACTCAAGTCTTACAATTATTAATGGAACTGCAACGCGTTGGATTGGTGTGGGCTTGTAAATCCCTTTCTTTTGCAGAGCTCGAATGAGGCGGGAGTCAAGGCCAAGCTCTTCGAAGCTCTGGTCTTCGTCTACTTCTAGCTCTTGTTCCTGTAGCTCATTAGATGACTTTCCCATCGAGGAAGAGAGACAATGGTCGCGTCAATGGAGACAACCGCGCAGAAAATTTTAGGGTTTTAGAATTCACTATGTTCATTGAAGAAGAAGAATTGAGGACATGGGAAGCACAAAAACGACGATGGGCTCACAACTTTTACAGATGGGCCAGCCCATGACTCGATTGCGTTCCTTCTTTCGAATTATAGTTTTACATTATGGCTCAAGACTTGGCCCAATTCAAATTTTTCAAAATTTTCAACAATATTTTCAACCATTATAGTTCATTTTATTATTACTTAAACTTGAATTATTTCAATTTATGCTTACAAATTTAAGTTAAAATTTTCATTTGAGATATTTCTTATCAAGTTGGACACAGAAAATTTACCAAAGTGATGTCGATTTTATTAACGTAATATATATATTGTTAGGGTTTAAATAAATATGCCAAATCTTTTTATTTTTTTGGTATCAATCAGAATTTATAATATGTTTCTTTGATAATAATATTTATAAATAAATTGATCTAATTTTATAAATATAAAATTAACTTATAACATATTATAATATGATTAACACAATAAAATAACATTAGTAACGAAGGCTTCCTTTTTTCCCCTTTCACTGAGGTAATTGGAATAGAATGTCTTACTAACGGTGTGTTTTTATCCCCTATGTGTTTACACAAAAATTATTAGATGACACCCTTTAATTACACTTGATGTCTTCTTAATCAACGCATCACTCATTTGTATATTATTTCGATGATAAATATTTAGCCCTTATTAATTATTTATAAATTTTACTTACATCCTTTCTTTTGTTTTTATTTCTTTTTAAACTAATAACACATATTTATTTATAAAAAAATACGAGACAAGAAAAATATATATCTAATTAATTTTAAAAGGCCTTTGGAAGCTAGGTTGGTCAAAATGGCGATTAGTAATTAAGTTACTTAATGAAACCGTAAAAAATAAATTCCAAATGTCACACGGGCACTACATGTATGCCTCATAAATTTATTATCGGCACATTTAAAGTCACCATCGACTTATAATTAAAAAACAAGCAGTCTAAATATTTTAAGAGACGTGTCAACTTTTGGCACATCTAAAGCCCAAAGCATCAATAATTCCACCATTCTCATATCCCATCCGACTTAATATTTTTGTATCGCTACGGGAACATATGATAGTAAATTAAAAATTACTATATTAAATTATAAAAATAATAATTAAAAAAAAGTTATATATTAGATTACCTCAATGATTTATATGCTAAATTACATCACATGTCAGCTACCATGCTGTTTAAAATATAGTTAATTTAATCTAATTTAAATAGAATTCGTATCAAATAAATATTTATGAATATAATGAAGTAAATCCCCTCTTCTACTCTTCAATGTTCAGGATCAGAATTAGGCCTCCAAACACATCACCCCACCAACTTAGACTGCTAATTTGTCTTCGACAATGAAAGCCGGTAAAAGCTGACAAGATGTGCACCATGTGAAAATTGGTAGGCCCCCCCCCCCCGCTAGCCACGCCTAAAAAAATAAAATAAAATAAAATAAAATAAATACTTTACTTTTAAATAAAGTAATTTAATCTATTTATAAATATTATTAAATTTATATATTTTTTTAAAAAATAAGTTTGATGGTATAAAAAATCAAATATGCAGATGTTTAATACTACTCAATCATACCACGCATGCTAAAAAGTTTGCAGCAATTCCTCTTAAATGTAGCGCCTCCCTTATTTATTAGATAATATTTTAAGTAATAATAGTAAGTTAAATATTTTTAATATATAAATTTTATATATGATAAATGTTTATACTTTTTTTAAAAAAAATTAAAATTTTAGAAATATTTATGTTATAAAATATCACCCATTGAATATGAAAAGTTATACTATAAATTATCTTCAAAGTGGATAAATTGGATTTATAAAATCCAATATATTTTTTTTAATTCTGAAAATGAGAAGCGGCTAATTCGGCTAATTTTAAGACAATGCCTCTAATGCCGCGTACATTTTTATGAATATGTCATTTCAAAAACAGAGAAAAAAACTCAGCGTGGAGTGCGCACCCTCCTCCGTGCTGAATATCCCTCCTCATAATTTTAATTATTTATTTGAAATATAATAGTTAAAATTCAATTATTTTTCAGAAATTAAATTTATTTTTAACTAGAAGTAGTAAAAAATTAACTGCTTAATTTTAGACGGGGAGAAAAAATATGACAAACTGGCACTTTTTATAAATCAAGATTGAAGGGAGCTTATTTTTGAAAGAAATAAAAATTTTAATCGTTTATTTTTAAATATATAATTATAATTTAATTATTATAAAATAATTAATTTTAAATAATTTTTAAATTTTTTTAAATTTAAATATAATTATTTATTTAAAAATAAATAATTAATATATAAAAAAATTGGGTCTCTCTGTCTCCCTCGCTATTAAAGACAAAGCTTCCAAAATCCTCTCATACCACACCCTCATTCCCCGGGAGACTGGATGTAGAATGGCTTTATTTGAATTACTAGTTTAGAATTTGATTTAGCTATGATAATATTTTGTTTTCTTTATTTAAAATAAATTTAAAATATTTACGGGCTGCATTTGTTGTTGATAATGTTGATTTCTTAACCAGAAAAGCTAGCAGTTTTTATAGTTAATTTTATTTCTATCATTTTTTTTCCAATCAATATTTTTTAATTTTATCATATTTTATCAAATCAATATATTTTAAATTTAGTTAACCTAAAAAAATACCGGCATGATATTTCAATATATATATATTAGGGAGTCGTCATTTTCAAGCGTCCAATTGAACACGAGTTCGATTTCCGTTATTTTAAATTTAAATTATACACACCATAATAAACGAATAAGAAATAAAATGAATACGTGATTCGCTCATTGATGTATCATTCGATACTCAAATTAGTAATCTTTCTACTCTGAAGAGCAAAATAAGAAGAAATGAATATGTTGATGTAAGTAGAAGGAGATTGAGTACTTATTGGAGGGCTATATTCCGTTAGATGTGCTCAGATGGGTTAGCGATTTTGAAAATATATTGCTTGGTTTGTTTGTCCGAATGTCCGTCCTTCTGAATATTCACTCCCATGTCCCCTTTTCTATGGAGGTGATACTGTTTTTATAGTAAGTGGTGATTGACAAACCCCTAAATCAATAAAGTTAGATGTGCCTGAATATGTTGATGTAAGTAGAAGGAGATTATACTTATTGGAGGGCTATATTCCGTTACAAAGCTTCCAAAATCCTCTCATACCACACCCTCATTCCCCGGGAGACTGGATGTAGAATGGCTTTATTTGAATTACTAGTTTAGAATTTGATTTAGCTATGATAATATTTTGTTTTCTTTATTTAAAATAAATTTAAAATATTTACGGGCTGCATTTGTTGTTGATAATGTTGATTTCTTAACCAGAAAAGCTAGCAGTTTTTATAGTTAATTTTATTTCTATCATTTTTTTTCCAATCAATATTTTTTAATTTTATCATATTTTATCAAATCAATATATTTTAAATTTAGTTAACCTAAAAAAATACCGGCATGATATTTCAATATATATATATTAGGGAGTCGTCATTTTCAAGCGTCCAATTGAACACGAGTTCGATTTCCGTTATTTTAAATTTAAATTATACACACCATAATAAACGAATAAGAAATAAAATGAATACGTGATTCATTCGTTGATGTATCATTCGATACTCAAATTAGTAATCTTTCTACTCTGAAGAGCAAGATAAGAAGAAATGAATATGTTGATGTAAGTAGAAGGAGATTGAGTACTTATTGGAGGGCTATATTCCGTTAGATGTGCTCAGATGGGTTAGCGATTTTGAAAATATATTGCTTGGTTTGTTTGTCCGAATGTCCGTCCTTCTGAATATTCACTCCCATGTCCCCTTTTCTATGGAGGTGATACTGTTTTTATAGTAAGTGGTGTCCTTTAATTGACAAACCCCTAAATCAATATATGGGCGTTACGTCCCTACAGTTATAAAGGAAGCTATTTGTATAACTATCGCCTGTATTTAATGGTTGGACTATACGATTTTCTACTGTTGGATTGGTGCAGTAACTATTTATAACAGTGTGTTGATTATCCACTAATGCCAATTTATTGTTGGACGGTTCGGGTTATATTTCTTGGGTCATCCATCATGTCGTTTATTTCTTGGATTCAGAGGGTTTTCTAATGGGTCGTTATTATTTGGACTTTTCTTTTTTTGTGCACTTGGTTCTGAGCAACCCGTATATTGTTGTACCATCACTAGCTTCCCATACTAAGAGGGTTATATTTTTAACTCTCGACATATTTATGATGGGATGCTGTTTTTTGCATTTTCCATCCGTGCTCCTTTCCAAGATATTATGTGGATTTTGTGCTTTGTTTTGTAGGATTTCATTCAATTCTTTACCAAATACATTATCTTCTTAGATTAAATATTCATTGATCTTCCCTCGTAGCTATAAATAGAGGGACTCTTTATACTTAACATCACAAAGCGCCCCTTATTTGTTTGACTATTCCTTCCAACTGAACCCTTTCCAATATGTAGAATGGAGTTAATGACGTCTATTTCGGAGATGTCTCAGAGAGAAAAGATTGGATGGCTCGGCTGCTAATTGAGTCTGTTAAAGAGCACACTGTCACTATACGTCGAATGGGTACTTAGCTTACCCGTACGGCATTTACTGATGTTTAGTAGGAGGTCAGGATGGAAGGGAATGATATCACCATTATGCCATTTCGCCAACCCAAGAGAAAACCAGGAAAGTTGTTATTCGAAACTTTTCTAAAAGGGCGGTTGACAGGACTGTTCCTTCCTCTTCTTCTTCGCCCAATTATGAGCAAATCATGGATGAGAGCTGCGAAGCGAAGATTGCAGAACATGCTAGCGAGCCATTGCAAATGCTGAACTCTGTTCATTCTTCTCTAGTTTGCCCAGTTTTTGAAGAGACGATCGAATTTGTTGAAAGCGGTGAGCCCCCAATTCTTTCTGCTGCAACAATAAATGATCCTGCGGCTGGTGGATCAGGTGAACCGATCGACGCTCTAGTTGCGGCTGAGTCCAAGGTTCTACTTTTGGTTAGCTCGTCACTCGATATTTCGGTCTTAACACCTCTTACTGTTTTTGTTGAGGAATGTGTTAATAATGGTTAGGTGGCTAAAGAATCGACTAAGAGTAATCCGGGAGGCCATGGTGCAGAGGCGGCACCTCATTATGAGGTTTCAGTATTTGAGTTTTCAGAGGCTTAGGGCATTTTTCTTTCTCCTCCTGGCTTTCAAGTGCCCCTCTATCACAATGAGTTGCCTCTTACGTGTTGGAGGCCTCTATCTGTATTTAGACCTATGGATTCCCTTAGTCTATCTTTCTAGGAGGGACCATCTCTTATTGTGGTAGTTTTTGTTGAACTGTTCATTTTTTAGTTATACTTTTTACTGTCATCGTTCCTAACTGATTGTTCCACTTTGTTTGACAATCGTAGAAATTGACTCATCTAATTGTAGATGGTTTGTATTAGCGATACGCTGAGATCTCTCACCTATCACAAACGTATGTCAATCTTGCTACACTCAAGGAGATGGAAATATGAGTAGATGCTGCCATTGTCAAAGCTCAACAAAGTCCAGATTGGATCACTTTCATTGATCGAGAGTTATCTAAGTCTCTAGCGACATCCTAAGAGCTCTCAAATGAAAGATCTTCGGTTTTGGATTGAATTGCTTCACTTGATGACAAGCCATAGGAGGTTGAGCTTCAATTTTTTGATTTCCAAAGTAAGTGTGCTCGGCTTGAAGGAGAGCTGAAGACTCGTCTTTGTCCTGAAGAAGTTAGTCCTGCCCTAGATGACAGATTTTAGGATGGCTTTCATCATTGCAGACAGATTGCGTCTTTGGTTGTTTCCAACTTTCCTCTTAGGTTCTTCAATCCGAGAAATATTGGAGCTCCTTACCGTTCTGATTTAACTGATTTTTCAAATATAAGTAGGAAGCCTTCGCTGTGTTCAACGGGAGGCTCTTAACCTTAGAGTAGTTGTTTTATTCGAGTGTTGGTGTTAGGTAGCATCTTGTAACCTTTCTGATGGATACTCCTCATAATAAATATTAATTTTTTAATAAATTAGGTAGATAGTTTAGATCATTGTCACTGATATTTTTAAAGTTATATTGAATATCTTTACTCAACATTTATTTTATTTGCCGACTAAGCGTTGTTACTATTGTCATCGAATTTAGTTGGACGTACCTACCTGATTGTGCTCATTTTTGTAAGAGAACATCGTAGCACTAGGAAAGCCTCTTTGTGACCGATTGATTTGGTTGCCATAATCGTCGGGCTTTACCATCATCTACACTAAGCTGATAGTGCTCATTCTTGTAAAAGGAAATTGTTGAACTTATGTGTTGGGTTCTAGTTCGTCAACCGTTGTCCACTGATAGTGCTCTTTCATATGAGAAAATGCCATCACACGCATGCTGAAAAAGCCTCATAAGGTTTTATTTTACTTTGTCTGCTTTAGGTAGGTTTAGAATTCTATCTTCAAGCCCCCCGGTCCATTGATTTTAACCTCATTTGGGCCGCTTGGTCATCTAGACCTAGATTTTACGTTTGACATTGTTTAGACCGCTCAGTTATTTTGACCCAGATTTTAACAGTGCTTAAGTAGGTCGATTCATAGGTAAAAATTTTCACCCAACCTAGGGACAATTTGGGCCATTTAGTTTTATAGTAGGACACAAAAGAATTGGCATGAATAATATAATAAATTAAAAACTATTTTATTAATTGAAATATGATTACATCATACGCACAATCCGTATGCGACGTATAAAGCTTACCTGTGCTTGACGTTGATTCACTAGTAATATTTCTTGAGATGGATGGCGTTCCATGTCCTCGAGATCAGTTTTTTGTTTTGGGTATGTAGTTTGTACGCATCGTTTTAGAAAATCATTGAAATTAGAAATGGTCCTTCTCAATTAGGGGATAGTTTATTCCTGTAAATAATTTTGCCTGTTACCTCTATACTCCGTAGAATTAGGTCTTTCACTTTGAATTAGCTTGCTTTCATCTTTTTATTATAGTATCGAGCGATATGTTACTAAGAGGTCATCGTGTGTAGTCTTACCGCGTCTCGAGTTTTTTCAAGTAAGTCAAGATACTCTTTGAACTGTTGGGAGTTGCTTTGTGAGTCGAAGCTGCCGACTCGAAGGTTGGGTAGATTGATTTCTATCGGGATGACTGCTTCAATCGTGTAGTATAAATTGAATCGTGTTTCATGTGTAGGTTCCCTCGGTGTTGTCCAGTAGGACCATAGCATGGATGGTAGCTCATCTACCCATGTGCCTCTGCATCTTCTAGCTTTATTTTTAACCCGTGTAGTAGGGTTCAGTTCATTACTTTCACTTACCAGTTCGCTTGTGGGTAGGCGATAAAGGTGTGAACCAACTGAATTTTTAAACTTGTGCAGCACTTGGTGAATTTTTTGCTGGTGAATTGGATTTTGTTATCAGTCATTATAATTTTAGGAATCCCAAATCTACATATGATATTTTGATGAAAGAATTATATTGCGTTCTATTTGATAATTCATGCCAATTGAATTGTGAAATAGTCGATATTGACTACGATGAACTTCCTTTATCCAAATGCGATGGGTAATGGGTCGAATATGTCGAATTCCTACTGTGTGAATGGCCTTAGTGACTGGAGAGTTTGTAGTTCTGTATGTGGCTGATGAGGGATATTGTCATAAATTTGGCAGTTTTCACATTCCTTACGAATTTCACGGCATCTCTCTTCATCGTTGGTTAGTTATAGCCTTGTTGCATGACCTTAAATGCCAGGTTCTTGCTCTTTATGTGCAACCTACAGATTCTGAGATATACTTCTCTTAGAGCATAGTCAATTTATTTTAGCATGAGATACCGCATGTAAGAGATAGAATAACCTTGTCAGTACAATATCTTATCCATGATGGTGTAACAGTGTACTGTCTTCTTTATGCGCTTGGTGTCATCTAGGTTTTTCAGTATAAGGCCTTTGATAAGGCACATTCTATACTGAGTCATCCATGTTTCACCGTCTGGGATCTGAAGTATCTCTTACTTTGAGACTTCTATACTTGGGGTTATAAAGACTTCTCATATTTCTCGAGTGTATTGCTTAGGGTTGCTAGTCACTACTCGATCTTCCAAATTATCTCCTCCACTTAGGAGGTGGGTGCAATTCTTTTATTGTTGAGAAAAGTCTTCAACACTGAGACATGCCGGATTGGCTGACTACGGGCCCTCCTTGGTAAGGTGTTGCATGAAGCTTTTCTTGGGCTGACGGCCTCTGATTGTCTCAAAAATAGCATGGATTTTGCCGCTTTAGATTTTCTTCCCATGCTTTGAGACTTAGTCGGCTTTTCAGTCGGGTCTAGGCCTTGTCGCTCAAGGCTTTTCAAGTTTTGAGGTCGTCAGGCTGCTGAATCATCTCCTTAACGGGCTATTTTTTTTCGATTCCTCCTTTTGGACGCTGATGTCTAGGAGTTGGAGGAAGGGACCCCCAATGGTTGTCCCTCCAGATGGATACAAATGGTCTGGAGTAGTTTGGATGTAGTGTTCATCTGGGCCGGTAGCGTTTCCATTGTTAGGTTGTCACCATGTGAGACGACGTCTTTTGTTAGTATACTTGTTTGAGTCCTACTGTTTACTATATCTGCTTTCTTCGGTTATGTGATTAGACTTTTTATCCTTCTCATAGATTGCACTAATGATATATTTCTAAATTCGAATTGCTGAATGAATTAGGGAACTGCCTTACTCGAGTGTTCGATTGAACAATAGGCTTAACCTTTATTAATTTGAATATGGATCCTACACACCACAATAAATAATAAAAAGTAAAAAGAATACAATACTCACTTTTCGATATATTTTCGACACTTAAATTAGTAATCTTTCTACTATTGAGAGAAAGATAAGAGGAAATGAATGCGTACATGCAAACAGATGGGGATTGAGTGTTTGTGGGAGGGCTATGCTCCGTTGGATGCACTCGTATAGGTGAGTGACTTTGAAAATATATTGCTTAGTTTGTTTGTCTAAATATCCATCTATCTGAATATTCGTTCTCATGTCTCCTTTTTTGTGGGGGTGATATTATTTTTATAGTGAGGGCTGCTCTTTAATTGATGAACCCCTAGTTCAATGCATGAGTGTTATGCCTTTTCAATTATAAGGGGAGTTACCTTTGTAACTGTTACTTGCATTTGATGGTTGGATCGTATAATTTTTGACTGTTGGATTGATGCGGTAACTATATATAATAGTTCATTAATTATCCATTAATACTTATTTATTATTGGAAATTCAGGTCGCACCTCATGGGCCAACCACCGCGCCTTTTACTTCTTGGGCTCAGAGGGTTTTATGATGGGTTGTCGTTATTTAGATTTTTTTTCCTTCTACGCATTAGGTTATGCGCCGGCTTGTGTACTACCATAACCACCATATTATATATATACCACAGCCCAAATTATTTTTAGATTAGAAGTGAAAATTTTCAAATAATAAAATTATCTCAATCTTACGTAACAAAATTAATGCAAATTAAAAATAACAAAATATTTTGATAAATTTAACTTTCTTAAGAATCTTTTTTATCAAATATTTAATTTGCACCATAAAAATACAAAAAAATAAATCAAACAAGTTTATACTTGGTACAGCCAATCCAAAGCAGCAGCTAATTCCAAAGTTCTATTTCACTAGAAATCTTGTATCTTCAATTGATTTGTACATTGCCGAGAAAATTAAACACGCAGAAGTAACATCGACAGAAACAATGGTTCTTCGGAAAGAAAGATTGCGCAGAAATGGATAGAAATTCTCTCCGAAGATCAGTGAAGGAAAAAGCGATCCCCAAATTTTCCCTCCAGAATCGTAACAAACCGAAAACAACATGCTGATCGCAGAAATCAAGCGTACCTCCATGAATTAATCGATCGGAAATCAATAATCAGGCATGAGCTGACTAATTTTACCTTCCTCGGCAGCCATCTTCTGCTCGGAGATTCTCAGCCATATACACACAGCGGTAAAACTCACCACCAAACTCAATAAACCGCTGCCCAACCCGATCCCAACAATGGCCAACACAGACAACCCGTTACTCTTGTATGGTTCCAGCGGATAGCCGTACAAATCCTTGTTCCCTTCAAACGAGCTCGCGTTGAACCTTGGAAAATTCCCACTCCGGTTGCCCAAAGAAGGCGGAATCATCCCGGACAACTGATTATTGGAAACATCGAAGGCGGAGAGCCTCACGAGCAGGCCCAGCTGCTGCGGGATCGAACCAGTCAACTGATTATCGTGCAAATCGATGACGTTCAAGTAGGCGCACATGGAGAGTTCAGCCGGGATCGGGCCGTTTAGCTGGTTAGAGGAGAGATTGAGGACGGCTAAATTAACCAGGTCCTTGAGCTCGGAGGGAATGGGGCCTGAGAGAGCGTTGGAGGAGAGGTCGAGGGCTTGGAGATTGGTACAGTTGGAGAGGGAAGGGGAGAGAGAGCCCCGGAGGGAGAGATTGGAGAGAGAGAGCTTGTAGATGCGGCCATTGTTGCAGGTTGCGCCCTGGAGATGGGAGTCGAAGCCGCTGCAGGGATTCGCGAAGTTTGGTCTGGTCCAGTTCTTGAGGCTGTTGTTTGGATCTTCAATGGAGGCGCGCAGCTGGGTTAGGCAGGCCTCGTCGTTTGGATCTGACGCAGATGGCCTGATTATCGCCAAGCTCAGGAGGCAGAGCAACAACAGGGGTCGGGGTCGTCTCCAAGCAGCCGCCATAGCCCATCTACTGAAAGAGACGAAAAGACAGGGAAATGGGATGATCCAGATTGTCTTCCCCCTCTTCCTTAATCTTCTCCATTTTACCGTTATAATAGATCACAAATACTGTTTAAGTATTTAATTATATTAAAATTATTGATATAATTCTAATTAGTAAAATCACTAATATAATTTTAAAATTATTAATATAAGTATTAATAGTTATAGATTTTATTTTTATTTTTAAAGTTTTATATTTAATTATATTAAAAATAATAATTTTAATATAAATAAAATAATAATATATATTATATTATATTATTTTAAAGCAAATATGAGGGGCAAGTAGGAAGGGGGAGAAAAGGGCTGTTTTGTGGGGTTGGCAAGGGCGTAGTAGGGATTGAGAACGACGGAGACGATAAAGTGGAGGTGGTGGGGGAGCTATTATTTCATTCTTATCAGTGTTTTTTTTTATTTTTTTCTAATATTAATTTTATTTTTATAATGTTGACAATATTTTTATATTTGTGAGATTAAAATTATCATACATATAATTAAATTAGTTTATAAATAATAATATATAATTGAATTATAAAGCAATATATTTAAATTCACGTTAGCACTTTTTTTAAAAATCTTATAAACAAGTAGTTTATAATTATAATATTTAATTATTTTAATATATATTCAGATATAAAATAATTTTATTATTTAAATTATTGTGATAAAATCTAAAAAAAAAAAAAAGAAATCTAAGTGGTGACAGAGCCGCGAAACTTGGACTTGGTGGAGACAAGAAAGGGAAGGGTGGGCCTCGCAAAGGCTAGGGTTCGGCTAGTTTTTTTGTGGAGAGGGTTTAGACCACGGCAGCGACATTTACGAACGTCAGAGAGCGACAACGCTTGCGCCCCCCGCGTGTTTAAGGTTTTCCCCTCTATAAATGATACTGCGCAGCCCACTGTATTTCCTGAAGGAAAAGGAAGGATTCATAACTTAATCACACGCTGTTTAAATATTATTCCAAATAAATAATATTTTTAATAGTTTTTTATGTGTCTCCAAATTTAAATTATTATACGAGTCAGGGAGCTATTCAATCTCTCCACAATAGGTCGAATCAGAGTTGATTTGATTCCTATTACTTTAAATCTGAATCATTTACAATATAACAAACAAATAAGAGATTAGAACATTTGCGAGACTCGCTCCATTATTTGTCCTCTGATACTCAAATTAGAAGTTGTTTTTAACAGATAAAAAGATGCGATAATATAAGAGAGTGCGTGGATATATGTGATAGAAAATTGAGTGTTTGAGAGTGCCTGGACTAGGGCGGCTTTGATGTGCACCTAGCTGAGGGGTAATTTGGAGGTGCACCCAATTGAGGGACGGTTTGTAGGGTGGAGGATTAGGCTACAGAGTGCGCTCGACAATGGGGCGGGTTCTGAGGTGGAGGATTGAGCATCAGATTGTGTCTGGCTAGGGTGCGACTTATGAGGTGAAAGATTGAGCTCCGAGGTATGCTCGGCCAGGAGGCAATTTATGAGGTGAAAGATTGAGTTTCGATGGTACACCTAACTAAGGGGCGACTTATGAGGTGAAGGACTAAGCCTCGGGGTGCGCCCGACCAGAGGACGACTTATGAGGTGGAGGATTGAGTTTTGGGGTATGCCCGATTAGGGGATGACTTATGAGATGGAAAATTGAGCTATAGGGTGCGTCCGACCAAGGGGCAGCTTATGAGGTGGAGGATTGAGTTTTGAGGTGCGTCCTGCTAAGGGATGGCTTATGAAGATACTCTTGTAAGAGAGTGGCTAAGTGGTGAGGATTGCCGATTTTGTTGAGCTCTTCGGAGCTTGTGGGAGCCTACTATGGTAACTACTTTTATGGTATAATCCATAAAATTACCCCTACCAGCTTGAGCGATGTGGGATTTTAGGTAGGATATCTTGAGAAGATTTGTTGGGTTGTAGCTATTGGGCTGCGCTGTGGGCCCATTCAGAGCCTTGCCCCTTCGGCCCATAGCCTTTCAGGTGATTGAGGTCATGCTGCTTGGGCCTCTAGGGGCCTTGTGTTGAGCTTGGATGCATCTCTGTAGGGCTATCCATTTGATGCAATTTGGATTTTGAGTTGACTCACAGTACTGGACCCATCACTAGCCTCCCATACTCGGAGATTTGAAATTTCAATCCATGGCAACTAAAGATGAGACGTCGTAGTGCAGGCCCATACGCATGTTCCTTTCCCATATTTCCTACAGATTTTTACTCTGATTGGCATGGTTTAATGGCGATTTGACTCTTTGTACTTGCCCATTATTTGCAGATGGCACCAATGGGTGCGATCTTCTGTAATACTTGCTCGCTAACCTCCTCCACTGGCTATAGATGGAGGGGCATCTTGCGCCTTCACGAACCATTCTCTCATTAGTCGAGTGATGCGAGAGATCGGACCGTGTATGGAGCCTGTGCTGCCATTGGACAGGATTGAAGGAAGTTTTGGAAGGCTTGAATGCACATTTGAAGTCTACCTTGATCGGTCTCATGTGGTGACAGAGGTGGCCTGTGTATAGGGTCACCATCATATGCTTCTCCCAGTTGGTGTTACATATTCCTCACTAGAGAGGCTTAGTGGAGTGGGTGCTCAGCCTTGGCGGGAAAGAGGGTCACCTTTTCCTATTCTTGTCTAGGTAGATGATCACTCCATCTGTGCCCACGTGAGACTATTGGCTCCTGCTGGAGGAGGAGCTCTTTGGGTCCACCTTGGGTTCGGCCATCGTCACCACGTTAGGTTTGGGGTAAATTCAAGTTTGCGTGGCTATGGCTTGCCTAGGTGGACGATCTCTGGTGATTGCATTCCAAGTGAGAGCGGGTGAATGTTCCCATGCTCTTGTTAGGGAGGGTTTTGGCATGCGCTTCTTGCTTCACAGGCTTGCGGGAGGCGACGTGCAAGAGCCTGATCTTCTCATTTGCCTGAAACGTGGTGCTTTGGTAGCTGAGATTTTGTTCCAGGATCATGTGCCTACTTGCCCTTCAGATGCCTAACCCAGTGGAGTAGGGTTTTGGAAGTTGGATTGTCGTTCATGTATTTTTTCTTCCCTCTAAATTGTACGTCCGTCGTTGCCAACTTTGTACTTTGTAAAAGGGACTAAAAAATAGAACTACTTATCATTCTTTGACTTTGTTGCATAGCTCCAATATCCTTGCATGGTGTGAATAATTGAAACATTCGGATGGTGCCTTCGGCCGCTTGGGTTATGCCGATGTGGCAGTCTGGTGCTCTAGAAACTCGTTTTTGTAGAGGTTTGGCACATGACTACTTGTCCCTGTGCTTGGCAGGGACAGGGGCCGGCCGAGCTTATCTCGAGTTGATTAAGGTTGAGCACATTCCATTGCTTAACTTCTTGATGACTTAATAGTTTGGTCGGCTGGTGTCCTAGTCTTTTGGCCATCTGACTCCCAGTAATCTGCTCTAATGCTCGGTCAGGGTATGGGCCAATCAGATTAGCCACGAGTCTGCCATGGCTGAGTTCAGTTGGCTAGCCACCTTTGGGAAATGGTGTGCTAGGGCATCATTAATTGCTAGCGGGCTACCTGGAAAGGCGGAGCTGTTGCGTGGGAACTGTAACATCTGCAAGTTCATCATTCTTGGTTGACCTGTTTCTAGTAGCTGAGGTCTCTTAGGGTCAAGAGCGGCCACTGGCATCGACCGTGAGCTGTCTAGGTTGTGGGTGAGATCTAAGAGCTCGTAGAGGGGAAAATCTTGGGAGCGAGATCAGATCGCCTTGCTGCAAAAACACACTTTGGGAGCAAGCGGTGAGAGAGATGGAGAGCCGAGGGAGGATTTCTACGGGGCCAAAGCATTGGCTATTTAAGCAATGGTGCTCAGCCATCTTTACACTTCTTCATCTATGACGGATTGGGTTATTTTTCTTAAGTAACCTCTCTCAAGGATAAAATAAACTAGAATTTCTAATTAAAAATTATTATATTCTGTTGAAAATCGGGTAGAGTTCCGTTTGTAAATTGAACATTTGTAAAAAATACAAACACCTGTAAAACAATTCTGCACAACAATCTACAATCATCCACAATATTATAAGTCTTATTACTCAATATTCTACACAGGATCTAATCGCCATATCAGTCGAGACAGCGCCAACATCATAACTCCAGTATAATGCCGGTGGGGAAGGATGTCAACTAGGAACCTCGATCATAGCCACAATAAGAAGAACCTATGGAAGTATAAACAAATCACAATATACAGTGAAACTAATTCATCATTCATCCATGCTAAATATCATATATCATCATCATACATATTTTACACAGTTTATAAAATATGGCCAAAATTTCTGTTTCATATACAAAAACAACTAAGTTCTGTGCCCCGCGTGCAATACCAGCTATCTGTCGCACCTCTATAATCTACTCTGAGTCATCGGGCATCAGTGTGTTTTTATCTGAAAGACACATATATAACAAGGGTGATCGTGCAGCCCAACAAATAAAATCATACACCACTAACTATAACAATATACAGGAAAGACAGTAACTGGGTTGAAAAAATCATATAACTTGGATAAGAAAGCATATGAGGAGAGGGAGCATCGGGAATCATTTAGTTCACAAGTTTGTTCTGGTTACGTTCATTCACTTTCATTACTTTTATAAATCTTTGTGGACCCGGGCTAGTAGATCGTACTAACCAACGATGTGAGAGGACGAGGAAAGGAATGTGTCTGCCACACATTCTAAGGCTAACTACATTTCAGGTCTGTAGCACTCGACCATCGGCTACATTTTAAGTCTGCAGCATTCGACGATTGGCTACATTTTAGACCTGCAGCACTCGGCCATCTCAATCGTCCCATATCCCCCGGGGACTAGGGCAATTATCAGTCTTTCATAGCGGCATCCTAAAGTGTACCCTACACACCACCCGTCCCCATGAGCGGCTGGAGTATTTCTTAGGTTCCAACCGTGATGTACACGGTAAGCTAAAGGATACTACCCATATGATTCGTGGTCCTAATTTTAAGATTAGTCTTAATCCTTGAAGGGAATTCACCATTGCCATACATATTCTCAAACCAGAAAATCACATTCCCTTCATATGTCTCCAACCGGGAGACCAAATTCATCACTTCACATTTTGTGGAATCCCTTTCATTTACTCATTCGGTTCCTTTCTTTCATTTGGAGTTTAGATCTTTTAACTCGTAAGAGAGCTTGATTACACTTACCTCCGTGGGTCAAATACTACCTTAGAAGCGCCCGGGACGCATTCCTCTCGCTCCCGGTGCACAATTATACATTTTAGAGCTTACGATTTAACATAGCATTCATTCATACGTTCCATCATAATTGAAGAGATTTAAAGCATGTATACTTACCTTCCAATTTTGGAGGAATATTGTTAGGCCACTTTTAGAGGGCTCGGACGCCGCGAACGGGTCAAATTTTGCTGAATCGATCATCCGATCAACACGTACATACTTTTGGGATGCGAGGATTCATATTCTAGAGTCAATTCAACATTTTATGAAGGTAAAAACATGCAATTTCCACTTAATGTCACGGGTGAACAGTGTCAGTGCCCATTTAGAGGGCTCGAACGCCGCGAATGAGTGAATACATGCGAAATCGATTATGCGACCGACATATATACACATTTGGGACGTTGGGATTCACATTTTGGGGTTAATTTAATGAAACGATGGCCGAAAATGGGAAACCCCCAATTTTCCATAGGTTAGGGTTTGACGATACTCCACCGGTCTGATCGGTGAGTAGATTGGACAATAAATTACATAATTCTTGGTCTCAAGTCATGGGTATCTCATTTTTCATGATTCGGGTAGGTATCGAGATGAAAATACCCGGACAATAATGAAAAATATCGAAAGTGGAAAGTTAGTGGGTATGAGAACACTTGCCTCGACGCGTGCTTTCACTTTTATAACTAGCTCACTGGCGGATTCGGACTCTATGGCTCGATCTCCTCCATTCTCTCTCTAAAATCGACGCTCTTCCTCTCTCATTCTTTCCAAAAACCTTCTGAAAAATGAAAAAGTGGAAGAAACGTGAAGCAGGTCGAGTTTTTAAACCAGTCACGGCGCTTGAGTGCCGGGCACAGCGAGCGAAGAGCACGCCCTCACTGCCGGTTCGGCTCGAGCGTGCACAGGCGCTCAGCGGGCGGGGGAGCTAGTGGATTTTACCGCTTGAGCGCCGCTACTTTTTGCGCTCGAGCGCGCAGCATGCGCGGGCTACTGGGAGCAGTTTAGCAAATTTTCAACCCGATTTTTCTTCCGATATGCACATATATACATTCATTAGGTCTAGTATTAATTATTATCACGTTGATTTTCTCGTATTTAATATATTTTTAAACTCGGAACCTCACATCATCCTTTGGACTTCTTTGCCTATGCTGACTGGTGGGGTGATAGAGACTTTGCTAGATGGTTTGAGGCCGAGAAGCCCTCAACGGACTTTGGTGTTGGGATTGAGGACTTCTCGATTGGCAGGCCAAGTAAGCAGGATGTTGTCGCGTCCACAGCCGAATGAGGGATCCCAACTTTGGTGGTTTCTCTACTCTATCACTGTGCTTTTTACCGCTATGCTCGATTGAATATATCCTGTTGCTTCTCAGGTTCAAGGAGCACTCAAAGTAGTGGTGAAGGCGCTACATTGGAGGGATACAAAGATCTTGTGGCTTTCCCAGGTGAGCGTAGATTCTTTTGCAGTGGAGGATGTAGTGCACCAAATGAATGATGTCGTCACTGTGGCTTTTGAGTGAAGAGCAGATTGCCTATCTCGACTAGGACTCGTCCTAGTCTTAGGTGAGATCTGAGAACTCACAGAAGAGAAATCTCAAGCTCGGGATTGGGTCGCCTCACTGTGAGGATGCACTTCGAGAGGCTGAACAGAAACTTGCTAACTTCTGGAGCAACTGTGCCCCAAAATGCCTTCAAATGTGCATCTTGATCTTTCATTGAAACAGCTAGACTGCTTTGGTTATTCTTGCTAGTGCTTTTCTCGTTTGCACCAGACTTCTTTGTCTAACACCTTTCCACTTGCTGGCGAAGCACTAGTGCTGTCGGGGATGACTAGGACTTGTGTGCTAAATTGTGCTCGTTTCTGCTGGGAGGAGGTCGTGGCACAGGTATAGCCTGTTTACCTGCTAAGCATTGGTGTTATCATCGTCGGGCTTGACCGGACGAGTTTGTCCATTCATGCTTAGTCCTATAGAAAGACGTTAAAGCATTGGCATGGATGAGCCTTAGAGGGTCGGTTGGGTTTCATGGCTGTAGTCATCGAGCTCTGGCAAAATTAGGTCATCGACCGCACTTAACCATATTGTACTCAGTCCTGTCAAAGGACGTCGTAGCTCTCGTGTGTCTGGTCCTAGTCTAGCGATCATTGTTGACTGATGGTACTCTCTCATTCGGGAAGAGGTCATCACATGCATACTACAAAATCTCCCTAGGGTTTTATAAGTGACTACGTGTGGGTTGCTCGGTTGTGGGACTGATGTTTAAAATTTGACCATGTATGGGCCACTCAATAGCGGGACTGATATTCAGTTATCGTCCGCATATGGGCCCCTCGGTAGTAGGATCGAGGTTTAAAATCCGACAATGTATTGGCCGCTCAGTGGCAGGAACGTGGTTCTTTGATCATTTGCAGGTCGAGTGACAAGCAAGGAGAAACTCGCTTGACTTAGGGGTAGTCTGAGTCACTTGATACTATGAGATGATATGCAGGCACTCGTATAAAAAGACAAATTGACAATTTTATTAATAAAAGTATGGTTCAAGTAGGCTGTATGATATCTACAAGACTTACTTGGATTTAGTACAGAATTGTCATAGGTGCTTGTGGTGGATGGCATGCTATGCCCTTGAGACTAGTTCACAATCTTGGGTGCACAGCTGGCGTGAACCGCTTTGGAGGGTCATTGAGGCACTTTAGCCCACGGCCTATTTGCTCCACGGGACACGGTCTTCCAGCATGGACTGGCTAGGCAGTGCCTTGCTGCCGCAGTGGGTGGTCCGTTGGCCAGTTGCTCAGGTTCCATTGTCAGCCGATACAGCCTCGGGCGACCCAAATTGGTATGGCGCTTGGTTGGACAATGCCCGTTATGATACAATGGTTAGCAGGTTGAGCATGTCAAGCCCCCCATAGCAGGAATTGCAATACCTTATGCAGGGTTTGCTACTATGCAATGAGCTGATGAGACGCGTTCCTGCGGGGGTGACCTTGCCGAGCCCCTGGGTCAGGCCTCTCTCCCCAGCGAGGGAGTGATAGGGTGCTTGTTGGCACTACAGAAGTCTTCTTTATGGGTGGTAGGTTTGCCGGTCACCTTCGGGAACGGCGAAGGCATCTCGCTCTAGGCTTGTGGTTCATCCTTCTGACCTAGGGTTGTAGTTGGCGTGCCTTACTTTGGAGTATTGTCGAGGCCAAGAATGGTCCCCATTAGTAGGGGAGTCGGCTACTCACGTCGGCGGTCTTGTATCTGCAGCCTCTACACTTCGGAAGGTGGGATTCGCCTGACCGAGTTGGTGTGGCATGAAGCCAGTGTCTTTTAGTGGGGAACATCGTCTTCAGAGGGCTGAGTGCTCCTCTACCCTCAAGGACATTCTAGCCTGCTGCCTATTGTGCTTGGCGCACTAGCAGTATCTTCTACTGTGACACGTTGCATGCAAGAGGTTGAGATCTCTACCACTCCTGGGGGCATTCAAGCTTACTGATTGATTGTTGTTTGGCTTAAAAGTGTTCCAAATTGAGGGGTGGCTTAGAGATGCGCCCGACTGATGATCTGCTTTAAGGTGCGTTTGATTGAGGAGCGACTTGATTTCGGACATTGAGCCCACGTTGCTGATACGTAACCTGTAGGTGATGAGTGTGGATTTCAGTTGGTGTGAAGGAAGCATTTTCTAGAGGACGATGTTGCATGCAGGGGGTTGAGTGCTTTGCTTCCCTCGATGACATTCCAGCCCACTAGCTGTCGCACTTGGCACACTAGTAGTATCTTTTGGTGTGAAACACCACATGCGAGTGGCTGAGCGCATTACTGCCATTGAGGGTGTCCCAACTTACTTTCGACACTGCGTTGGGAACTTGCGAGGCCCTAGGGGTTCGACAGAGCATAGAAATGACCCAAGTGGAATACTAGAATGGATCTTTAGATGTGAGACTCCTAGTTCAATTCCCAAATGTCTCGAGGAGATGGTGGGAATCGAATCCTCGCCATGAATGGTGACCTTGTTAGTTCAGCAAAGTACCAATTGGTGTTGTATGAAGCTTCTTCTTGAGCAGGGGGTCTCCTGTTGTCACGAAAGTGGCATGGATCATGCCGTTTTGGGCTTTCATTGCCCATTTGGTGACTTCATCGATCCTCCTACCGTGGTAAAGGACCGTCTCTCGTGGCCACTTGGGCCCCTAGGTTATCAGGCCATTGGATCCTTGAGGATATAGACTCTCTCTGATTGCCTAGAAGTCAGAGGGCAGAGCCCCCAATATTACACCTTCGGATGGGTGCAGATGGTCTTGCGACCATAAAGTCAGGACACCTGGTTGGGTATTGCACAATGGCACTCTCGGGCTAGCCGTCCATCCGCAAGACTAACCGAAAGGGAATTGTCACTATGGGTAGCGATGTCTCCGACTAGTGCGTTGGCTTGTACTCGAGACGCTAGCCATGTTTGTTCTTATAGGCACGGTGAGAGACTTTTTAGTCGTTTCCACAGACAGCATCAATGATGCATTCCCATATCCGTATTATTGTACTGGTTAGAGAATTACTCAATCTCTTTACTGCAAGTTGAATTAGAGCCGGTTCGATCCTCATAACTTTGAACATGGATTCTGCACAATACAATGAACAAATAAAAAGTTAAAGGATTTGCTGGACCCGCTCCTCAATTTATCCTTCGACGTTGAAGTAAAAATTTTTTCTCAAGGATAGAAAGCTACGAGGATGTAAGAAAGTGTGTGGATATATGTGATAGGGGATTGAGCATTTGGGAGAGCATGATTAGAGAGCGGCTTTGAGGTGTGCCCAATTGGGGGGCAACTTTAAGGTACACCTAGTTGAGGGGGGCTTGTAGGGTGGAGGATTGAGTACCGAGGTTCGGCCGACCACGGAGCAGCTTATGAGGTGGAGGACTGAATTCCAAGATGTGCCCAACTAGGGGACAGCTTATGAGGTGACCAAGGATGGCCTATGAGGTGAAGGATTGAGCTCCCGGGTGCGTCCGACCAGAGGATAGCTTATGAGGTGAAGGATTGAGTTTTGAGGTACGCTCGACCTGAGGGTGGCTTATGAGGTAGAGGATTGAGGTTCGGAGTGCTCCTGGCCATGGGCAACTTATGAGGTAGAGGATTGAGCTCTGAGGTGCATCCGATTTGAGGATGTCTTATGAAGATGTACTTGTAAGAGAGTGACAGATTGGTGGCGGTTGCCGATTTTGTTGAGTCCTCTAGAGTCTATGGGAGCCTATTATGGCAATTGTTTTTATGGCATGATCCGTAAAATCGCCCATTCTATCCTGAGCAATGTGGAATATTAGGTACGATATTTTAAGAAGATTTATTGGGTTAGAGCTACTGGGCTACGCTGTGAGCCCATTCAGTGCCTTACCTCTTCAACTTATAGTTTTTCAGGTGGACCAGGGTTGCGTTACTTGGGCCTCCAGGGGTCTTGCGTTGGGTTTGGATGCATTTTTTACAGGTTGCCTATGTGCTGCAATTTGGACTCTGGGTTAGCCCATGGTATTGGACCAATCAGTTTTATTAGATGTCTCATTAATTTATAACATATTTATCACTTGATCTTTATATATAAAATCAGTGCTTTTAATTAATTATAAATAAATGAGATAATATTATTTTTCTATTTTTGAGTTAAATGACAACAGCCGGACATTGCGATGGTGATGACCATCGAGCTCAGTACAAATACATACAGGAATATAATCGCACAACGAGTATATTCCAGTTGGTCCAGATTTAAAGGGATGTAAGTTACCCAACTATATATTTTGTTACATTTCAATTGAGTAGTCCACGTATTAAAGCTAACTTACTGGCAAATCAATTAAATATTTCCCCCCCAAATGAATTATAGAAAACAAAATTTTATGATGATTGGAAAATTGAATAATTAAAGGCTTGCTTATTCTTTGCCTTCAGTAACATCTTCATCTGCTGTTGCGTGTGGATGGAGACATTCTATATTTTGACTCTATTTTGGGTAGATATTACCATATTTCAATGCTAGATTATTGAATTTATATTATATTATGATACGTATATGAGATTTAAATTGTTATACGAATGAGAAAATTGAACTGCACGTCAAGCCGATATGAGTAAATACGAGTTGAATCTTTGTAATTATAAATTCAAATATTATGCCACACAATAATTTGATGAGAGATAAAAGACATACGAGATTTACTTTTTGGTATATCCTATGATACTAAGTCAATGATCTTTATGAAAAAAATTAAAAAAAATGAAGAGAAACAGAAAAAAAGGGGATAAGTGGGAAATTCAGTAAATTATGAGAATTTGGTTCCAATAATATGATTATGTTGACAATAGTGATTTGTTCCCAATGCATTTGATGCCTCTCTTTTTAATTAGGAGTTTATATTTATAATCTAGATGTCAATCGACCTGTTTGTTTACAAATAGCGTGACTATTGTTTAAAACCTTACATTGTATCAAATTCTAATCGTTTTGTTGGCTGTGTAACTGTTTAGTAGTTAATCCTTGATATTTATTTGGCAATTATTGATACTTTAATATGGCCTATTATCTCCTAGTTATATGTAGTTGCTCATTAGGATTAAATACCCATTTAATTATTTTATTGGGCCGTTGATTACTTCGGTCTTCCAATCCTCTGGTGATTCGCCAGTCAGTTAGATTGTTCTTTAAACTAGTTTTATGCCCAATTGATCAACTTAGATTCATGTCAGGTCTTATTTGAATCATACCCAACACATTGACATAGGCTTATTAATATAGGATGATCCTCCCAAATAGTTAGGTGCGAATTTGTTCAATTTTCCGATAATTTGAGTTATGAAAATTATAAATTTAAAAATTATTTACACTATTTAAGATATCAAATATGGTCATCAAAATAGATAAATGATAATAATATAATTATTTTTTATTGTCTTTGTGTTTTTGAACTGCCATAACAAACACACATTGATTGTTTCAAGCATTGTTTTGGAGAAATGTTTTCATATATAGCACATATATTTAGCTGTAGAACTTTAGAAATGTTTGTGACCTGAGTTTTTCACTGCATGCTCCCCGAAGCAGACTTTAAACTCCATTGCATGCTACATTTGCAACAAAATACAACAAATATCAAGTTAGATCCCCAGTAATACCGACTTTAATCAGTAAAAACCACCTAAGTTTGATTTATTTACCAAATTATTATATATAATGATCATTTCATTCGCTCAAATTATAAATAACTTATATTGTTATTGTTTGTGGGATACATTACCTTCCATTTTTTTTTCTTTTTTTTGATTTAAAAGAATGAATTAACAAAACTCTGAAAAAAGATCAACGGTGAGTAGATTTGGGGTAGGTGCATCATTTTACAGAGATGTAATCAGTATATTTCTGTGTCATCTGTTAAATAAAAAATTAGAGAGATGAATTTTAAATTTTTTAAAAAATGCCATCTATATGATTATTTTTATTTTTTATTTCTAATATATTGTTAAATATTCAGATTACATAGATAAATCTATAAAAAAAAAAATATTATAAATATATATTTTTTGTTTTTTACATTTTCCTTCTTCTTGTTGTTAGATACTTCATTTGTACACATCCTCTTTTTGTTTTCTGTTGTGTCCGAGGACTTTGATTATTGTACGGATAAAGAGAATTGTCCGTCGGGTGTTAAGACGTCTTCGGTATCCATACGTCTTTAATCAAATTCTGTGCAATCATAAAATAATGGTCAAATGATTGACGGGACTCGCTCTTTGATATATCTTCCGACACTCAAATTAGTATCTTTCTTAAATATGAAAAAAGATATAGAATGCAAGATATATGTTTATATTCGAGAGATTGTGCTATTAAAGTAGCGTATTAGATTAAGAGAGAGAATATGTATGCGCTATTTGCGTCTTTTTAGTTTTTGTATACTTTGTTTGAGAAGTATCAAGTTCACTGTTTTAGTTAGAGAGGACGGCCTTTTATAGAAGATGGGCACCGATTAACCGTTAGAGAAACTGATTAACGATTAAATTTTATCCCGACAGTGGCTTTAATTAACGTTCGATATCATTAGTTTGAGAATCGTCTGGTACGTTACATTGGTCTCTGTTATTTCATTGAAATGGGCCGCATGGGCGTTTTGGGCCGTTGAGCTTTATCTGTTGACCTGAAGTTGTATTGGATTGACTTCTTTGAGCCGTCGGATATTATATCCATCATTTTTCAAGTTTCTGGTGAGTTACAGATAGAGTTCGAACTTGAATTCTTTCGAGTTGTGAGACGTATAAAAATAAAATCAATCTAAATTTTCAACATGAAAAAAAAAAATAGAGGGAGGGGTCAAACTTTAATTGTAGCAAAATTAATTGCAACAGAGAAAAAAATTGGCCATATTAAAAAGAAGTTCAACCCCCTCCCTCTAGCTTTTTTCCGTTTTTTTTTTTTCATTTTGGTAGATTAGATTGACTTCATTTTTATGTGTCTCACAGGTCGAAAGAATTCAAATTCAAGGAAGGGCTCATTCTTTCAATCTTTACTATTGAATTTTTATTTAATAATTGAGATTAAAAATATACCAAATATATATCTTTTAAAAAATATATGGTTCCATAATTTACGGTGAGAAACTCTTAAAAAAGAACAACATTTAAAATTTATTTTATAAAAATAATATTATTCATACATTTAATTATACATTTTTCTATATTGAAATTATCAAAAATAAATATGAACCATATTTTACTTTAATTTTTTCTAACTTTTTATACTAATTTTGATAATTTTAATGCAAATAAATATATAATTAGATATATACATATTATTTCTTAATTTGTGATGCCTAAGTGAAAATATATGTGTGTCTATGTGATTTTATTTACGCATTTACTTGCCTCTGGTTTAGTTATATTTGAATCGGTTGATGTTTTCAAATTGCAAATATATTGAAAACAAATTTACGTAGATATTAAATTTTAATTGCCTAACCAAATTTTAATTTTTATTGAAAAATAATATTTCATATCGTTGCATTTATTTCTCCTGACGGGAAACCCATTTATTGATCATTATTGTGAGTAGTTTCACAAATAGTAAGGAAGAAATGTTTGGAATTGCCATGTAAATCTTTTTAAAGTTTATTTGGGTGATATATTTAAGTAAGTAATATTTATTTATATATTTATTATTAATATTAATAAATAAAATGTCTTAATAATAAGATAGCTAAAAGTAGAAACAATTAGTAACTCTATAATAAAGCCAATAAAATAATAATAATATATTATTCTATATTAGAGTACAAACATATATATATATATATATATATATATATATATATATAATATCAACGGTGCTATTTTTTTTATTATTTTATTTTTTAGGTAATGAGAATCCTTTATTGTTAAGAGAGACAGTTTTCTCCCATGGAAATCTAACATGTGTACTTTAACCGGTAATTGAAGTTAACTTCTATACGATGGATTGGCCTAAATCTAGTGCACGGAAGAAAAAAATGTTAAAATAATAATGACCTAATAGAAAATATTCTAAGCCTATGAAGCAAAGGGAACCACAGTCCAACAGATATAACCCAAACAGCATAACATTAAAAAAGTAATAATTATATTTAATGAATATTTTTAAGAGGTTACCGCATTGATTCAATGATCAAAAATTGAACGTTCTAACGATTAAATGAAGATGACAGTTACATACACAAGTGAACATTCCTAACCACCGAAGAGGCGTAACATCTACATAATGATTTAGGAGTCCACTAACCAAATGGTGCCCCTCACTATAAATATAGTCTCGCCTCCGTAAAAGAAGAGGATAAAACTAGACAGATTATAAAGTCAGATACTCTCCTATACGAGTGTATCATTTCCAAAGCTGCTATCTCATTCGAGCGCATTTTAAGGAGTACAATCCTCCAAACAAAAATACTCAATCTCCATTTATTTGTATTCTTACATCCATTTTCTCACATCTTTCTCATATAAATAGTAAGATTACTAACTTGAATATAGAAAAATATATCAGGAAGTAAATTTCATATTTTTCTTACATGTTATTTGTTTTATTGAGGTGTGTAAGATCCAAATTTTGAATAACAAATACTAGACCCGTTTCTTATTGGACTCCTGTATAAGATAGTTCCCTGATTAGTTCAGCAATCTAGATCTTTAAGATGTATCATTGATACCATTTGTGGGAAAAATAAAACTCAAACCACACAGTAATTAAGTGAGAAACAGACATGGTAAATATCTTGGTTTAGATAAGTGCACCAGCCAGAGACGCCGTCTCACATGATGATGACCTGATAATGGATAGTCATGGAGATGCTCGCCCAATCACGAATATAAACACGGAGATGCTAGCGACCAGGGTGGACATGATATCCAAAATCCTCCATACCATCTATACCCAATTGGAGGGACAGCCACTGAGGGTTTCTTCCTCTAACTCCCAAGTTTGAGCATCTAAGAGGAGGGACTAGAGAAAAAAGTAGTCTGCCAAGGAGATGATTCAGTGGCCTGATGACCTTAAGGCCCAAAGGGCCACGAGCGATAGGGCCTAGAATCTGCTAGAAGGTCGATTCAGTCTTGGAACACAGGAGGAAAGCCTAGAGTGACAGAATTCATATTATTCCCGAGATGATCGAAAGCCTTCAACCTGAGAAGAAACTTCATCCAGCACCATGCCGAGAAGGGCCCGTAGACAGTCGTCCAACATGTATCCCCGAACCACTAAGAATTGAGGACTTTTCTTAATATTAAGAGAATTGTGTCCACTTCTCAAAGCGGAGGAGAGAATTCGAAAGATTGAGTAGTGATTGTTTAGAGGAAGGACAGATAGACACTTGGCCGATCTAGGCAGGTCACAGTTCACGAGGAAAATTAGGATGCAATAGCTCCCTCCCAAATTCAAAATACCAACCCTAGAGCTCTATGATGAAAGTTTTGATGCTAAGGACCATTTGGATCTATTTCGTACTTTGCTAGGATTCCAGGGCCTAGATGATGCGGTTTTGTGTCTCTACTTCCATCTAACCCTCAAAGGTGACGCCCAAATTTGATTTTATCGATTGCAACCAAATTTGATCAAAACAGTCTAAGAACTTGCTGACAACTTCCTATCGTAGTTCACTTGCAGCCGAACGGAGGAAAGTAGTGGTGGCACCTTGTCCGCATCTGACAATGACCAAACGAAAGTCTAAGGCGGTTCTTAACCTAGTTCAACGCAGAGCCTTGAATGATATCAAAGTTAATTATGAGATGAAGTGGAACTCTTTCATTACAACCGTACAGTTGGATGACTTCTTCAAATACTTGGTCTTATAAGAGTCCAAGATTTTTCTTGAGGTGTAGACTATCATCTACATATACATCGTCATCAAAGAGGCCAATAAAGCTCAAAGGTCGGAGCACACTGTGTGAGGTCCTTGACTCGAAACATGATATTTTGAGAGTAATTAAAATAATGATAATTTATACGAGGCCAAACATGTATTAAAAAATGAGGGTTGGGAGTAATAGTTAAAAATTTACCCAAGTTCAGCAAACTGTAGGGCTGCGCCCGCTGTGCGCCTTAGGTGCGGCAGTGAGCGCAAAATACAGTACACTGCCGCTTGTCGTGTGCTAGGCGCGCTTGAGCGAATGCTTGGTAGAAACCCTGCGCTCACCGCGCGCCTGCCGCTTGCTCGAGCGCAGGCGTGACTTTCACCCCTTCATTCTGATTTCGTTTTTGTTATAAAGTGAAGGGGCAAAGAGAGAAGGGTAGAGCAGCATCAGCACGAAGGAAAAGGAGGGAGAAGAGAAGAGTAAAAAGGAAAAATCTCTCATTCTGATCCACTCCGGGTAAAAATAACGGTAGATTGGGCTCAGGCAAGTGTAACTTGGACGCTATTTTTCATTTTTACCGCTTTTCCTTTTTCCAAAATTGGTAAAAATGCTCTAAAGTTTTTTTACTCCATGTTTAAAGCAAATGAAGCATGTTTCTCTCGATTATTCGGTTAGATTTCATGCTTACTCATGTGTATTGTAATATTTGGCTTCGATTTCATGAATGACCATGTATTTAGTGTCCGATTTGGTTTTGGAAGCATGATGTGAAACCCTAACTTGAAAATATTATGGATTTTTGGTTAAAATGCATGTGGTATATGTAATTGGATTTATGGTGTTGATTTCATGAATAAATACATGTTTGATATTCGATTTGAGTCCGGAAGCTTTGGCGAAGCTCTAAGTACGAAATTGAAGGGATTTAACCGCTTTAATCCAAATTTCTTGTCATGTAAAAGTTAATTGGTAACATGGTAATGTATAGCATGTGATTTATGACTGAAAAGTTTACACCGATTTACACTGTTAATTTTTTGTGAGATTATAAACTGTTTACAGTATATTCTGGAACAAATATGAAGAGTTATTGAGAAACTCTAATGACTTCTGAAACTGAAAAGGGTTTTCAGTTAAGAAATAAGAAGGAAAAATATTTCTAATACTATTATTTAAGACCCAGAACTGATATATAATCAGGTTAGGTTCTCCGACATGCCTTAGAACGTTATGGTGATAATCGAAGATAACTCCATTCATGGAGTTATACGTGGTCCACCTTTCCTCAAGGCGTTAAACCAGAGGGTAGTTTACTGTTACTGGTCGGCGTTTCTGTGACGATTCGTCGACATTTCTGTATTGATCCCCACAAAGGGGATAATACTGTCACTATTTATAGCCTTAGATTGTGAGAAGATGTACGCAATCTATCCTCAATCATTCGTCCCTCCACTAGTAGGGTCTACTGGTAGGGTCCTTTACTGATAGAAAAAGGAATTTCTGTAACTTATGGCATTGAGACTGATTTTTGCTTTCTAAAGTACGATTATATTGATTTTTGATTTTCAAGGTTTAACTAATGTCAAGTCATACATTCTCTACTTTTCATACACTGTTCATCTTCTGTATATTTTATATTATGATATATCTGTACAATATTCTGCATAATGAATTTATAACATGTATGCATGTACCTTGTTGGGTTTTAGCTTACTGACTTTTGAAGATTTGAAGCCTTTGGGGATCTTGGAAGGAAGTGTTTAGACGTAATTACCTGACTTTTTGTATATGAATTTTTTATGTATGAATTTTTATAAGAAATGTACGATATAGACAGAGATTTATACTTCTACAGGTTTATAGTTCTACTTTCACCTATGTTTTTTTTTGGATTCTGTTACAGGACCTAGATGGTATCTCTTATGAGTTTTTAGATAGTGGATAGAATTATAATTGAGCAATGGATGATATGGCAGGTTAAGATTCTGTGTATATGTATTGTAGGATAAAATGGTAATATTTATTTAGTTGTGTGCTTATTTCTGGATATTTGATACAGGCTGTATTTTGGATTTTATCCGATTTATTTAGAAAACTATGCCAAAATTCCTATAGAATTTATATGTTTTGAATTATGGTTTTAAATTCTATTTCTGTCTTGACGAAAGTTTTTGAGGAAAAAAATTTATTCCGTCACAATTGGTATCAGAAAAATGAAATGTCTTAGGGTTGATTGATCGAAAAGTGGAAGTATAGGCTTATGTTTATGTAGGGATAGGTCGTGGTAGTTAAGTTAATTAGGATGTTCAGGAAGTTGATCCCTAGGGTGGATTTGAGTTCTGACAAACTGTTGATGACCCCACTCCCTTAAATTGGTTTCTTGAGGATTATAATATTGTGTTTATTTTTTATTGTAAGATACAAGATGGCCAGTAGAAGAGGTAGAAGAGACAATCATGGTGGTGCTATTACTCCGCACGATAGAGAGGTGGCATATGTGGATCTTTTGGAAAGAATGACTAATGTGGTTGAGTCGGTTGAGTATCGTTTTATGGCTCCGATCCCTACACTCAAGCCAGCTCGGATAGTCTAGCTCCAACCACGTATGATCGATTTATAGCAGAGCGAACGCCGGACTTTTTGGAAAAACTGAATCCAACGGAAGCGGATGTGTGACTTAAAAGGATGAAGAAGATCTTTGTTGTAATTCGGTTCACTGACCAGGAGGAGAAGGTCACTTTGCGGTATACAAGTTAGAAGGCGAGGCCGACAGTTGGTGGAGTATGAAGAAGAGGGTGTTAGGAGTACCTGATGATGAGATTACATTGGAGATATTTGTGAATGTATTTATGGAAAAATATTTTTCATCCAGTATTCAAGATTAGAAAGAGCAGGAGTTCATGAGGTTGAGGCAAGAAAATATGACGGTGACGGAGTACGACGTAAAATTTACTGAGTTGTCCTATTTTGCACCTTTTTATGTGAAAGACGAGACGAGGAAAGCAAATAAGTTTTAGTAAGGGTTGCGAGATGATATTAGAAAATTCTTGTTGATCTTGAAGCTCCAGACTTATGAGAAGGAAGCTGAGACGAAAATGTTTTATGCACAGAGGACGGTAGTCGGATGAGTTTTAGTGCTGGATTGAATGTGGGCTCTTCTGGACCGATTAAGAAGGCGAGGACAGCTGAAAAAGGGAAGAGTATCGTTCCAACTCAGTCATTGACCGGTTCTCAGGCATCGGTAGTTGAGTGTATTACTTGCAGGAGGAGGCATCTAGGACAAGCATGTCGCAAGTTATTGGGTGCTGGCTTTAAGTGTGGACAGTAGGGTCACAAGATCAAAGATTGCCCGTTACCTCCAATGCTAGAAGGAAAGAAGCCTACCGTTACAGTTAAGGTATTTGCAGTAACCGTTCAGGATCCGGAGGCATCTCCTAATATTGTGGAAGGTACCATTTCTATTTGTGGAGTTCTTGCTTTTATATTATTTGATTCGAGTTCTACCCACTCCTTTATCTCTCCACGATTTGCATACTACATTGTGTCTACTCGTATTTTGGATTATGTGTTAGCTGTATCAACTCCCACTACATCTTCTGTGGTTACTGATATTGTATATCTTGGATGTAAGGCTGAGGTGAATGGAGAATGTTTGATTATGGATTTGATATTGTTAAATATGGATGATTTTGATGTCATTTTGGAAATGGACTGGCTAGTTAGATGTCATGCCAGTATTGATTATTTTCTAAAAAGGGTTTGTTTTGATATCCCCAGGATGGAGCCCTTTTTCTTTCAAGGCATTAGAAAGAAGAAGGTGCCTATGTTAATCCCTACCCTGCATGCCAAGCACTTGATGAAAAGTGGGAGTAAGACTTATCTGGCATATACCTGCACAACTGGGAGTCATAGTATGCTCGTTAAGGATATCCTGGTTGTTAATGATTTTGAGGATGTCTTTCCAGAGGAGTTGCCTGGACTACCTCCACACCAAAAAATTGAGTTTGAGATTGCTATTATTCCTAGTGTTAGTTCGATTTCTAAAGTCCCTTATCGTATGACCCCCACTGAATTGAAAGAATTAAAATTACAGTTATAAGAATTATTAGATAATGGCTTTATTAGATCGAGTGTGTCTCCTTGGGGTGCACCGGTATTATTTGTGAAGAAGAAAGGTGGGTCTTTGCGGCTACGTGTTGATTATCGTGAGTTAAACAAAATCACGATTAAAAATAAATATCTATTGCCGCGTATCGATGACTTGTTTGATCAGTTACAAGGATCTCCAGTGTTCTCAAAGATTGATTCGAGGTCTGGTTATTATCAATTGAGAATTAAGTCAGAGGATGTGGCCAAGACTGCTTTTCGGATGAGTTATGACCATTATGAGTTTTTTGTTATGCCTTTTGGTTTTACGAACTCCCCTACTACATTTATGGATTTGATGAATAGGGTGTTCAAGCCCTATTTAGATAAATTTATGGTGATATTTATTGATGACATCCTAATATACTCAAAGGATTATGAAGAGCACGAGACTCACTTGAGGATAGTACTTTAAGTACTTCGCGAGGAAAAATTATATGCTAAGTTGAATAAGTATGAATTCTGGCTAGAAAAAGTGATGTTTTTGGGGCATGTGATTCCTGATGGTGATATTTCGGTGGATCCAAAGAAGGTAGAGGCTGTTACAAATTAGAGTAGACCGACATTTGTGATCGAGGTTAGGAATTTTCTTGGCATGGCAGGCTATTACAAGCAATTTGTAGAGAACTTTTCGCAAATTGCTGCACCTCTGACTCGACTGACGAGAAAGGAGGCTAAATTTAAATGGATCGAGGAATGTGATCAAAGTTTTCAGGAGTTAAAGGACTATTTAACTACCGCCCCAGTACTGATCATTCCAGAGAGTTTAGGTGGCTTTGAGGTATACTGTGACGCTTCTGAGGCAGGCTTGGAGTTCGTATTGATATAGTATGGAAGGTTGTGGCTTATGGGTCTAGACAGTTGAAGGTGTATGAAAAGAACTACTCGACTCATGATCTGGCGTTAAGCTGCTGTGGTGTTTACTTTGAAAATTTGGAAACATTATTTGTATGATGAGAAGTTCTCTATTTATTCTGATAATAAGAGTTTAAAGTATTTGTTCTCGCAGAAGGAGTTTAATACGAGGCAAAGGAGATAGCTTGATTTCTGAAAGACGATGACTATGAGATACAGTACAAACCAAGAAAGGCTAATGTAGTTATGAATACTTTGAGTTACCGATCGGGTTATGTGGCTAAATTACAAATTAAGCAGATGGAGATATTGGATTATGTGAAGTAGTGTGATATCCAACGGTATGCTTGGGGTGATAGAATGCTTTTGTCATATCTTCGGGTCCAGTCAGAGGTGATCAATGAAATTAAGGAGAAATAAGTGAGTGACCCATTTCTTGTGGATATTGTAAATGATATGAATAGAGACTCTCGAGTTGATTTTAATATCCAGATCAATAGAGTATTGAGGTTCAAAGACCGACTATGTATACTGGACGACTGGGAATTGAAGGAGAGGATCTTGAAGGAAGTTCATAGGTCTCGGTACACGATCCACCCCAGGGCAAATAAAATGTATTAGGATTTGAAAAAGACTTTTTGGTGGAGGAATATGCGAAGATATATTATGGCTTATGTGGAGAAATGCTTGGTATGTCAGCAACTGAAAGCTGAAAGGAGGAAGCCTTCTGGGTTGTTACAACCAGTGTCATCCCGAGCTGAAAATGGGAGGATATTTCTATGGATTTTGTATCAGATTTACCGAGAACTCCTAGGAATCATGATGCCATTTGGGTTATAGTTGATTGGCTGATGAAATCGGCCCATTTCTTGGCGATTAGGATGGCATATTCTTGTGACAGATTGACCCAATTGTATATAAATAAGATTGTGAGGCTCAATGGAGTACTTGTTTCGATTGTGTCTGACAGAGACTTGTTTTGTCTCGATGTTTTGGGAGAGCTTGCACAATGAGTTGGGGATAGAATTAAAATTTAGTATTGCGTATCACCCTCAAACGGATGGCCAGTCAAAGCGTACCATTCAGATCCTTGAGGATATGTTGAGGGCCTCAGTATTAGAGATGAAAGGGACTTGGGATGGTTATCTGACTTTGGTGGAATTTGCATACACCAATAGCTACCAAGCAAGTATTGGCATGGCACCTTTTGAGACATTGTGTGGTAGAAAGTACAGATCGCCAATTCATTGGGAGGAGATCAGAGACAAGAGAATTTTGGGTCCTAAAATTGAGAAAGAGACTGTGGAGAAAATTTGACTGATTCACGAGAACTTGAAGGTTATTCAAAGCAGGTAGAAAAGTTATGCAAGACCAGAGGAGGTCGAGTTGAAATTTGAAGTAGGAAATTTTATCTTTCTCAAAGTCTCACCATCTAAGGGGATATACAGATCCGGAGTAAAAGGAAAGTTAAAGCCGTGTTTCATCGGGCCTTTTGAGATTCTGGAGAGAATCGGGGAGGTGGCCTACAGGTTGGCACTATTGCCCACTTTAGCGGATGTGCACGATGTATTCTATGTGTCGATACTACGGAAGTATGTACACGATCCGACGCATGTGATTGAGTATGAGCTCTTGATTGTTGATAAGGATCTATCCTATGTCGTGGAGTTGATATGGATATTAGACCGAAATGATCAAAAGCTAGGCACAAAGACCATCCCCGGGTGAAAGTGTTTTAGAGGAATCATTCAGGAGGAGGCCACTCGGGAGCACTAAGAGGATGAGGTCGAAATAAGTATCCCCACTTGTTCACTTGAGGTATGCAACTCCGTTCAATTTCGAGGATGAAATTTCTTTAAGTGGGGGAGAATGTGAGGTCTCAGACCCGAAACATGACAATTTGGGATTAATTAAAATGATGATAATCTATAAGAGGCCAAACATGCATTGAAAAATGAGAGTTGGGAGTAAAAGTGAAAAATTTACCCGAGTTCAGCAAACTGCGGGGCTATGCCTGTCGCGCACCCGAGGAGCGATAGAGAGCATAAAACACAATACAAAACCGCTCACTGTGTGCCAGGCGACTCGAGTGAGCACCTGGCAGAAACCCAGCGCTCGCCATGTCCCTGCCGCGTGCTTGAGCGCAGTCACAATTTTCACTCCCGCGTTCTGATTTCGTTTTTGTTATACAGTGAAGGGGGAAAGAGAGAAGGGCAGAGCAGCAGCAACACGAAGGAAAAGAAGGGAGAAGAGAAGAGAAAAAAGGGAAAATCACTCATTCTGATCCGCTCCGGGTAAAAATAACGGTAGATCGAGTTCAAACAAGTATACCTCGGATGCTATTTTCCGTTTTTACTGCTTTTCCTTATTCCAAAATTGGTAAAAATGCTATAAAGTTTTGTTGCTCCATATTTAAAGCAAATGAAGCATGTCTCCCTCGATTATTCGATTATATTTCATATTTACTCATGTATATTGCAATATTTGGCTTCGATTTCTTGAATGAGCATGTATTTAGTATCTGGATTTGGTTCGGAAGCATAATGCAAAACCCTAACTTGAAAATATTATGGATTTTGGGTTAGAATGCATGATTTGGTATATGTATTTGGATTTATGGTGTTGATTTCATAAATAAATACGTGTTTGGTGTTCGATTTGAGTTCGAAAGCTTTGGCAAAGCCCTAAGTACGAAATTGAAGGAATTTAACCGTTTTAATCCAAATTTCTTGTCTTGTAAAAGTTAATTGGTAACACGGTAATGTATAGCATGTGATTTATGACTGAAAAGTTTACACCGATTTACACTGTTAATTTTCTGAGGGATTATAAACTATTTATAATATATTCTGGAACACATCTAAAGAGTTATTGAGAAACTCTAACTGACTTCTAAAACTGAAAAGGGTTTTCAGTTAAGAAATAAGAAGAAAAAATACTTATGATACTATTATTTAGGACCCAGAACTGATATACAGTCAGGTTAGATTTTTCGACTTGTCTTAGAACGTTATGGTGGTAATCGAAGATAACTCCGTCCATTGAGTTATACGTGGGCCGCCTTTCCTCAGGGTGTTAAACTACAAGATAGTTTACTGTTACTGGTCGACGTTTCTATAACGATTTACCGACATTTCTGTATTGACCCCCACAAAGGGGATAATACTGTCACTATTTATAGCTTTAGATTGTGAGGAGATGTATACAATCTATCCTCGATCATTCACCCCCTCCGCTAGTAGGGTCTACTGGTAGGGTTCTTTACTGATAGAAAAAGAAATTTCTGTAACTTTTGGCATTGAGACTGATTTTTGCTTTCTAAAGTACGATTATACTGATTTTTTATTTTCAAGGTTTAATTAATATCAAGTCATACATTCTCTTCTTTTCATACACTGTTCATCTTTTGTATATTTTATATTATGATATATCTATATAACTGTTCTACATAATGAATTTATTGCATGTATGTATGTACATTATTGGATTTTTGCTCACTATTTTACTATTTTTTTTTCTTCGGATGAGATAGTAGAGCTCGTATGAATGAAAAGGAATAGCTAAAGTTAGCCTACTAACTTTTGAAGACTTAAAGCCTTTGGGGATCTTGGAGGGAAGTGTTTGGATGTAATTGCCTGGCTTTTTATATATGAATTTTATGTGTATGAATTTTTGTAAGAAATGTATGATACAGACAAAGATTTATACTTTCGTAGGTTTATAGTTCTGCTTCCGTTATATGTTTCTTTTCTAGATTCTGTTACAAAACCTAAATGGCATCTCTTATGAGGTTTTGGATAGTGGACAGAATTATAATTAAGCCATAGATGATATGACAATTTGAGATCTTGTGTATGTATGTTGTTGGATAAAATGGTAATATCTGCTTAGTTGTGTGCTTATTTTTGGATATTTGATACAAGTTGTATTTTAAATTTTATCCGATTTACAGAGAAAACTCTGCTGAAATTCCTACAGAATTTATACGCTTTGAATTATGGTTTTAAATTCTGTTTCTATTTTGATGGAAGCTTTTGAGGAAAAAAAATCCGTTCTGTGACACAATGTGTCGGACTACGTTCTCCTTTTTGTCATTAACTTATTATCACTATTAATTATTGATAAACAAATATATATAAATATATATAGATATACAGGATCTATACAATTACCACATTATTAGTGGCTTCAACTCCATACTATAGGAGTGGGACATCGAATCTTATTAATGAAAGATACCTGCTAAAAATCATCCAATAAAGGTACCTCCACCACAACTTGCAAAAGTATACATAATATCCATAATAATTTGTGAAAGTAATGTTATACAAATATCATCAAAATTTAATATATCATTTCATACTTTGAAAGTTTTACAGATATTTGATACATCAAAATCACACCATAAAATGCTCTTTCATAAGCCTAAAAATAGAACTCATGATCTTCATTCTTCTTTATTTGGTATCAACTCGTATGACTTATCTAAAAATTAGTAAAAAGAGTAAAAAAGTGGGTAAAATACTCAGTAAGGCATCATATATAGTAATAACATGCGCATTTTACTTAAATCATATCATTGAATGGAATAGGAGTCATAATGTATTACCTAACCAAAAAACATCGACAGAAAATAATTTCTTATTTATCTTGTTTTTCATTGTCTTAATCGTCAAATACATTAAAAACTTATTTATCTTTAGGAATCAGAGTTAGTAGGCCTTATTAACTAATGGAGTAGATAATCGAGAAAAAAATTGTATATATTTTTTCACTCAATCGAAGGCCATGATATCCTACTGAACAATCGGACATGGGCGATACTACCTATAACCCAGTAGATGGGGCTAGATATCTGCTTTTATATCATCTGCGGTTATAATGAGGCAGTCATCGATTTACCACTATAATATTCTAAGACATACCATAAAATATTACCCTCTGAATAATTTCTCAGTCCAGTTTTTTTACTTTTTTTAATTTAGAAAAAAATTTTATACTTTAGTTCTTGATTCTTAATTCTCACCCTTTTGGAGAACATTTTATATTTTTCTTAATAAAATTAGAGTCCATTTGTTTTTCTTCATCATAATGACTTATACATTTTTATCATCATAATAAATCCATAACGTGAAATTTGGACAGAAAATCATACAGCAAAAATTTATAATTTTTTACATATTTAATAAGCATGTATTACATAATTAAAATATGCAGATAATATAAAATAATTGAAAATTAATATCTACGAAATATAAACATGTAGAAAATATTTTTATACATCTACATATGAGGAGAATTCTAAAATAATATATATAAATATGATACAAATAATTAAACGAGAGTTTATGATAAATTTTATAGTAAAATAATGGTAGACTGATAAATATACTAATTTTCATACTTTATTTTAAAATCTCGAGTGCCCGGCAGGCACACCTGTGTTGCCTCCGGCATTAGGCAGGCGTGCAAGCGTCACCCCAGGGGTCGAGTGCGATATGCGTCTGGTTTGTAATTTTTTTATTTTTAACCTTTTTTATATCATTTGATCTTAATTTTAACTATATTAAATTCTTTAATCACAATAATATAAGTTACCAAAAATTAATCACAATTACATAAGAGTCCAAAAACTAGAACCTTACATGTGCAGATCACCATCCAAGATCAACAAGCATGAAGAAGAGGAAAGGAGATAGCTCCACATCCGAGAGTTCAGGAAATAACTAAGGACAAAATTGAGTGATCGAAGAGTGTTTAGGCCATTGAACTAACTTCATTAAACAATACCCAGACGAATATCATAATGTAGATTCAGGACGAGAAATTTCTGAAGTGGCCCACGTAGCCTAAGAACCCAGAAGGAGGAGATAAATCAAAGTATTGTTTCTACCATCAATCTTTGGCTTATAGCGCTGAAAATTGTCAGACTCTATAAAGAGTAATTGGGGCCCTCATCCAGAAGGGGTACCCCAATAAGTTCTTAAGAGACACAAGGCATACCTCCGGGAGAGCAAATGATGATGAGTTAGGGTAGTAGAAGCAGTCATGCAATTGGGTTGCGACCGGGGTAGTGAATATGGTATTCATGAGACCACACAGAAATAAAAGTTCAGACCACCTAGAGAAGACTTCCAACAATAAGAAGTAAATGATAGGAGAAAGAAATGATGTCACTAGTTTTAGCGACGAGGATATAACTCATATAATAACTCCCCATTCTGATCATCTTGTTGTATCTATACTAGTTTCAAATAGTACTCTTAACTGTTAACCAAAATGAGTCTTTATTGATAATAAAAGTTTAAAAAATTATTTGTACCTTGATGCATATTTTAAGATCGGATTGAAAAGATACCAAATGAGATCGATCGAGAAATTACCATACGGTCTTGATAACAAACCCATTTCGGTCAAGGGAACCATTCAATTGGAGTCACACTAGAAACGTATCCAAAGATAATGTCATGCAAGCTTATATCCCTAATAGTCAACCTACCTTCAGTTTACAATACTATTTTAGGATGGCCTTACTTAGTCACATTCGGAGCATGTGGCGTTGAAGAGGTCCTGGGCGACCAAGTCACTGGTCGGATATACTACTTATCTCAAGTCAATCAGGATATTCCGAATGAGTTGTTTAAAGACTTCAACCTTTGGGGCGAAGTAATGCTACAACAAGGTCAATCCGATGAGTTGACACATCAAATCCCACTAGATTTGAATGATTCTGAGAAATATATGCAGAACGGGAGCTCTCTATCGAATCACATGCATTAATGGCTGATGACTTTTCTGTGGCAAAACTTTGATATTTTTGCATGGACAATCTCTAACATGTCAAAAATTTCGACAAAGGTAATGATCCATAGGTTGGACTCTGATCTTGGACACAAACTCGTTAGGCAAAAGTTGATGAACCATTCCATCGAGAAACTAATTACTATAAGAGAAGAAGTCAGTAAGGTACTTGACTCAAGGCTTTATAAAAGAGGTCAGTATTTAGACTAGTTTTCAAATATAATTCTCATCAAGAAAAGTATTGAAAAATAGTGAATGTACGTTGACTTCATCGATATTAATAAAGTATATCCGAAAAACAGTTTTTTATTACCCATAATGGACGTGTTGGTAGGCTCAACATTTGGGTACAAGATGTTAAATTTTATAGATGTCTATTCATGCTACAATTAGATCCGGATGAATCTTGACAGTGAATAATATACCTTTTTTATGATCGATCAGAGGACATATTATTACATAATTATACTCTTCTTTTTTTTTGGTAAGTCAAAATTATACTCTTCGATTTATAGAATGTAGGATCTACATACCAGATACTTGTGAACAAAATATTCAAAGTGCAAATAGGATGAAATATGGAGGTATAGATATGGTTGTCAAAAGTACAGAAGCTGACGACTATATTTGCAGTCTTAGAGATGGTTTTGACGTGCTCCAAGCGCATTGAATAAAGCTAAATCCAACAAAGTAAATATTTGGCGTAACATTTGGAAAGTTCCTTAGCTTTACTACGTTTCATTGTGGAATCAAAGTGAACCTCGAGAAGAAAAAGTTATCATAGACTTAAATCTACCTCGAACTGTGAAAGAAATTCGAAGGCTAATTGTGAAACTCACAGCGCTCTCTCATTTCCTAACAAAATCAGTAGAGAAATATCTACCATTCTTCAAAACCCTAAAAGGAACGAAAGAAAATGGTTTTTCGTGGATGAAAGACCGCAAGTCGCCCTTCTAGAATTAAAGGAATACCTCATCAACCCACCTCTCTTGATCTCTCCGAAAGAAGACGAGGAATTATACCTATGTCTAGTGATATCTAACACAGCGCTAAGCTTAGTCTTGATTAGGTAAGAATTTGAGATACAACGACAGATATACTATGTCAATTAAATCCTGACAAATACTAAGACTCATTACTCGCATACCGAGAGGATCGCTTTAGCATTTGTTTAGTCTGCTAAGAAGTAATGACTGTACTTCCAAACACACAAGAACATCATCCTAATAGATTAACCATTAAAAGGGATTCTGTAAAAACCCGACATGCCAAAATAGTTGACCGAATTGACCATCAAATTGAGCAAGCTTGACACAAAATTTTGGTCGCGGCTAAGCATAAAAGGTCAAGCCCTCACAAATTTTATAGTTGAAAGGACAACCCCAATTCCAGATGATGTTAATACAAGTGAAGACACTCATGCTAAGAGGAGACTCTGGTCTAGATCTTGCATGTGGATGGGTTATAATCCTAATCAGAGAGAGGTGCAGGCATGGTTTTGAGAACTCTAGATGGGTTGGAGATAAAATATTCAATGACACTTGAATTTTCAACCACCAATAATGTCATCGAGTACAAGGCCTATTAGCCTGAATCAGGCTAGTAAATGAATGCTCGACAAAAAACCTGGTCATCTATAGCAACTCAAAACTGGTCGTCAACCAAGTCATTGGTAATTTTAAAATTTTCAACCCATTGTTCGCAAGATATCTTGCTAAAGTGAAGGGCCTGATCAAGGAATTTGACAGGGTAGAAATGCTCCATATATCGAGAGAAGACAATTAAAAAGTAAGTCAACTGGCAAAAGTAGTAGCGATTGGTAATCCTGAACAATACATGAGAAGTGCTCGCAACCTCGAGCACAGAATTATAAGAAGAAATGATACTTTAGATCTAGATGGCGATATTTGGATGAATCTGTATAGAAGGTACCTAAAAGAGGGTTTTTTGCCAAAACATTCGAATAACGCCAAGTATATAAAAAAGGCAACAGGTTGGTACACCTTCTTGGATGGAAGATTGTATTAATGATGGTACTACATCTCTTACTTGTGGTGTGTAACGCTAGAAGAAGCTGACTATGTATTGATCAAAGTGAAACTCGACATCTACGGGTCACACATAGGGGTAAGAACTTAACATTCAAAGTCATTATATAGGGTTACTACTGACCAATGAAGAAATGAGACGCTACAAAATTTGTAAAGAAATGTAAAAATTGCCACATCCAAGGCAGCGTCTCTCATTGTCTACACACAGAATTGTAGACCCTATAATAACCCTAACCGTTCACTCAGTAGGGGCTTGACATATTAGGTCTATTGTCCATTGTATCTGGATAAAGAAAATTCATAATAGTCGACACCGATTACTTTATAAAATAGGTAGAGACCTCATCACTGGCATGGATAATCGAGTAGAATGTGATAGAGTTTGTTTGATAGAATATCATATGCGAATTCAGAGTTTCTGAGGTCATAATGACTAACAATGGAACTGAATTCATTGGCAAAAGATTCACTAAGTATTGCACAAGTTTGAGAATTTGACTGATTCACACTTCTATTGCCTATCTATAAGTGAACGTGTAGGTAAAAGTAATTAAATATATCCTACTACATGGGTTAAAAACGAAGTTAGAAGACATAGGGGGGTTCTTGAACGGATGAGCTACCCTCAGTGATGTGGTCCTATCGGATGATACTAAGGAAACCTACACAAGAAATAGTTTTCAATTTATATTATGGGATTGAAGAAGTCATCCCGGTAGAGATCACTCTGCCCAACTTCTAAGTGAAAAGTTTCAACCAACAAAGCAACTCTCAATAACTCAGAAAGCAATTCAACTTGCTCGAGGAAGCCAAAGACGCAGCTAGGAACAAGCCCGATGGACTAGAGCCCGATGGTCGATAATTGACGAACTAGAACTCAACGCACAAATGCAACAACTTTCTCCGATAGTAATGAATACCATCGGCTAAGTGCGGTTGACGATCTAAGCTTCGTCAAAACCGGATGACTATGGCAACCAAAACTAGTCGACTACCAAGAGTGTAAGGCTAGAGTTTGAATTTTTATCATAATTTTGGTGAATTAAATTAATATAATTAAAATTAAGATCAAAAGATAAATAAAATTAGGTCAAAATTCAATTTCAGATAGGGTCATATCAAGTTAATGGGTGCTCGACCGACACTTGACGTGCGCCCGTGCGTGGGAAGATAAAATGATCAAGTTTGATCATCACTGGAGTGCGCGTTGATAGAAAACTCATGCTCAATACACGCCCAAGGGACACTCAAACGTGCGGAGGTAGAATGTTCACCCTTGAGTTGCGCCAGAGACGGTGCTCGTTTGTTGTAGTATTCAACTATGACACTTGACGCATGCCCGATCAACATTTAAGCACCACTTGAATATAAATAGAGCATCTGGCTAATTCTCTTTCATTTTTAGCAGAGTTTGAGAGAGGAGAGAGAAGGAGATGAGGAGAAGAGAGAGAAGAAGAGAGGAAGCCAAAGAAGCTCAATTCAAGTCTATTCAAGCCAGAATTTTAATAATTTAGAATCAAGACAAGTGTATTATAGGCATTTCTTTCTATTATTGCTATTATTTCACAATTATCTGAGAATTTTATATTTCAAATACTCATGTATGATATAATTTCGTAGTTTAGAGGTTTATAATCAACATACATGTGAATTTATTCTTATTTTGTTGTGAAACTACATAAAATTCATGTCTAGTCTATAATATATTGTATAACTTAGCTCATTTCTGCAATCTTTCCTTCATGCATGCTTGAAAATATGATATAATGTTTCTACATGTTTGAATTTTGTACCCAACAATCTTGCATGATTATAAATTGCTAATATAATTTTCTGCATGTTCTGAAAACTTAATTAAGTTCCCTGTTTGTGTTGTAAATTTATATAAATGTCTGCTTGTTTTGTTGATAAGATAAAATATAGGAAATTTTACAGTATTTCTGATAAGTATATTTTTTTGATTTTTTGCACTGGATGTTCTCTGTATTATTTTTGGTAAGAACAGTTCTGTATGATTAAGGAACTTATAATTTAACATTTTATGTGAAGAATTTATAAAAATTTTAAAAAATTCTATAATTACATTAAGAAATTATAGATATTTTCTACAGAATGAGAAAATTATAAAGTATGAAAAAATGTGTAGAATTTTTCTAAATATATGCATTTGTTCATAGTTATATTTCAATGGATAGTATATTATAGTACGTCTTAATATATTATAATAGTAAGTCGAAGTATAAACTTATCATTTGCGGGTAAAAGTAACTTTTGCCCCGTCTACAGGGTTATATATATGACAATCCACATATGAGTCTTTAATAGTAGTGTACGATTTTTCGTTGTATGAAAATAAATATAACCCGAACTTCTTTAGTCGGTGAGGTCCTATTGACCTTTAATTCCTATGAAAATTTATATTTGAGTATGAATTTACACAACATTTGGCTAAGTATTGAAAAGACAAAATTTAATATTCATATCATTGTATCAAATTCTATTATTCCTTTCGATATGTTTTTAATATAAATTATATATGTTTAATTATAAATTATATATCTTATTGAGTTTTTAACTTACTCATTATTTCTATTTTACTAACTCATTTAGATGAAAGACTTGAATAATTGTAAGACAATTAGGATTGAAGGATGAATATGTTTTAAGAATTTAGAATATGAAATTATAGAATTGTGATGTTGTATTTTGATTTTGAATAGTAGTTAATATATTTATGTTAATTTTTAGATAAAAATTAGTATATATATGACAATCGGACAATGACTTGTAAGTTATGGGATGAATGTTGGTTATTTAAATTCAACGGATGCAGTTTATTTTGATTTTGTTAGGTTCCGATATAATTTTTTACGTAAGGTCTGACGTTATAGTTGGGTTGGTATCAGAGTCATATAGGTCGTGGTATATTTTAGTTTATGTGTATAGTTTATATTATTTTATTTTGATCAATCGATATAACGATATAAAGTTCACATCGGTGGACAACTGAACAGTTAATTATGATGTTAAATGGATAATTAGATTGTTAATTGAACAATTATTTATAATGAAATTGGGATTGGACTTTTGGAATGTGACAAAGAGGCTTTCCAGTATGAATGCTACGACGTCTTTTCATAGGAATGAGCACAATCAAATAAATACGTTTAACCAAACCTGGCGACAATAACAATAATACTTAGTCGGCAAGTAAAATGGATGTTAAGCAAGAAGATTCAATATAAATAAGAAGATATCAATGACAATAATCAAAACGATCTAATTGATTTAATGATAAGTTGATATTTACAACAAGGAGATTAGAAACATCCAACAGGACATTACAAGATATTGCTAATTGCCTACATTGGAACATAACAACTATCTTAAGGTTGGGAGCCTCCTAGTGATCGTGGCGATGGCTCCCTACCTATCTCTAAGAACTCAGTCAAGTCAGAAAAGCCAGGAGCTCTAAAATCTCTCAAATCGAGATAGTAGTGGAAAATCAGGAGCGACTAGAGACACAATCCACCTACAGCTGTAGAAATTGTCTTGAAATCCATCCAAGGTAGGTCCAACTTCTTTCGGACGGAGATGAATCCTTAGCTCTTGTTTGAGTGAGGCACACTTGTTTCGAAGATCGGCAAATAACTGCTCAATCTTTAGGATCTTGTTATCGAGTGAAAGGATTCAATCCAGAGCCAAAGATTTTTCATCTGAGAGCTCTCGAGATTTCGCCAACCACTTGAATAACTCTTGGTCAAGTAAAGTGGCCCAATCTTGACACTGTTGAGCCTCGATAATGGCAGCATCAATCTAAATCTCCATCTCCCTGAGAACAAAAGGATCGGTGTACACCTCAAACAAATGAGAAATCTTAGCACCTCGCTGGTACAACTTATTTGTAATCAAATGAACAAATTCCTGTGACTATCAAGTAAAAGAAATGGATAGTTAGAAACAATGACAATAAAAAGAATAATGACCAAATAAAGAGTTCTGTAGGTAGTATTTGAATGGGAAATGGTCTCTCATGGAAAGACGAACCAGGGGAATCTCCGAGACCGGAGATGGATGGAGATCTCCAGAACAATAGAGGTAACATAGGGTGATAGAGAGGGACCTCAAACCTAGGAGGAGAAGCAGAATCACCCGAAACCTCAAGGAATTCAGATGCCAAAACCTCAGAGCGAGGTACCTTATCTGCAGCTATGACTTCTAGATTATTATCATTGAATTTTTCAACCGCCTAATCGTTATTTATACGTTCATCAACAAAAATAGCAGGAGGCATTAAGACCGGTACATCAGGGGACGAGTTGACCAAAATTGGGACCCTATACTTGGCCACAAATGGAGAGTCGATCGACTCACTCAATCTACTGGCCATGAGGTCATTTATTCTCGAAGTATAAGGTATTGGGGCCTCATCACCCTCAACAAATCCAATCGCCTCTACAAAAATAGGGTGAATTGGAGAAGAGTGATGAGAACCCGGCCTCTAAAACAAGTCACCAGCAAGCGACCTAATCATCACATCACAGTACTCATCGATAGTCTCGTCGAGGTCAGTAGAGGAATATAAGGAAGGAACTACCCTACTAGCCACCCTTTCAGGAGAGTCTCGAATGAAAAGCTTACTGGCTTCCTTTTAGGCAGTCAAAAAGGCATGATGGTGATATCCTCCCCTTCCTTTCTGACCTCCCATTTGACATTGGCAATAAGTATCTGTCCTTCGGAGAGAGATGGCATTCTCTTCAATAAGCTCTCCAGGCCATGCAATCCTTTCTCTCCATTCGATATGTAAAGTAGACAGAATTAATTTTGCCCCAATTATTGGAGAGAGTCCAGTCAGAAGGGCCCGTAACATAAAAATATCGGTCCTTTTAACCCTTTATTGAATCGGGGTTGCCCGCTTATTTTATATTTTTTGCGGGGAATGAAAAAAATCTAGTCAGTATCCCGGTTAAACCAGAAGACTACCTTAACAACCCACGCGTCTAGGAGAAGCTTATTGTAATGAAAGATAACTCATAAGAAAATCAAATATCTAAGAGAGTTGGGGTGGAAGTGTGCCACCGGAATCTCAAGAGCCTCCAGAATCTTGTACAGATCTTTCGCAAAAGGAATATGAAGGCCTTTCTTCAGATTGGCCTCGTAGATGGTAGTGAAGTTGAGCTGAGGAGTGTAGGCTTTGTCATCAGACTTGGGCATTATGTATGTAATAGTAACGAGAATATTATATTTCTCATACATAACATCCACTTCATTGCAAGTGAGGACGGACTAGATCACAGTGACACCCTTGAAAGTTGATTGGGAAGCCATGGAATTGAGAAAAAAAAAAGAACAAGTTAGGGCAAAGCATGCAAGAAATGAAAAAGTGTAAAAGCGACAAAGGGCCAAAGTTTAAAGAGCCAAAAGGATACTGAAGACAAGTATCTTCTGTTGTCCGAAAATGGTATCGTTTAAGGATACTGAAGAGGCACGTCCCCATAATGGTTGAGCCATATGCCTGCACTGAAGAGTGTCACATTGCGTTAGTTTCGCTACGTCAGTAATGATGGCATGATGCCACGTTTCTTAGCGCAACAGGAAGATAGCTGGCAACTTTGATGCCTAGATTGATGAATCTCTAACATAGTGCAAGTTATGATGCCCTGACATATCCCTTTCCAAGATAGTATATTGACAACAAGCGACCTTGTCGTACTCGAGACTAATTTGAATAATTCACAAATGCCATACCAAGTGTTTGAAGTATATTAATATAAGTTAAGTTGTCAAAAGATTGAGTTATTAGTGGTCTGAATTATCAGATTGTCAAAAAAAAAAAAAGCAAAAGATAATATGTAAGTACTTCAATTATTTAGTGCATGCAATAATGTTAGAGCCATACAATAAAGACAAACAACATTCAGGTAGTTTTATTAATTAATTCTTTTCATAACATACAACTTATAATAACAAAATACAACTTGAAAGGAGATAAATAATACATGGAGCGATAATCCGGCTAGAGAAGTCCAACTGATCTGGTAACATATTTCTTGATCACCTCTATGAGGACTAGCAAATAAAGGGTACCAACACAACACACTAGCCAATTTTGGGACGGACACAAAAAAAAGTGGCTCTCCCGAGAGAGAAATAGTGGCAACCCCTTTTAGAATTGTACATTTTCTAAACAGGAAGGCTACTATAAAAAAAAGGCAAAAAACCCCCTACTCAAAAAGATACAGTAGTTGAACTCTAAAAACGGCTCATGTCGACTAAAACATTAGTACAAAAAACCATGTTACAACAATGAATGCCTGATTTTGGAATGGACGTAAAAGAGAAAAACTAAAGCAGCTTTCTGTATAGAAGAGGATAACCAAAACAGATTTCAAACACATCCTCAGATCTCGATTTATGTTGGGGAAGAACTTCCTCTGATTTTGATTTGTGGCCGCGAAAGCTCAATGCTGGCTTTGAACAGTCATACCACTTGGCGGGCAAAAGACACTTCGTGATGTAAAGCACAAGGTGCCCCGCAATTTATGGCCGAGAGGGATGATTAATGGGCATTTAATATGAGAAGATAACATATCTCGGTATTGATGGCAGAGAATCAAATCATACCAAATAAGATACCAAATTGATAAAATATTTAGGGAATGAGTACGCATAAAATGTTTACAGTTGGCATCCCATCGTGAATATGTTGGGAGTCAAAATTCAAATCTTCCAATATGGGGGGCTACTAATAGGTACGACAATACATGGATCAGCCCAAATTCAGTGCATAAAAGCAAGAAAGGCTCAAGTAATGATGGACCAATAGAATACCTTTTAAGCCCATGAAGCAAAGGGGACAACGGTTGGTCCAATAGACGAGATCCAAATTACCTAACATTGAAAGAACAATAATGGATATTCAATGAATAGATTCAAGTGGTTATCGTATTAATCTAATAATAAAAAATTGAACGGTTCGGCAACTAAATGAAGGCGACAGTTACATGCAAAAATAACGTTATTAATCACCGAAGAGGCGTGATGCCCATGTATTGATTTAAGGATCCGTCAACCAAATGATGCCCTTCAATATAAATGTAGCCTCTCACCCACAGAAGAAGGGGACGAAGCTTGATAGATTACAAATTCATACACTCTCCCATACGAGTGTATCACTTTCAAAACCACTGTCTCATTTGAGCGCGTTCTAAAGAGTACAACCCTCCAAACAAAAACATGCAATCCCCATTCATTTGTATTTTTGCATTTATTTTCTCACATTTTTCTTATCTGAATAAAAAGATTACTGATTTGAATATTAAAAAATATATTGGAGAGTGAGTCCTATATTCATATTATCTTTTATTTATTTTATTGTGGTGTGTATTATTTAAATTCCGAATAATGAAAATCGGATTTGTTTCTGATCAAACTCCTGTGTAAAATAACTTCATAATTTGTTCAATTATTCAGATATTTGAGACACATCGCTATCCTAATTGGCTCACATTACAGCCTAATTGAGTTTTCATTTAAAAAAAAAATCATTATTTTGTTTAATCTGACTGAATCTTCAAAAAATTTTAAATAAAATTAGATTATTATAAAATCAAAAATAACATGAAAACTATTGCCCCTAAGCCTTATTTTGTCTATTTGGATTTAGTGAAAATATGAGACCTACTTTACATTATAGTCAAACATTTGCACTGTCTACTTGCTTGACACAGAGGTCGTTTGCCTGAAAATGGCCCAAGATTATTAAAAAAAAAAATGTAACTATAATAATTAATTATTTAGTTGTTTATTATTTTTGAAAATAAATATCATCCCTATAACTTCAAATGTTCTAGTATGTTTGGTAGGTGGTGGACCCTCACAATGGCATAGCCGTCAGAAAATCAAAAATTAAATAGAGAGGAGAAAATTATTAATAATTTAGCAAAATTGTCATGTCACAATAAAATTAACCCCTTTTTTTTTCCACTGATTTTTGAGAAATTAAATTTGTTTAACAGGCATACAGGTCCTTATAACATCAAAAGAAAAGAATTTAACTAGGGTATTACATCTAACCCTAGTTAAGAATACAAGTCCGAGTATACAGTTAAGGCTAGATGAGACAGATCGGGATGACTTAAAACTGTCTCCTTCGTCTTGCTATTTTTATGAAATTAGTGTCCCCTGCCAAATTCGATTTGATATGAATAAAATATAAAAATCTGAGATTTGAAGGGGTAAAATTGTCATCTGATCCCGAATGCTAAATAAATACAGTGAAGCCATTTTTAATGGATAGTTATGACTTATATTTTCAAAGTGGGTAACTATTATAGTGGCTCTGGGGTGTGACATCACACGTTGATGTTGGTGGCCGTTGACCTTTCCAATACCCATAATAATAACTTAAGAGAAGAGGAGCACTCTAAGTTGAATGCGCTTCGCATTTTCCACGCCTTTTATTTGGCAGGCTGGCTTTCACGGGTTTATGACAATAATCTTTGGAAAACTTCCATTGATTATTTGAAAATATTTTTCAGTAATTTAAAATTATTTATCTAACTATTGCATTAATAACGATGAAAGGGTACCACGCTAATATTACTATTTATAAGTAACATAATTTTTTTTTATCTAATTTAGACCACAGAATGAGTATCATTAATTTTTATACCACAAATTTTATTTAAGATTGGCATTAGGGTGATACTCATTGGCTACTCTAAGAATATAATCGAATAATGAAGAGAATTGATAAAAATATATGGGCTCAAAGTACAACCTGAAAATGATTCAAACATATAGATGGGATGTTGAAGAAATGAGAAATCAAGAATGAAATTTAGAAATAGGTTAGATGAGGCATCGTTCATTCACCTTAACAAATAAGAAGAGAAAAGATGAGAAAATGATAGTTGATGCACATGACATAGTAACATGCATAGAATTTTTACCGCAAGATACCGATGAAAATAAAGAGAAAATGATCCATAAAATGTGCTAAGTAAAAACAGTGTCATAAAGCTTAGAGGATGATCCATGAAGTGCATTGGAACAACCAAACTGATCAACAGTGTCTCTTCTAGAGTAGACGGAAAATTTCTTCATATTTTGCTTGAGAAAATTAAGTTAATGAATTCAACTAGGGTCAAGGCTATTTCTATTGTGTATAGAGTCATTTTCTTTCATTTTCCTCCTCGGTATGCATGTCATAATAGAGTATGTGTAAAGAGATAACATGATCCTTCTTGCGGCTTAGATAATAGACAATTCTCAATAGTTATAATATGATAATTTTAGAGTAGCTTTTTATTAATGGATGCTTCTATTATACTCATAATATTTAAAAAATGAGAACCAATATAGAATTTCTCACATGTGTTAGTTGGAGAAACTGGACATGGACAAATTACCAGGTCCAAATCTATGAATGGTGGTGAGGACTCACTTTCATTATGACTCTAGCAAATCTCTTTAACCAAGCTCAAGTCCGGAGATCAAAGAGATAGCATGGTCCTATAAAAGATGTGGTAATAAATTTATAATAAAATATGATGACAAGGACCGAATTCATTATCTTTGTGTGTAAGGATATCAAATTATTTAAAAGAAGAATTAAAAACCATTAGAAATAAATGCATATCGGCTTCGCCGCTGCGTAGAATTAAAAAATTGGTTAAAAGGTAAAAATTAGATAAGGATATAAGGAGCAAAATTAGAAGTTATCGACCGTTGATAATTGAAATGGGGAACTAAAACCCTAGTAAAAAAATAAATCCAAACCATAAATAGATTACACGGACCAAAAATAAGTTTGAAGTATAAGTAACTTACCTATAACGGAGAATGAACTTTATGTATACCAGAGAATTAATAACCTCTCCTTGGAGGGCTCAAGAGCGGTATACTTCACCAACATGGAGAATCCAAGATCCTAATTAGGAAGAAAACACAAATCAAAACCCGAGATCAAAACCCGACCCACTTTTAGACAATCCATTTTTAAATGATTTGAATAGAATTATTAGAGACGTAAAGTGGTATTAATGAGACTAACCTACCATAATTAATACCAATACTGGCGTATAATTATGAGGTATCGATATTAGGTAATATCAGTTTGTTGATATCAGACAATGCTGTGATATCGTCATAAAAATGACAATTTTTTTCTAAAATTTGTGAAAAATACAAAACTAATTATTAAGAAAAAAAATCAAGTCAAAATATTTAGTTATAATCTAAACGAGTTGAAAGTAAGGGGATGATGGGAGTGTTGAAAATGAGTGTTGGTCCCACGTTTGGTATATTTTTATTTTAAAAAATTCCTATTGTCAAGACGATATTATTTTAATATTTATCTTAAAAATATTACTAATGGTCTTTTTATACTTTCTTTAAAAATAAATTAAAAAATAACTGTTTTGTCATTAATATTGTAAAACTACTAGTTATGACGGTGCTATATTTTATAATCTCTGTTTAATACGGTCGTCAAATTGCTATCAAAACCACGGGCTACTTTCTAGCCATGATGATATCCATAGTGACATTAATAATTTGGCCCAAACTACCGATTTTTAACAGCTGAACTATGGTTTTAGCTTGTCCTCCCTCGGCCTCTCCATTTTAATAGAATTATGAATGTCACTAGTGGGACGGGCTTTTTAATTATCACTACTGTGCTATTAAGGATGAATTAATATTTAGGGAGAGATTGATATTCCTGTTTAAAAGTATTTCCTGACTTTAAATTTCAAAATATATTTGTTATTTGTTATATATCTCTATATATTTATATTTAGAATGTTATTAATAAATATTTTTAAAAAGCATTATATTCAGTAAAAGTAGATGTATCCAAAAATAAATAAATCTTATATATTGACTAAAATTAAATATAAAAATTGATTTTTGAAAGTATATATAGCCGGGGCAAACATTAGTATCCCCTCTCCATATATATAACTTGCCATCTGTTAAAAATATTTGAGTATTTCAAAAAAAAAATTAGATCTAATGCGTCATAAATTTAAGTTTCAAACATGTTTGAGTCAAGTCGTTTGTCTGAATCTGGTTTCGTCAACTGAGTTTGGATCCCGAACACTATAACTATGAATACGAGGTCAGGTGATGGCGGGAGATTATCACACCGAAAACACTCCAACGCTCAAATTAGCAAACGACCTTCGAATTAAGAAGGTGAAAATAAATGAAAGTAATGAGAATGTGGAGAGTATTTATGATGGGAGAGTGCTCTCGTTGAGAGAGGTTTGAATAGCTCGTAAGGAGCGTTGGCTCTAAGTACTGTGTTCGTTGGAAACATAATGGCAAAGAGAGAGACCATTTGATTACAGAAAGCGTGGGAGCTTTTGCAGTAGAGGGCTTTTGCGGGCAAATGAGAGCGTACCTTGAGGTGAGAATTTCATGGCCTTTTGTAGCTGCTATGCTGGGTTGCCTTCTTTGTACAGAAGGGCTTAATTCTCGTGCTTTGTTGGGATCGTTACCTTTTCTGGCGTAGAGCCTTTATGGCAGTAACGGTCGCTTGGATTGATTGCTTTCCTTCTGCGTTCTGTAACCATTAGGGTTTACTATAGACAGGGGGAGGATTCTGGCGCTTTTCTTCAGGGATACACAATGAATCTGCTGATGACCATTATGATAGAGATTACCTTCTGTAAAGAGCGTAAAATTAGAGGAGAAGATCGTTGCTGGTCGAGAACGGCCCTGTGGGCTAAACTGGACTTGGCCTACTTGAGGCCTGATCTCCAGACAGTCAACTGGTCCTACTTCTAGTCAACAGAAACGTTGACCGTCTCAAGAGCAAGTCATTCGTCCTACTCTTGGGCTTCTCCTTACTCATTAGCTTTTCGTCTGATTAACAGTTGGCGTTGACCGTTTAGACATAAAATGGGCTATTATAGATTTGAACTGTTTCTCCTTCTTGGGCTAACTTATTACTGACATACCCATCACTAGCCTTTCATGTTGGTGGTCGGACTCCAACCTCCAACATGTTCAAGATGGGACACGAGTGGGTGGAATACATGCCTGAGGTGGCTTGATAAGGAAATTGGCAATGACTCTTGGTCTTGTTGGTCGTGTTGCTTGCAATTGTTGACCATAAAGCCAAGATCTGGAGAACTGCCAGAGAAGATTGTTAACCGGATTTGTCGACCGTCTAAGCCAAGATTTGGAGAAATTTTGAAGGAAGCGTTGACCAAATTCGGTAACTGTCTAGGTCAGAATTCGAAAACTGGTGAAGGAAGTATTACGTTGACCGGATTCGTTGACCATCTAAGCCAGAATTCGGAGAACTGATGGGAGTTAAAATGACGCACCATCATGATGTCGGACTGTCAGTCGAAAAGAAGATGTGTCTACATGAAGTGAATTTGCAATCCCGATAACTAATACATCAGAAGATCTAATTCGATTGCAACCTTCCAGGGGGCAACACATTTCAACAATGATGGGCTCACATTTACGAGACGATTCTTCTTTTTCGGAGTTCACATTCCTTTAAGTAGTCCGTCCCTTATTTTTCAAACTTTTCATGCTTTCCTTTCTGAAAATTTTTCTAAATCTTCTGCAACCTTCTTACCTCAATCTCCATGGCTTCCTCCATCCCAAATAGCTTCTGTAATCATAGCTAGCGAAGTAAAAGAGTTGGACGTTGAGTACAACATTTTAAAGGGGATTGTCTTTAGAGTACCTAACAAGGAAGACAGGGAGTGCTCCCGTCTTAAGGGTTGCATCACCATATATGAGGCCCACCTAAGGAGTGGGTTGCACTTTCTAGTTCCAGACGAGTTGCTGGACATTTTCACCACCCTTTAGATCCCCATAGCACAGTTTCATGCCAATACCGTGCATTATTTGTGTACATTCAGTATCTTCCTCCACTAGCATTCGAAACTGTTGACGGTGGGGGCGGTCAGAGTTATGTTTAAATTCAACCATGGCAGAGAGTAGATTTCCTTATCCCCACGAGGGTTTCAGATTAGCAGTGTTATATATGATTCCTTGAAGAACTGGAAGAATTAATTCTTTTTCATTCATGTGAATGCATCTTGGCCTTTGGCTAAAGATTGGGGTAGGGTCCCCGATATTTACACTAGGACACCCACGGACAAGGAGACCGCTACAATGAAGCCGCTCTTGAAGCCTATGGAGGACCACCTTCCTGAAGTTCGGAGAGACCACTTGGTTTCTCGTGTGGAAGCCAAGAGGGTACATTGGGGATTGCCTTCCCCGAAGCAGAAGATGAAGGTGCCTTCCCGTAAGAGGAAGATCGACACCATCACAATCGGGTCTGCTGGTACGCCTCCTTGCGAGGAAACTCTAAAGAGTCCTGGGCAGAAGAAGGCGGCAACAGTGATGCCTTCTTTCTCTTCCTCTATAGAGTCAGAGTATGTTTTCGTTGGCCAGGTCACTGGAGTCGGAGACAACTCCGGTGTAGGTGGAGTTGAGGCAGTCGTTGAGGCATATAGGGCCAGACTGTGCTCCACTGTGAGCAGTACCGTTCTTACTCTGCCACAGCCGGAGCACCCGATGGTGCCATCAGAGTCACCAGTGGAGCTTTCAGTTGAGTAGTCTGTTGAGTTTCCTGAGGAGACGACTGCCGTAGAGCTCTTGGAGGCATCTGAAGAGCTTCCTATCATGCAGGCCGCTGAGTTATCTAAGGAGCCTGCTGCTGGTGAGTCTTAAGAGGCACCTGAGATGCCAACCGTAAGAGAGCCCTAATTAGCAGTTGGCACCAGCACTGAGCTGATAGAGGAGCCTACAATCGGAGAGCCTACTGAGGCGGTGGGCTTTATTGCGGGGATGCCGGAGGAGTCTACCGCTGGAGAGCCTATTGAGATAGTGGACCTTGTGGCGGGATTGCCGGAAGAGTCTGCAGCGGAGGCCACTGCTGAGCCTGTCCAGGAGATCACCATTTCTAGTCCTCCGCCGACGGGGCCAAGGTCTCGCAGTAGGCCAGTAAGGCCGTTGCACAAAATTCGGCAAGTAAACCTTCGTAACTTTCCTTCTCCTTTTTCTCTCAGTTGCTAATACTTAGCATTTTTGCAATGGGAGAAAATTGCAGGTGCAGTTACCAAGGGACTACACCAATGGGACTTGGTGATCTCTGACCGGGAGAAGAAGATCGCCTAGCTTGAGGAGGAGATGAAGTCGCTGAAAATGGAGCACTAGGAGGACACAACTACTCTCCGATCTGTGCTGTCAGGTCTAGAAGAGGAGAATGCCAGACAGAAAGAAGAGAACGTCCGGTTGTGAAAGAAGAAAGTGACCAGACAGTGAGACGTATTGACCAACTTGTGGGACAGATGATATCATTGGAGAACGAGTTGATCAATCGTATACTCCCTCATGAGGTCTCCGATATGTTGGTAGCATGGTTGTGGTAAGGTGTCAACCTTTGTTGGTGCATTGCACGATTGATTGACCCCAACTTTCCAGTGGAATATCTTGACCCATCAAATCATTCTGCCCAACATCGTGTGAGCCTCGTGGAACAGTCCTGGAGTGGTCAGGGACCACCACCGCCTCCTCCTAGGAGCTTTGCACCTTCATGGATTTTGTACCCTTTTTTCTTTGTATGAAGTTGTAAATATTCAGACATAATCAATAAGGTGATCATTTTTCTGATGTTATATGTTTTTGCCTTCGTTGTTGTTTTTCAATTACTTGTTGCGTTGACCGACTGATTTGGTGCGTGGTACGCAAGTCGGCCGTGAGATTCGAAATTAAAGAAGCTTAAAATTAAAATATTGCTATTGAAAAATCGGAGTGTTTTGATTTCGACTTAAACAGGAGTGACCTTACACCACTAGAAGATTGGAACTAATGGTAATCGAAATGTTGATCGCGTCATAATATTTAACCGGCGTTAAAATATTGACCAACGTAGAGATGTTGACCATCGTCAAAATGTTGACCGGTATCAAGACATTGACCTGTATTAAGATGTCGACCGAAAGTGTGACGGAAAGGATTTTTTTTTTTGATTCCGTCAGTCCTGACACAATTGAAACCCAACTCAATCGATTGTGTGCAGCACAGGATCACAGATGCCATCTAGGACCCATATACTCTTAACCAAAATAAGTAAAGCGGAAGTTACACTAACACTTGTGAAAACATTCATGTTTATTCCAAAATGTTCATTCCTGAGTACATAACCAAAACGTTTAACCATAAGGCCAGTTCGTGAATTAGGTGGGAAGTCATTACATTAATATGTCTCCGATTTGTTGGCAAAAATAAAAGGTGAATTGCAATTCCCGGGAATTATTATTCCCACACTTTAAGGTCATTTAATTATTATTATTATTATTATTATTATTATTATTATTATTATTATTTTGTATTATTATTATTATTATGAATTATTATTACATATTATTATTATTATTATTATTATTATTATTTATTAGATATTATTATTATTATTATTTATTAGATATTATTATTATTATTATTATTTTGTATTATTATTATTATTGTTATTATTATATTTATTATTATTATTATTATAATAAATTATTATTATTATTATTTGTATTATTATTATTATTATTAGATATTATTATTATTATTATTTTGTATTATTATTATTATTATTATAATAAATTATTATTATTATTATTTGTATTATTATTATTATTATTAGATATTATTATTATTATTATTTTGTATTATTATTATTATTAGGTATTATTATTATTATTATTGTTATTATTATATTTATTATTATTATTATTATTATAAATTATTATTATTATTATTTGTATTATTATTATTATTAGGTATTATTATTATTATTATTTTGTATTATTATTATTTTTAGGTATTATTATTATTACATATTATTATATTTATTATTATATTTATTATTATTTTTATATTATTATTATTATTAATTATTAGGTATTATTATTTATTTGTTTATTATTATTATATATTATTATTATTAGGTATTATTGTTACATATTATTATTATTATTATATTTATTATTATTATTATCATCATTATTATTATTATTACTATTCCCACCTTATTCCCACCTTATTCCTCATACTATTCTACAAACCAAATAATGGAATACTAATTCCCACCTTATTCTATTTCAACAACCAAACATAAGAATAACAATTCCAACTCTATTCACATCCATTTCTATTCCCTGGAATAACTATTCTATTCCCACCTAATTCTATTCCAGCAACCAAACGTACCGTAAGAGTCCAACAAGTCATTACATTAATATGTCTCCAAAAATAAACTTTCAAGGTCTTTAATCCTGTAGACAAGGTCTAATCACTCAAGCTCGTGACACAAGACTCTTCGTGGGGAAAAAATATAAAGGTGAGCGAAATTGAAGTACATGCAAATGGATAGTAAAGCGATGATGCGAGAATGGTCGTAACTATGCATAAATATAACGGTGAACCAAGATGCAGTCAAGAAATAGAGAAAACATACCTTGGCAAATACTATAATTCAAAATCGGTAATTGTACAAGAATTCAAAAACAAGAACAAAACGCATTGGTATCGGTACGATAAACGGTGAAGCGGTACATATCATATCGGTAGACGCCTTCTTTCTTCGGTACTTCACATTCGGAAGTCGGTACGGTAGCATAATATATCAGTAATACGGTAAACATTACTTCATATCATATCGGTACAGACCCTCCCAGTATACCCTAGTAGCTAAGGGGGCGAATAATCGAGGATAGATTGTGTTCACTCTACACAATCTAAGGCCGGTACTGTCATATGGGTATCCCATCTCACGGGATCGTTACGGTATGCCACCCGAAGGTAGGCCGGTAACGGTAATTTCCTCTGTCCATAACGCCCCGAGGGCAGGGCGGACCACAAATAACTCCATGGACAGAGTTATCCTCGATTACCATCGAAAAGTCCTAAGGCATGCAGGAGAACCTATCTGGGCTGATCGATCCCGGTTTTAAAATAACGTGAACACTTCTCTTCTTGAAAGTCATTTTCAGTAGCCGTAGTTTATTTTCTGTACAAATCCGAAGTTCGATTTTCAATGCAAGCCGGAGTTCTTTTCTTAAAAGACGGAGTGCTTTTTCTGAAAAGCCGGAGTTCATTACAATCCGAAGTTCATTTTTTTTTCTCAAAGGATGGAGTACTTTTAAAAGCCTAATTCTCATAAATCCAGAGTTCTTTTAACAACAAAAGTCAGGGTTCTTTTATCAAGGGTCGGAGTTCTTTTTATTAACAAAGCCAGAGTTCGTTTTCTTATACAAGCTGGAGCTCTTTTTCTTTATTACGGACGAGGTTCATTTTACCTTACAAGCCGGACTACTTTTTGGACGGAGTGCCTTTTTGACGGAGTGCCTTTTGGACGGAGTACCTTTCTCAAAGGACGGAGCTCTTTTGAACGGAGTACCTTTCAGACGGGTTACTTTTCTTAAGGGACGGAGCTCTTTTGGGCGGAGTATTTTTCAGACGGGTTACTTCTCTTAAGGGACGGAGCTCTGTTGGACGGAGCTCATTTTCATTAACAGGACGGAGCTCTTTTTCCTTAACAGGACGGAGCTCTTTTGGATGGAGTATTTTTCAGACGGGATACTTCTCTTAAGGGACGGAGCTCTATTGGACGGAGCTCATTTTCATTAACAGGACGGAGCACTTTTTCCTTAACAGGACGGAGCTCTTTAAAAGCCGGACTCCTTTTCCATCTTAAAAACCGAAGTTCTTTCTTTCATAAAAGTTGGAGTTCTTTTTAACAACAAAGGATGGAGTTCGTTTTCTTATACGGGCCGGAGCCCTTTTTCGGCCGAAGTTCATTTCACATTACAAGTCGGACTTCTTTTTGGATAGAGTGCTTTTCTTAGGTGACGGAGCTCTTTTTCTTAAGGCGTGAGTTCACTTCACATCAAGGGACGGAGTTCATTTTACAGTAGGGGCTTGAGTTCATTTTACATTACAGGAGCCGGAGCTCATTTTACACAACGGCCAGAGTTCGTTTTGCGTTATAGGAGGTGGATATTTAATGCGAAAGCAGGAACTGAAAGCAGTATACTTGATATTCTCAATATGAACTTAAAAGCGAGCAGAGCACACTTGCCATATTCTTAAATTATCACTTTAAAAAAGCGCGTCGATATAACTTGCAGTAAAAGACGGATTTAGAAACAAAGCAGAAGACACTTGCAATATTCTCAAATCATCAATTTAAAAACAACGTGTGGTGTAACTTGCAATGAAGCATGAGTTTAGAAACAGAGCAGAATATACTTGAACTTAAAAATGGCGTCCGAGGTAACTTGCCTGAGAGTTGATTCCTAGATTTACACCGCCTTGAAGCTTTCTCCCGTCACTCTCACTTCCTTCTGTTATCCTCTGCATCGACAACCAGGGCAGGGTTTATACAGAGGAGCGTTCGGTGGAGTAGGTAGGGTAGTTTACCAACTCCCGTACTTCACTTCAGAGGGTAGGTGGAGTAACTACATTGGTTCACTTACTACGTTAGGTTGCTGTCTAGTTGAATTCTAATTTGACAATAAAGTGCTCTTTTGTCCTTAGTTACTATTAAATTAATTCCAACCAATCGCTCCGGTTTTATGCCTGCGGCCCACTCCTTGCTGATCACCCTTTTGGGCGGAGTGCGTATTTCACTGGACGTGCCGATTTGGAGAAGAGCTTATTTTGGATCACAGCCAGCCTTGATTACAAGGCTGAAGTGACCAAGGCCGGAGTACTAGGGCCGGACTGGATTTTACATATGCAGGCTCAGCAGTTAACTGTTTTGTTTTTGGATCTCACAATTCTTCCCTACTTAAAGAAATTTTATCCTCGAAATTTGTGTAAAGTTCATACCTTAAGGGAACAAGTGAGGATACTTGTTTCGGATTTCCTCTTCGCGCTCCCAAGTGGCCTCCTCGGGTGAATGATTCCTCCAAAGTACCTTTACTAAGGGGATGGATTTCGTTCGCAACCTTTGATCTTTTCGGTCTAAGATTTGCACCGGCTCCTCGATGTAGGACAAGTCCTTGTCGATGGACAAGGTCCCGTAGTCAATCACATGCGCTGGATCGTGGATGTACTTTCGAAGCATCGAGACATGAAATACATCGTGTACACCTGCAAGAGTCGGTGGCAACGCCAACCTGTAGGCTACCTCCCCGACCCTTTCTAGAATCTCAAAAGGGCCAATGAACCGGGGTTTCAATTTTCCTTTTACTCCAAACCGAAAGATGCCCTTTGCCGGCGAGACCTTTAGAAACACAAGATCTCCTATCTCAAAACTCAGTTCTTTTCTTCGCTTGTCCGCATAACTCTTTTGTCGGCTCTGAGCAACCCTCAAGTTATTGTGAATTATCTTAATCTTTTCCGCTGTTTCCTTCACAATCTCAGGGCCTAAAATTCTTTTGTCTCCAGTTTCCTCCCAATGGATAGGTGACCTACACTTTCTTCCATAAACGCCTCAAACGGTGTCATGCCGATACTAGCTTGATAACTGTTATTGTAAGCAAATTCAGCTAATGCCAGATGAGTATCCCAAGTTCCTCTCATCTCCAAAACAAAAGCCCTCAACATGTCTTCGAGAATTTGAATGGTACGTTCAAATTGGCCATCGGTCTGGGGGTGATACGCGGTACTGAACTTTAATTCTGTCCCCAACTCCTTATGCAAGCTCTTCCAGAACCTCGAGACAAAGTGCGGGTCTCTGTCAGACACAATGGAGGCAGGAACTCCATGAAGCCTCACGATCTCGTTTACGTACAACTAAGCCAATCTATCACGCGAATAGGTCGTCCTGATCGCCAAAAAGTGAGCTGATTTTGTCAGTCAATCAACTATGACCCACACTGCGTCATGACTCCTAGGAGTCCTTGGCAAGCCCGATGCAAAATCCATAGCAATATCCTCCCATTTCCAGCTTGGAATGGGCATTGGCTGCATCAGTCTCGAAGGCTTCTTCCTCTCGGCCTTCAATTGCTGACACACTAGGCATTTCTCCACATGGCCCGTGATATCCCTCTTCATGTTTCTCCACCAAAAAGTCTTCTTCAGGTCCTAATACATTTTATTCGTTCCCGGGTGGATTGTATACTGAGACCGATGAGCCTCCTTCAAGATTTTCTCCTTTAATCCTTTATCATCCGGTACACATAACCGATCTCTAAATCTCAACACACCATCAGCCCGGATGTTGAAATCAGCCCGAGACTCCTTACTCAAATTATTAACAATGTCCAAAAGGAACAAATCATTCACTGTTTTTCCTTGACTTCACCAATTACCTCTGGTTGAATCTGAAAATACGACAGGAGCATCCTATCACCTTTGGCATAACGTTGGACATTGCACTGCTTCAAATAATCTAACATCTCCATCTGTTTGACCTGTAGGTGCGCCACATAACGCGGTCGGCGACTCAAGGCATCTGCTACCACGTTGGCCTTTCCTGGCTTGTACTGTATTTTACAATCATAATCCTTCAGGAAATCGAGCCATCCCCTTTGCCTCATGTTGAGTTCCTTTTGTGAGAATAAGTACTTCAGACTCTTATGGTCGGAATACACAAGGAACTTCTCGCCATATAGATAATGTCTCCAAATTTTTAATGCGAACACCACAGCAGCAAGTTCAAGATCATGGGTAGGGTAGTTTTTCTCGTGCACTTTCAATTGTCTGGACCCATATGCCACGGCCTTGCCATGCTGCATCAACACACATCCAAGACCTGCTTTAGAAGCGTCGCAGTACACCTCAAAGCCTCCAGAACCCTCTGGAATAATCAGCACCGGAGCGGTGGTCAAACGATCCTTTAGCTCCTGGAAGCTCAGATCACACTCTTCTGTCCACACGAACCTAGCCTCTTTCTTGAAAGAAACTGGTCGGAGGCATAGCGATCTCGAGAAAATTCTCTACAAAGCGCCTGTAGTATCTGCCATATCCGGGAAGCTCTTAACCTCAGTCACAGAAGTTGGTCGGTTCCAACTTGTAACAGTCTCTATTTTCTTGGGATCTACGGAAATGCCACCATCAGAAATTACATGCCCCAAGAACATCACCTTCTCGAGCCAAAATTCACACTTATTCAGCTTGGCATACAGCCTCTCATCGCGGAGCACCTGAAGTACCTTCTTAAATGAATTTCGTGCTCCTCAGGATCCTTTGAGTAAATCAAGATATCATCAATGAACACCACCACAAATTTATCCAAGTATGGCTTGAAAACCCTATTCATTAATTCCATAAAAACAGCTGGAGAGTTCGTAAGGCCAAAAGGCATAACGAGAAACTCATAATGGCCATAACGCGTCCGAAAGGCTGTTTTAGCCACATCCTCAGACTTGATCCTTAGTTGGTGATAACCAGACCTCAAATCAATCTTGGAAAACACTCGAGATCCTTGTAACTGATCAAATAAGTCATCAATGAGCGGTAGAGGGTATTTGTTTTTAATCGTGATTTTATTCAACTCACGATAGTCAACACACAACCGCAATGACCCGTCTTTCTTCTTTACAAACAACACCGGTGCACCCCAAGGAGATACACTCGGTCTGATAAAACCCTTGTCTGACAGCTCCTGCAGCTGCAACTTCAATTGCTTCAGTTTAGCCGGAGCCATGCGATAAGGGGATTTAGAAACCGGACTAGCACCAGGAATAATAACAATCTCAAACTCAACTTCCCGATGTGGTGGCAATCCAAGTAACTCCTCTGGAAATACATCCTCAAAATCACGAACAATCGGGATGTCCTTAGCCGGTACACTATGACTTCCAGTAGTGCAGGCATAAGCTAAATAAGCTCTACATCCACTACTTATCAAATGTTTAGCATGTAGAGCAGAGATCAACATGGGCACCCCCTTTTTCTTAGTGCCCTGAAAGAAAAAGGGCTCCATTCTGGGGATGTCAAAACAAACCCGCTTCAGGAAAAGTCGATACTAGCATGGTATTTAGTTGCCCGATCAATCCCTAGGATCACATCAAAATCACCCATGTCTAACAATACCAAATCCACAACTAGATGATTCCCATTCACCTCAACCACACATCCCGGATACATCACATCAGTAACCACAGATGAGCCGGTGGGAGTACACACGAGATAATTCACAATCCAAAACACATGGGGCAGATATGATATAGCATGCAAATTTAGGAAAAATGAAGGAATGGGTAGATCCCGGAGTCAAATAATATGGATGCGAGAAACTCCACAAATAGAGAGGGTACCTTCCTGACATTCGGAGAGGCCTCGGATCCGAACAGCCACCGCGAAGGCCCTTGCCGAGACAAGGTAGGCTTCTTTCCTTCCATCCTTGGAGGTAGTGGGCGATCCTTGAAAAGATGGCCTTGCTGCCCACATCTAAAACACGCTCCCGTCATTCTACGGCATTCTTGCCCGGATGCTTCCTTCCACACGTAAGGTACAGTCTTCGGCCGCGTCCCGGTTCGATTCTCGATTGAGCCACCATACTCTTTCCTTTATCAGCCTCCCTGGTCTTCTTGGATGGTCCAGAAGACATCACCGCTGATCCGGTACTTACTCCCGCTCGGCTGGCGGTTCTCTTTGCATAGAACCTTTCTGTTTCCGTCTCCTTCTCGTAGATTGCCGCTCTATCCAGGATCTCGACGTAAGTCTCAAACTTCAGAACAGACAACAACTTCCTAATATCATCTCGTAACCCTTGGAGGAACTTTTAGCTTCCTCTCTGTTCATCCTCCACGTAAAATGGTGCAAAGCGAGACAACTCCGTGAACTTGGCATCATATTCTTTGACGGTCATGCTCCCTTGTCTCAGCCTCATAAACTCTTGCTCTTTACGATCTCGGAGACTGGATGGAAAATACTTTTCCGTAAATGCCTCCTCAAACAACTCCCAGGTGATAGCTTCATTAGGCATTCCCATTGCCCGCTTCGCATGTCCCACCGGTATCGCTTCACCTCCAATTTATACGCAGCAAATTTGACCTTTTCTTGGTCGGTACAGCCAAGCACCTCAAATATCTTCTTCATTCTTTTCATCCATACGTCCGCCTCAGCCGGATCGGGCTTTCCTAGGAAGCCCGGTGCTCTTCGGCCGTGAACTGTCATAAGTTGTAGGTCCGGGGGGTTTGGAGTAGCTCGGGCGTCGGAGCCATATGCTTTTGCTCGACGGACTCTATGACGTTAGTCATCCTTTCCAGTAAGTTGATGTAGGCCGCCTCTCTATCATAAGGCGTGTTAATGCCACCGCGATAACTTCTCCTACCTCTTCTACTTGCCATCCTATAATCAAGGCAAACACGTGTATATAAGGACAAGGATCCAACGGATGAGAAGGAGTATTCAATAACTTTAAGAAATTTTTAACAAAGTCTAAGAACCAATCTCATAAGGTCCCAACTGCCTTAACTTCCTCCACCTATTCCTACAAGAATTCTATTCGGAGACGCAAACTTATGATTCCGCTTTTCGATCGGTCAGTTCCTAAGGCATCTCAACTCTCTGATACCAATTGTGACGGAAAGGATTTTTTTTTTGATTCCGTCAGTCCTGGCACAATTGAAACCCAACTCAATCGATTGTGTGCAGCACAGGATCACAGATGTCATTTAGGACCCATATACTCTTAACCAAAATAAGTAAAGCGGAAGTTACACTAACACTTGTGAAAACATTCATGTTCATTCCAAAATGTTCATTCCTGAGTACATAACCAAAATGTTTAACCATAAGAGTCCAACAAGTCATTACATTAATATGTCTCCAAAAATAAACTTCAAAGGTCTTTAATCCTGTAGATAAGGTCTAATCACTCCAGCTCGTCAGGCACAAGCTCTAAAACTTCATCTGTGGGGGAAAAATATAAAACAGTGAGTCGAGGCTCAGCAAGGTACATGCATATGGATAGTAAACGATGATGCAGAATGGTCAGGTAACTATGCATAAATATAACGGTGAACCAAGATGCAGTCTAAGAAATAGAGAAAACATACATTGACAGTACTATAATTCAAAATCGGTGGTGGTGCGAGAATGATGTGATAATGAATGCATTGGTATCGAGACGATAAGCGGTGAAATGATACATATCATATCAGTAGACGGTCTTTCATATTCGGTAATCGGTACTTCACATTCGGAAGTCGGTACGGTAGCATAACATATCAGTAATACGGTAAACATTACTTCATAACATATCAATACAGACCTGCCAGTATACCCTACTAGCTAAGGGGGCGAATAATCGAGGATAGATTGTGTTCACTCTACACAATCTAAGGCCAGTACTGTCATATGGGTATCCCATCTCACGGGATCGATACGGTATGCCACCCGAAGGTAGGCCGGTAACGGTAATTTTCTCTGTCCATAACGCCCCGAGGGCAGGGCGGACCACAAATAACTCCATGGACAGAGTTATCCTCGATTACCATCGAAAAGTCCTAAGGCATGCCGGAGAACCTATCTGGGCTGCAGTCAGTCCCGGGTTTTAAAATAACGTGAACACTTCTCTTCTTGAAAGTCATTTTCAGTAGCCGTAGTTTATTTTCTGTACAAATCCGAAGTTCGATTTTCAATGCAAGCCGGAGTTCTTTTCTTAAAAGACGGAGTGCTTTTTCTGAAAAGCCGGAGTTCATTACAATCCGAAGTTCATTTTTTTTCTCAAAGGACGGAGTACTTTTAAAAGCCTAATTCTCATAAATCCGGAGTTCTTTTAACAACAAAAGCCAGGGTTCTTTTTATCAAGGGTCGGAGTTCTTTTTATTAACAAAGCTAGAGTTCATTTTCTTATACAAGTCGGAGCTCTTTTTCTTTATTACGGACGAGGTTCATTTTACCTTACAAGCCGGACTACTTTTTGGACGGAGTGCCTTTTTGACGAAGTGCCTTTTGGACGGAGTACCTTTCTCAAAGGACGGAGCTCTTTTGGACGGAGTACCTTTCAGACGGGTTACTTTTCTTAAGGGATGGAGCTCTGTTAGACGGAGCTCATTTTCATTAACAGGACGGAGCTCTTTTTCCTTAACAGGACGGAGCTCTTTTGGGCGGAGTATTTTTCAGACGGGTTACTTCTCTTAAGGGACGGAGCTCTGTTGGACGGAGCTCATTTTCTTAAATAGGACGGAGCTCTTTTTCCTTAACAGGACGGAGCTCTTTTGGGCGGAGTATTTTTCAGACGAGTTACTTCTCTTAAGGAACGGAGCTCTGTTAGACGGAGCTCTTTTTCATTAACAGGACGGAGCTCTTTTTTCTTAACAGGACGAAGCTCTTTTGGATGGAGTATTTTTCAGACGGGATACTTCTCTTAAGGGACGGAGCTTTGTTGGATGGAGCTCATTTTCATTAACAGGACGGAGCTCTTTTTCCTTAACAGGACGGAGCTCTTTTTCCTTAACAGGACGGAGCTCTTTAAAAGCTGGACTCCTTTTCCTTCTTAAAAACAGGAGTTCTTTCTTTCATAAAAGTTGGAGTTCTTTTTAACAACAAAGGATGGAGTTCGTTTTCTTATACGGGCCGGAGCCCTTTTTCGGCCGAAGTTCATTTCACATTACAAGCCGGACTTCTTTTTGGACGGAGTGCTTTTCTGAGGTGACGGAGCTCTTTTTCTTAAGGCGTGAGTTCACTTCACATCAAGGGACGGAGTTCATTTTACAGTAGGGGCCTGAGTTCATTTTACATTACAGGAGCCGGAGCTCATTTTACACAACGGCTAGAGTTCGTTTTGCCTTATAGGAGGTGGATATTTAATGCAGAAAGCAGGAACTCAGAAACAGAGTATACTTCAATATTCTCAATATGAACTTAAAAGCAGAGCAGAGCACACTTGCCATATTCTTAAATTATCACTTTAAAAGCAGCGTCTGATATAACTTGCAGTAAAACATGGATTTAGAAACGGAGCAGAAGACACTTGCAATATTCTCAAATCATCAATTTAAAAACAGCGTCTGGTGTAACTTGCAATGAAGCATGAGTTTAGAAACAGAGCAGAATATACTTGAACTTAAAAATGGCGTCCGAGGTAACTTGCCTGAGAGTTGATTCCTAGATTTACACCGCCTTGAAGCTTTCTCCCGTCACTCTCTCTTCCTTCTGTTAGCCTCTGCATCAACAACCAGGGCAGGGTTTATACAGAGGAGCGTTCGGCGGAGTAGGTAGGGTAGTTTACCAACTCCTGTACTTCACTTCAGAGGGTAGGTGGAGTAACTACATTGGTTCACTTACTTCGTTAGGTTGCTGTCTAGTTGGATTCTAATTTGAAAATAAAGTGCTCTTTTTGTCCTTAATTACTATTAAATTAATTCCAACCAATCGCTCCAGTTTCATACCTGCGGCCCACTCCTTGCTGATCACCCTTTTGGGCGGAGTGAGTATTTCACTGGACGGGCTGATTTGGGGAAGGGCTTATTTTGGATCACAGCCGGCCTTGATTACAAGGCCGAAGTGACCAAGGCCGGAGTTCTAGGGCCGGAGTACTAGGGCTGGACTGGATTTTACATATGCAGGCTCGCAGTTAACTGTTTTGTTTTTGGATCTTACAGAAAGGTTGACCAAAGGGTTGACCGATTTTTAGAAATGTTGACTGATCTTGAACTAGAGAAAAAAAACATTAACCAGCTTTGAGTAAAAGTTGACTGGATTAAAGTAAGAAGCGTTGACTAAAAAAGTAGACCAATAGAAAAGTTGACCAACCTTGGAGAAAATATTGACCAGTTAGAATTGACTATCGAATTCAAAAGACAAGGGCCAACTTTGTTGTTAAATCCCAACTAGATCCCAATCTAATCAGGGCAAGTAAACTACCCCGTTAACCTTCTAGATGAATGTACCAAGTAGGTAACTCACCCTACTCACTCCCACCTAACCCCTGAAAAGAAGTATCAAGTAGGTAACCCACCCCACTTACTCTAGCTAATCCCTCCTCTTTATATATTGAGCTCCAATTGAGGGACAGGTGTGAATTTTTTGACAAGGAAGGAGGGTAAGGAGTGCAGAAGGAAAAAAGTTTTAAGTCAGTCTGAGTGGGCGGTCAATAGTCATATAAGTGTACCCCCATTTTCAAGCTCAAATTGTAATAATACAAGTGTACCTTCTTTTTATACTCAAAATTTTTCCTCTGTTTTTCAATCCCAACTTTAAGAAAAATTACAAATGTTCTTTCCATATTTAAACGATTCATCACATAGTATATTAGACTTGCCATTTTTAGTTACTGCTTGATAAGCTGCATCCCTGACGTCATACTTGCTTTACGATCAGACTGAAAGAACAATTTTGAATTTTTGATTAATTCATGCTTGCTGCCTTTTGCTTTTTATTTTCTGCTCAACTTATGATTAACTTGAATTGTATAAAAATGGAGAAGTAGACCGGCCTTAAGTCATAATGATATAACAAAGAAGTATTGACCGAAATGAGATTTATGGATTTGAAACCAATTTCATGTCAACTGAAAGTCTTTATACTTGACCGAAATAAGAAAAATAAATTTAAAATTGGCTTTGTAATATGATGACTGAAAGTTCTGTGCCCGTCCGGAATGTGAACTAAAGAAAAAGTGAACCGACCTTATGACAAAATAAATAAGATCAGACTTTAGTACTGGGAGATAAAGTTCTCTGGCATGCCTTGAACATTATGGTTGTAATCATGGATAACGAAAGGAAGCCATCATCGGGGCTTTGTACAAGGAGAAAATGAGAGCTGTCCTCGAGGGTTTGTCCGAGGAAGTGAGAGCCGTCATTGGGGCTTTGTACAAGGAGGTATTGCCGTGATTGTGAGGAGATATGCATAATCTATCCTCGATTATTGCCTTCTCCGCCAGCGATGTCCCTTATTAATAAAAATAGAGGAAAAGAGAAATTTTATAAGATGAAACTATTGAACTTGTATCGGATGAGATGGAGTGACTAGAGTTCCGTCCGAATGATTCTAAGGACTTGGAAGCACATTTTGGAGTTACTCGGCGGAAGCAGTCTTATTGTAATGATTCGACTGAAATGTATAAACTGTTGTAATTGGACTTTTATGACTGTGTATGCATAAATCAGTTTTATGGGTATGAATATAAACGTTTCGGCAGGTTAATAGATTGGCTTCTGTTACATATTTTATGGATATCATGTATGGGTCCTAGACGACATCTGTGATCCTATGATTGGTATGCACAACTGGTTCAGACCAGATCACCGAAACCCTGGTGTCAGTTCGGGAGGTCCTTGGCAGAATGCAAAAAAAAATCCGTTCCGTCACAATTGGTATCAGAGAGATAAGATGCATTAGGAATTGATTGATCGAAAGTACAAAAATATAGGTTTGAATCTTCGTACTGAACTTTTGTAAGAAATAGGCCAGGGTAACTTAGGCAACTAGAGTCCTAAGGAAGCTTGAAACCTAGCCTAAGTTCAATTTTAATGAACTGATGGATACTTTTAGAATTAAATATCGTGCCTGTTTTTATTTTAGGATGGCTAGTGGAAGAGAAAGAAGGAATGGCCATAATACACCTCATGATAGGGAGGCCACCTATATAGATTTATTGAAAAGAATGACCAACGTAGTGGAGTCTGTCGAGCACAGGCATATGGCTCTAGTCCCTGCAACCGAGCCAACTCCGACCATCCTGGCTCCAACCACGTATGATCGGTTCACGGTGGAGCGAGAGTCGGGCTTTCTGGGGAAACCTGAGCCAGCAGAAGCTGATATATGGCTAAAGAGGATAAAGAAAATATTTATAGTAATTGGGTGTACGGATCATGAGAATGTCACTTTCACCGTGTATAAGTTGGAGGTCAAAGTGAACAGTTGGTGGGGCATGAAGAAGAGAGCGCTAAGAGTGCCTAACGAGATGATCACTTGAGATATGTTCGAGGAAGCTTTTCTGAAAAAATACTTTCCATCCAATCTCCGGGATCAAAAGGAGACGGAGTTCACGAGATTAAGGTAAGGGAGTATATCGGTGACTAAGTACGATGCTAAGTTTACTGAGCTATTCCAATTCTCGCCTTATTATGTAGAAGACGAATTAAGAAAGGCGAAGAAGTTTCAGTAAGGACTGTGGGATGATATCCGAAAATAACTATCCACATTAAAGTTTGAGACGTATGCTGATATACTGGACATGGTAGTCATTTATGAACAAGAAGTGGAGATAGAGAAATTCTATGCAAAGAGGGCAGCTAGCCTGGCAGGTGTTAGTGGTGGATTTATTGGGGGATCTTTTGGATCGTCCAAGAAGATAAGGATGACTGATAAAGGAAAGGGTGTTGTGCCAGCTCAATCGATGGCTAATTCAAGGACGTCGGCTACACACTGCACCACTTGTGGGAAGATGCATCCGGGGTAGGCGTGCCGTCGGATGATAGGAGTTTGTTTCAAATGCGGACAGCAAGGCCACCTGATAAAGGATTGCTCGAGACTTGAACGGAAAAAGCCTACTGTTCTGGCTAAGGCCTTTATAGTGACTATTCAAGAACCGGAGGTATCGCAAAATGTCGTGGAAGGTACTCTTTCAGTCTGTGGAATCCCTGCATCTATCTTATTTGACTCAGAATCTACCAACTCTTTTATTTCTCCACGATTTGTGTGCCATATTGTCACTACCCCTTACATATTGGATTATGAATTGTCTGTGTGTACCCCTACTAGATTCCTTATAATTACTGATATTGTATTCCTGGATGCGTAGTGGAAGTAGGTGGGCAATGTTTAATTGTGGATTTGGTGTTACTAAATATGAAAGGTTTTGACGTAATTCTGGGGATGGATTGGCTGGTTAAAAACCATGCCATCATTGATTGCTTTATGAAGATGGTTGATTTCAACATCCCTGGAATAGAGACCTTTTTCTTCCAAGGCATTAGAAAGAAAGAAGTGTCGGTGTTGATCTCAGCCTTGCATGCCAAACACCTGGTGAGAAGCGGATGTAAAGCTTACTTGGCGTACACCTGCACCACTGAGAGTCATAAGGTGTCGGCTAAGGACATTTTAGTCATCCGTGATTTTGAGGATATATTTCCTAATGAGTTGCCTGGATTGCCTCTGCATTGGGAGTTTGAGTTTGAGATCTCTATCATTTTCGGCGTCAGTATAGTTTTTAAGGCCCCTGCTGAGTTAAAGGAGTTAAGATTACAATTATAGAAGCTGTTAGACAAGGATTTTATCAGGCCGAGTGTGTCAACTTGGAGAGCACCGGTGTTATTTGTAAGGAAGAAAGATAGATCGTTACAGCTTTGTGTTGATTATCGTGAATTGAACAAAATCACGATAAAAAACAATTATCCTTTGCCGCGTATTGATGACTTGTTTGATCAATTATAAGGATCTCGAGTGTTTTTAAAGATTGATTTAAGGTCGGTTATCAATCAGTTGAGGATTAAGCCGGAGGACATGGCCAAAACTACTTTTCGGATAAGATACAGCCACTATGAATTCCTTGTTATGCCCTTTGGGCTTACAAACTCTCCTGCTGCCTTCATAGATCTGATGAATTGAGTGTTTAGAAAGTATCTGGATAAATTTATGGTGATTTTTATTGATGATATTCTAGTCTATTCAAAGACTATGAGGAGTATAAAACTCATCTAAGGATAGTACTTCAAGTACTCTGTGAGAAAAAAGTTATATGCAAAGCTGGAAAAATGTGAATTCTGATTGGAGAAGGTGATGTTCTTGGGACATGTAATTTTCGATGGTGGTATTTTTTGTGGATCCAAAGAAAGTAGAGACTGTTACTAACTGGAGTAGGCCGACTTCTGTAACCAAGGTTAGAAGCTTTCTTGGCATGACGGGCTACTATCGGCGATTTGTGGAAAACTTTTCACAAATTGCTATACCCCTAACTCGATTACTAAAGAAGGAAGTTAAATTTGAATGGATTGTGGAGTCTGATCAGAGTTTTCATGAGCTAAAGGATCGCCTGACTACTACTCCAGTACTGGTGATTCCAGAAGGATCAGGAGGCTATGAGAAGTACTGTGATGCCTCTAAGGCAGACTTGGGATGTGTATTGACGCAACATGGTAGGTTGGTAACTTACGGGTCTAGACAATTGAAGGTGCATGAAAGAACTATCCTACCCATGATCTAGTGTTAGCTGCTGTGGTGTTTGCCTTAAAAATTTGGAGGCATTACCTGTATGGTGAAAACTTTCTGATGTATTCTGATCACAAAAGCCTGAAGTATTTATTTTTTCAAAAGGAGCTTAACATTAGGCAAAGGAGGTGGCTTGATTTCTTAAAGGACTACGACTACGAGATACAGTATAAGCCTGGAAAGGCCAATGTGGTTGCGGATGCACTAAGTCGAAGGTCAGGAATTATGGCTCGATTGCAGATCAAACAAATAAAATTATTAGACTATCTGAAGTAATGTGATGTCCGACGATATGCTAAGGGCAATAGGATGCTCCTATCTTATCTCCAGATCCAGCATGAGATTATTGGTGAAGTTAGAGAAAAACACGTTAATGATCTGTTCCTTGTAGAATTGCAAGTAACTTAAGTAAGGAGTCCCGAGTTGAATTCAGTATCCGAACGGACGGATCACTGAGGTTTAGAGACCGATTATGTATGCCAGTTGATAATGAATTAAAAGAAGAGATTCTAAAGGAAGCTCATCGGTCTAGATATACCATCCACCGTGGAACAAATAAAATGTATCAAGACTTGAAGAAAACTTTCTGGTGGATGAACATGAAAAGGGACATCATGGCCTATGTGAAAAAATGCCTCGTGTGCCAGCAATTGAAGGCAGAAAGAAGAAAACTTTCTCGATTGTTACAGCCAATGCCGATCCCAAACTGGAAATGAAAAGATATTGCTATAGATTTTGTATCGGGTCTGCCAAGGACTCCTTAAAATCACGATACAATTTGTGTTATAGTTGACCGGCTGATAAAGTCAGCTCACTTCTTGGCAATCAGGACAACCTATTCGCGCGATAAGTTGGCGTAAATATATTTGAACGAGATCTTGAAACTACATGGAATTCCTACCTTCATTGTATCTGATAGGGATCTCTATATTGTCTTAAAGTTTTGAAAAAGCTTGCATAAAGAATTGGAGACTGAATTAAAATTTAATACTCCTTATCACCCTCAGACGGATGGTTAGTCTGAATGGACTATCCAGATTCTTGAGGATATGTTGAGGGCTTCTGTATTAGAAATAAAAGGCACTTGGGATACTTATCTGGCCCTGACAGAATTTACTTATAATAACAGTTATCAGGCTAGCATCGGCTTGACGCCTTTTGAAGCTTTATATGAAAGAAAATATAGGTCGCCAATTCACTAGGAAGAAACAGGAGACAGAAGGATTTTGGTTTAGAAATCGTAAAGAAAATAGCTAAGAAAATAAAACTAATCCATAGTAATTTGAGGATCACTCAAAACAGACAAAAAAGCTATGCGGATAGAAGGATAACAGAATTGAGCTTTGAGATAAGAGATTTTATTTTTCTGAAAGTCTCACCATCCAAGAGAACATTACGGTTCAGAGTGAAGGGTAAACTCAAGCAACGATTTATTGGTCATTTTGAAATTCTAGAAAAGATCGGAGAAGTAGCTTATAGATTAGTACTACCGCCAAGTCTGATCAAGTACATGATGTGTTCCACGTATCCATGCCCCGAAAGTATGTTTATGATCCTACACACAATTGAATTCGAACCCTTGGAAATCAATAAGGATTTATCCTACGTCGAGGAGCCACTGCAAATACTCGACCGTAAAGAGCAAAGGCTGCGTACAAAGACGGTTCCTCTAGTGAAGGTATTATGAAAAACTCACTCACTTGAAGAAGCCACCTAAGAACGAGAAGAAGAAATCTGGAGCAAATATCCCCACTTGTTTGACTAAGGTACATCACTTCATTTAAATTTCGGGGACCGAAGTGTGAGATCCCGAAATTAAACAAGCTTAAAATTAAAATATTGCTATTTAAAAACCGAAGTGTTTTGATTTTAATTTAAACCGGAGTAGCCTTACACCACTGGAAGACTGAAACTAAAGGTAATCGAAATGTTAACTGGTGTCATAATATTGACCGGCGTCAAAATATTAACCAATGTCGAGATGTTGAACATCGTTAAAATGTTGACCGGTGTCAAGACATTGACCGGTGTCAAGATGTTGACCAGAAGGTTGACCAAAGGGTTGACCAATTTTAGAAATGTTGACCGATCTTGAACAAGAGAAAAGAAACATTGACCGACTTTAAGTAAAAGTTGGCTGGATTAAAGTAAGAAGCGTTGACAAAAAAAGTTGACCAATAGAAAAGTTGACCGACCTTGGAGAAAATGTTGACCAGTTAGAATTGACTACCGAATTCAGAAGACGAGGTACAACTTTGTTATTAGATCCCAATCTAATCAGAGCAAGTGAATTATCCCGTTGATCTTCTAGATGAAAGTACCAAGAAGGTAACTCACCCTACTCACTCCCACCTAACCCTTGAAGGGAAGTACGAAGTAGGTAGCCCACCCCACTTACTCCACCTAATCCCTCTTCTTTATATACTAAGCTCCAGTTGAGGGACGGGTGTGGATTTTCAGACAAGGAAGGAGGGTAAGGAGTGCAGAAGGAGAAAAGTTTCAAGTCTAGTCTGAGTGGACGATCAACAGTCAGGCAAGTGTACCCCCATTTTTAAGCTTAAATTGTAATAATGTAAGTGTACCTTTTTTTTAAACTCGGATTTTTACCTCTATTTTCAAGTCTCAATTTTAAGAAAAATTGCAAATGTTTTTTTCAGATTTAAACACTTCAACACATAGTATATCAGACTTGCCATTTTTAATTACTGCTTGATAAGCTGCATCCCTGACATCATACTCGCTTTACTATCGGACTGAAAGTACAATTTTGATTTCATGATTAATTCATGCTTGCTGCCTTCTACTTTCCGTTTTCTGCTCAACTTATGATTAACTCAAATTGTATAAAAATGGAGAAGTAGATCGGCCTTGAGTCATAATGATATAATAAAGGAGTATTGACTGAAATGAGATTTATTGATTTGAAACCGGTTTCATGTCAACTGAAAGTCTTTATACTTGACCGAAATAAGAAAAATGAATTTGAAATCGGCTTTGTAATATGACGACCGAAAGTTTTGTACCTGTCCGGAACGTGAACTAAAGAAAAAGTGAACCGGACTTATGACAAGATAAATAATATCGGACTTTAATATTGGGAGATAAAGTTCTCCGGTATGCCTTAGAATATTATGGTGGTAATCAATGATAGCGAAAGGAAGTTATCCTCGAGGCTTTGTACAAGGAGGAAATGAGAGCCGTCCTTGGGGGCTTTGTATAAGGAGGAAGTGAAAGCCGTCCTCGGAGTTTTGTACAAGGAGGTATTGCCGTGATTGTGAGGAGACGTGCACAATCTAGTCTCGATTATTGCCTCCTCCGCCAGAGATGTCCCTTATTAATAAAAATAGAGGAAAAGAGAAATTTTATAAGACCGACTCTGTTTTCTGTCCCAATTTTCAGAAATTTGACTGCTCTGGCCTTACTGACCTCTTTGCATTATGTATTTGCCATGATCCGATCAACAGTTATTTTATAATATTCATACTGCAAATGTATCTGTCAAATCAACTGTTATTTTATAATATTCATACTGCATATGTATCTGTCTAGTCAACCGTTGTTTTATAATATTCATGCTGCATATTTATATGTATTCGCCTTACGGCATAAGCGCTTTACGAAAGATCTGTATGTACCTTGTTGAGTTCCGGCTCGCTGTTTTCTATTTTTTCCCTTCAGATGAAACTATAGAACTTGTGCCGGACGAGATAGAATGACTAGAGCTTCGTCCGAATGATCCTAAGGACTTGGAAGCACATTTTGGAGTTACCCGGAGGAAGCGGTCTTATTGTAATGATCCGACTGAAATGTATAAACTGTTGTAATTGGATTTTTATGACAATATATGCATAAATGAGTTTTATGGGTACGAATGTAAATACTTCGGTAGGTTAATAGATTGACTTCCGTTATACATTTTATGGATATCGTGTATGGGTTCTAGATGGCATCTATGATTGGCATGCACGATCGGCCCGGACTAGATTACCGAAACCTTGGTGTCAGTTCCGAGAGCCCGCTGGCGGAATACAAAAAAAATCCATTCCGTCACATCGACCATCCGTCTCATAGTGCTTGAGATGTTTGCAGCGCTCTCCGATGGACTTGAGTTTAGGAGAAGACATCAAAATAAATCCTGGTGCCGCATCAAGCCTATTCTACACTAGCACGTTAGTATAGGTTTGGTGGCGCTACCCAAGTGTGAACTTAAGCAGCTAACTATGGACGGGATCATTTGCTCATCTCGACTATCGTTGACTGATCACGCTATCTCCTTGTGAAGGAGATTGTCACGTGTGATACTTAAACCTCCTAAGATTTTGACCACAGACGGGCCACTTGGATGATTAAGATTTAATTCAACCGTCAGTAGGCTGCCTGGATGACCAGGGTTTTAAATCCAACTGCGAATGGGGCACCAAGATGACTAGGGTTTAGATTCGACCGCTCATGGGCCTTCTAGATGACCACGGTTTAATTCGACCTCAAATGGGCCGTCTGGATTACTACGGTTTAGATACGATCGCTTATGGGCCGCCTGTATCATCAAGGTTTTGTTACGAGTAGGTGAAAACTGTAAAGACAGCAATCCCGAAAATCAGGAAGGTAATTCCGGACAACTTATGTAATTCAGCTTATGATGGAATTAATCCAAAATAGTCTTTGACAAATATACTAGCCCCCTATGTCTTAGTTTTCTTGTATACTCAAGTCCGATTCTTTTAATTTAATTTTTAAACTTAAAACCCAAGAATTAATTCAGTTAAGTTCTATTAAAGTTCGGTTATACGATATCCCTTCAAAGTTGAAAAAGAAAAATTGGACCATGGATTTTTTTCAGATGATGATATTTTGTGGCATACCTTAGGATATTACAGTGAAAAATCGAAGAATTGCTTTTATACGGCCCTTCCATTTCGGCCCCGTCTACTGGGATTACAGGTAGTACCGCCCGTCTCAGGGTATAAGAAAGAGGACAAAAATTGGATTGTGGAATTAAGCAAAATCCCGATTGTGAAAGTAAGCACAATCTATCCTATTGCTAAGATATTTGCCTTACATTGTGTGGGTTAATACAATATTTTCTTCAATTTATCCGCTCCGTTAGCTAGTGAGGGCCACTGGCCCTAGTCCCTAAAGATAAGGAAAAATAAATACAATCAATAAAAGTTAAGAAATAAAGAAAGGTAAATGCATTGCACTTTATGTATCTGCTCCTATTTATATATGTTAATGTATCTTCTGTATAAAATGCATACTTTTGTATGTTATGTACACTGCTGAGCATTTGCCTCACTCGTTTGCTGTTTTCACTTCCTTTTAGATGAGTCTCAAGAAATGATAAAGGACGAATAGGATTAGGAAAGAAGTTGAGGTCGCCATAATTTTGTTATGACGCATATGTTGTACTTGGGATGATGAAAATAAGATAAAAAATATATGTGCACTGTATAATGTTGTATTTTAGACATGTTGTACTTTGATGATAATGGAATTGCTTCCGTTATGGTATAGAATATATGCTTCCGTCAGATTTAAATTCTTATGAATGTTTAGTAAGTATCTTCCTTAATTTTGACTAATGTCATGAATGAATAATGTGATATTAGAGCCAATATAAATTATGACTAATATTAGGATTCTGTCTATGATAATAATAATATTAATGATAAGTACAATAACGTATGACGTGGGACGTCACAGGTTGTATCAGAGAATATTTAAGGAGATGCTTTAGGTTGATCGATCATAAGACGGAAGCTTAGGAATAGTTAAGACTAGATATAGCATGTTTTCAATTTTTGGGTTAAAGATTATGGTAGATAAATATTAGAACACACACGCTGATCTGATCCTTATGATAACTCAGCCCATACACTATTTAATTCGGGTTCTACCCATTCATTTGTGTCACCGCAATTTGTAAAGTATCTCGCATCATTGCCACAAAATCTGGACTTTTTATTGGTAGTGTCAACACCAACGGGGTCATCAGTCACTACTGATATTTTGTATCCAAAATGCATGGTGGCAATTAATGGGCTGAACATGGAGGCAAATTTAATTTTACTAAAAATTTGTGATTTTGACGTAATACTGGGGATGGACTGGTTGACAACCTATCACGCCAATATCGATTGCTTCCATAAATGGGTACATTTCAAAATTTTGGGGTGTGAATCATTTCACATTCAAGGAACAAAGCTGAAGGAGACACCGGTATTAATCTCTGCCTTACATGCTCGACATCTAATACAGAATGGATGTCAGGCTTATCTGATCTATGCCAGTACCACTGAAGGTCACAGTATGTCAATCAAGGATATATCAGTGATCTGTGAATTCGAATATGTATTTCCCAAAGACTTGCCTGGACATCGGGAGATAGAATTTGAAATTGAGCTTATGCCAAGATCAGGCCCAATTTTAAAGGCACCGTACAGAATGGTGCCTGCTGAGCTAAAAGAGTTAAAACCACAATTACAAGAACTGTTGGATAAAGATTTTATCAGAGCAATTGTGTCTCCTTAGGGCGCACCGGTTTTGTTTGTGAAGAAGAAGGATAGGACCCTACGACTATGTATCGATTATCGTGAACTGAATAAAATCACGATCAAAAATAAATATCCGTTGCCATGGATTGACGATTTATTTGACCAACTGCAAGGGACTCAAGTATTCTCCAATATTGATCTTCGCTCCGGTTACCATCAATTGAGGATCAAAAAAGAGGATATACCGAAAACTACTTTTCGGATAAGGTATGGCCACTATGAATTCCTGGTTATGCCTTTCGGACTGACTAATGCCCCAACAGCCTTCATGGATCTAATGAATCGGGTATTTCGGCCATATTTGGATAAGTTCGTAGTTGTATTTATTGATGACATTTTGATTTATTCTAAGAGTTCTAAGGAGCATGAGATGCATCTGAAGATGGTGCTCCAAATTTTACGAGAAGAGAAATTATATGCCAAGCTGAAGAAATGTGAGTTTTGGCTCAAGGAGGTAACATTTCTGGGCCATGTTGTCACCCAGAATGGTATTTCTGTCGACCCAAAGAAAATCGAAGCAGTTACTGGTTGGAGCCGACCTACCACAGTAACTGAAGTGTGAAATTTCTTAGGCATGGCAAGATATTATTGCAGATTTGTGAAAAAATTTTCCAAAATCGCTATGTCACTTACTCCACTAACGAGAAAAGAAGTCAGGTTCGATTGGACAAAAGAATGTGAGCAGAGCTTCCAATAGCTAAAGAAGCGGCTAACATTTGCTCCCATTCTCACCATTCTGGCAGGAGCAGATGGGTTCGTAGTATATTGTGATCCTCTAAAACTGCATTAGGCTGTGTTCTAATGCAACATGGGAAAGTCATAACTTTTTTTTTTAGTAAGTATGGAAAGTCATAGCCTATGGATCACGACAGCTAAAAGTTCATGAGAGGAACTACCCTACTCACGATCTAGAATTGGCGGCAATCGTATTTGCTTTTAAGATCTGGAGGCATTATTTGTATGGTGAGAAGTTCTTGGTATATTTAGACCACAAAAGTTTAAAGTACTTATTTTCACAAAATGAACTAAATATGAGACAGAGGCGGTGGATCGATTTTCTGAAAGACTATGATTGTGAGATCCAATATCAACCAGGCAAGGCTAATGTAGTAGCAGATGCTTTAAGCCGCCAAACATGTCTTTTAGCGAGGTTGCAGATGAGGGAGATGGAAATGCTGGAGAACATGCAGCAATGTGATATCCAGCAGTATGTGAAGGGCAACCGAATGATCTTGTCATATCTTCAGATCCAGCCGGAGATATTACAAAGGATCAAAGATAGCCAAATGAAGGACCCATTTCTAGCAGAGATTGCCGAAGATATAACTCAGGACTCTCGAGTTGACTTTAATATCCGTGGTAATGGAGTCTTGAGATTCCGAGATCGACTCTGTGTGCCAAATGATCAAAAAATCAAGGGGATAATTATGAAGGAAGCCCATCGATCACGGTACACCATTCATCTGGGAATCAATAAGATGTATCAAGACCTGAGAAAGATATTTTGGTGGAGAAATATGAAGCAGGAGATTGTGAATTACGTCAGGAAATGCCTAGTTTGTCAACAGCTCAAAGCAGAGCGAAAGAAGCCATCAGGGTTTCTACAATCACTGCCAATTCCGAGTTGGAAGTGGGAAGATATAACAATGGACTTTGTCATGGGTCTACCGAGGTCATCTAAACATCATGACGCTATCTGGGTGATCGTAGATAGACTCACTAAATCGGCACATTTTCTGGCTATTCGGACCACATACTCACGGGATCAGTTAGCTCAAATTTATATAAACGAAGTTATCAGACTGCATAGAGTACCTGCATCCATTGTGTCAGACCGAGATCCACGATTTGTTTCTAAATTTTGGGAAAGCCTACAACGAGAACTCGGGACAAAGATGAAATTCAGTACTGCTTATCATCCACAAACTGATAGACAATCAGAACGGAATATTCAAATCCTAGAAAATATGTTAAAAGTTTCAGTCTTAGAAATGGGTGGCATTTGGGACAATTATCTTGCCTTAGTGGAATTTACCTATAACAATAGCTATCAAGCCAGTATCGAAATGGTACCATTCGAAGCTCTTTGTGGAAGGAAATATCAATCTCTAATCCATTGGAAAGAAACTGGACATAGACAGCTTCTAGGACCGGACATCATTAAGGAAACGTTCGAGAAAATCAAAGTAGTCCACAATAATCTGAAGACCGCACAGAGTTGCCAAAAGAGCTATGCTGATCATAGAAGATCCGATTTACAATTCAACACCGGTGACTATGTTTTCCTGAAGGTATCACCAACCAAAGGAACAACGAGATTCGGAATGAAAGGAAAACTCAAACCAATATTCATAGGTCCCTTCGAAATTTTAGAAAAGATTGGAGAAATGGCATATCGATTGGCCTTACCACCGAGTCTAGCAAAGGTACATAATATATTTCATGTATCGATACTGCGAAAGTATGTACATGACCCGTAGCATGTCATAAGTTTTGAACCTTTGGTGATCAATGAAGATTTATCTTACATTGAAGAGCCAGTGCAGATTTTAGATAGAAAGGATCAAATTTCTATGGAGAAATTATTTGTCCAAGGAAGCTACATGGGAACATGAAGAGGATATTCGCAAAGAGTACCCTCATTTGTTTTCTCCATATGTGTAATTTTTTCCAAATTTCGAGGACGAAATTTTTGTAAAAAGGGGAGAATTGTAAATACCGCAATCCCAAAAATCAAGAACGTAATTCGAGACGTCTTAGGTAATTCAAATTATGATAGAATTAATCCAAAATAGTCTTTGACAAATATACTAGCCCCCTATGTCTTAGTTTTCTTATATACTCAAGCCCGATTCCTTTAATTTAATTTTTGAACCTAAAAGCCAGGAATTAATTCGGGATGTGTTAGGCAATCCGAATTTTGAGGTAAATAATCCCAGTTGATCATTGACAAGTAGACTAACTCCCCAAATAGTCGATTCCCAAAACCCCGACACCCGATCTTTTAAATTTCCCTTCAAATCCGAAGGCCAGGCATGTTAATCGGGAGATGATAAGAAATTTGATTTGGGACGAAATTAATACTAGATGATCTTTAGTGTTTGTACTAATCTTCCATATCCTAAATTTCCACAAACACATACCCGAATACCTTAAATTAAATCCTTCAAGATAATAGGCAAAATGGAAAAATTCGACAACCGAGGGGGACTTGGACAAATTAGATTTGGCAGCTGTACCAACGGGAAAATTAGATGGATTTTTCACTTCATGTTGGACTATAGTAAGTATAAAAGATAGTAAATTAAGGATACATTATATATTAATAGGAAAAAAATGGGGAAAGGAGGAAGGAAACCAAGAGGCAGCAATGAGAAGTTCGGCTAAATTATTTAATTCAGATATGTACACATGGCACCAGTATGCACGGCCACATGGTGCATGATAAGTACCTACATTAGGGAAAAAATTAAGAGTGACATAGGCAGCACACATTAGCTAAAAATTTGCCAATAAGTAAGTAACAAATTGAATGGTAAGTAGCTGCCAAATCAAGTGGTGATTCAGCAATCCATTAGCCACATGGCAGGGATTTAGCAAAGGGAAATTTGAGGTGGTAGCTGAGCTGATGACTCAGCCCCTCAATTCTGAAAATTATAAGTACGCATGAGGAGAAAAAGGAGAGACTAAGTTGAGAGAAAAATTTGAGAGAAAGTAAGGAAAAAAGGAGGAGGAAATCGTGAACAGCAAGAAGGGAAGAGGAATTGCTGAAATTTGGCAAGTGTACTTCAACCCTATCCTTGATTGTTGAGCAATTTTTGGGTACTTTCTCATGAGTATTGTTGATCCAATACTTTCATATGCTTCCTTAGTTATCATAAATACATGAGGAGTTGCAAGAAAAAAATTAAAAATGGGTGAACCGGCCCTGGACACATGATAGTGTCCAAAATCGGGTTCTGCTGTGGCAGTTCCTGATGTTTGCTTCATATCGATGACTAAATGGCCGAATTAGCCAACGACCAAAACTGGTAAAATGATCCTTATTTAATGAAGTAAAAGTGGGAAAAAAATGAGCCTCTGAAGCGTTCAAGAAGGGGTTCAAAATCGGACCCAAACTCAGCTGCAGAATCAGCTTACTGGCTCTGCTGATGCTGAAATTTCAGTTTCTGTAATTTAGCCAAACACGCCCCAAAATGGATTGAGCCGGAGTCCAACCCTACTCGATTTGCTAGTATTAGGTGTGGACTGTCACCATGTAAACCGGCGGCCCAAGAAAATATGGGTTGGATACTGAACCGGACCCATGAACAGCAAGGGTCTTGCTGAACTGCTTCTTTGAGCAGTTGAGGAAATAATTTTAAATAAAATACAACCCGAACCTAAAATGGTTCAAATCAGTTCCAGAAGTTATCTAAGGCCTTGGAGGTGATATTCAAATATCTCCTCATAAACATCGGATCCAAATTAAATATAATTCGGACTCTCAAAGTCAGAACAAAATCTGTCTGCATCAGCTGATGCTGATGCAGAATCTGTTCTAGGAATTTGGTCTGAACCAGTCAATATTTTGACTTGGACCGGCCCTAAACCAAATTTATTCTTAAATTTAAGTCCCTTGGCTACAAGAGGGCTCCTAGAACCGGTAAAAAATAGGCCCGATTGAACCATAAAAAATTAGGAAAGCAGAACTATCCTGGACAGTTTTGCTGAAACCCGAATGGGCAGTCTGTGTTGGCAGACTAAACCGCCCACCATCCGATCACCGAACCGGCTCAAATTTTGGCACAAATTAGCTAAGACCAATTTCCATATTGTGTAAGCTTTTGTAGTGAAAATGGGCTATATAATGCAGTGAACCAGTCCCTCAATATCTTTTCCGAACCGGTTCAGCTCAAATGGTAATTTGAGCCCTTTATTAAAAAGGTCAAACCGGGCCCAAATTTGACTAAAATTTGACCGAACCAATGACAAACAGAGCTAAGAAGTATATTGGGATACTTATAAAAATTCGGGGCAAAATAATTATGAAACTCGGTCCCAAGCCTTAACCGAACAGGTTCACATGAACTGGAAAATTTTTGAAATATGAATAAAATATTCAAGACCTACCCGGACTTGACTTACTAATATCAATAAGTATTGAATTAAATTATTTAAGCTCTGGTAAATTAATTGGCCACCAAGTAGATTGAAAGACACTAAGTATGGAATAAAGTTTCGTATGCATTTTTTGCATATTCAAAGCCTATGAAATATTATATTTGGATATCGTTTACTATGTTAAACTATATTCATGAAAGTTTGGAAAGGACTCAATGAAAATATGAAAAAAAATTCAGTTACGTCCAGTGACGTTCAGTTAAGTTCTGTTAAAGTTCGGTTATACGATATCTCTTCAAAGTTGAAAAAAGAAAAATTGGACCATGGATCTTTTTTAGATGGTGATATTTCGTGGCATACCTTAGGTTATTACAGTGAAAAATCAAAGAATTGCTTTTATACGGCCCATCCATTTCGGCCCCATCTACTGGGATTATAGGTAGTACCGCCCGTCTCGGGGTGTAAGAAGGAGGACAAGAATTGGATTGTGGAATTAAGCACAATCCTGATTGTGGAAGTAAGCACAATCTATCCTATTGTTAGGATATTTACCTTAGATTATGTGGGTTAACACAATCCTTTCTTCGATTTATTGCACTTTATGTATCTGCTTCTATTTATATATGTTAATGTATCTTCTGTATAAAATGCATGCCTTTGTATGTTATGTACACTGCTGAGCATTTGGCTCACTCGCTTGCTATTTTCACTTCCCTTCAGATGAGTCTTAATAAATGATGAAGGACGAACAGGATTAGGAAAGAAGTTGAGGTGGGCATAATTTTGTTTTGACGCATATGTTGTACTTGGGATGATGAAAAGAAGAAAAAAAATATATGTGTACTGTATGATGTTTTATTTTAGACATGTTGTATTTTGATGATAATGGAATTGCTTCCGTTATACTATAGAATATATGCTTTCGTTAGATTTAAATTCTTATGGATGTTTAGTAAGCATCTTCCTTAATTTAGACTAATATCATAAATGAATAATGTGATATTAGAGCCAGTATAAATTATGGCTAATGTTAGGATCCTATCTATGATAATAATAATATTAATGATAAGTACAATGACGTATGACGTGGGACGTCACAAAAACCCACCCGACTTAGGGGTAATTTAGGTTGCCTATATAATCCTGCAAACACACACACATATGCATATGTAGCAGTGAAGTGAAGAAAGGACAACATCATACAATGAAAAAAGTACTTCTTTTATTAATTAATGGAAATATTTACATTTACAAGTATACACATAGATGACCTACCTATGCCCTTACTGGAAGTGTCGCTTGAGGTGGATTGCGTTCAACGTCCGTGAAACCAACTTGCCGTTTTAGGTTCGGAGTTTGTTGGCTCCATTCTGCAAAACGTTTGAAACCAAAAAAGGTCCCTCCCAATTCGGGGAGAGTTTATTCCGGTTGGCAGTCTTACCTGTAACCTCAATGGTTCGCAAGATCAAGTCACCAATTTCGAATTGTCGTATTTTTACCTTCTTGTTGTAATAGCAGGCGATTTGTTGTTGGTAGGATATTGTCTGCATTCTGACAACGTCGCGGGTTTCCTCTAGAAAGTCTAGGTTTTTTCGAATTTTTTGAGAGTTACCTTGCGAGTCGAAGGATTCAACCCTAAGACTCGAAAGCTCGATCTCAATCAACATTACTGCTTCAATCCTGCAGCAGAGATTGAAGAGTGTCTCGTGAGTTGGCTCCTTTGGAGTTGTCTGATAAGACCATTGGACAGAGGATAGCTCGTCGACTTAGGAGCACCCTACATCCTCCGACTTAGTCTTTAGACCATAGAGTAGTATGCGGTTTGTGACTTTCACCTATCCATTAGCTTGTGGGCATGCCACCAAATTGTGGACCAATCTGATATTTAGATTGGTGCAATACTTTGTGAAGCGTTTTTTAAAAAATTGAGTTTCGTTGTCAATCACGATGATCTCAGGAATGCCAAATCTATTGATTATACTCTGGCAGACGAACTCTAGAGTATTGTGCTTGGTGATCTTGGCCAGTGGGGCGGTTTCAACCCACTTGGTGAAGTAGTCGATGCCCACGATGTTAAACTTTCTTTAGCCGGTCGTGATGGAAAATGGGTCGAGAATATTGAGCCCTCATTGTGCAAAAGGCCAAGGAGCTTGAAGAGACCTCAATTCAGCGGGGGACTGGTAGTGCAGATTGCCACAAAGCTGGCAGTTTTCAGACTTCTTCATGAAGTCAAGGGCATCTTTTTTTATTGTCTGCCAGTAATATCCCTGGCGCATGATCTTAAATGCTAGGTTTTTTATTGTCGATGTGCGATTCGCATATCCCAAAGTGGATTTTCCTCAAGGCGTAGTCAGCCTCCTCAGGAGTTAGGCACTGGAGGTACGGAGTCGAGTAGCTGCAGTGATATAACTGTCCATCAACTATGGTGTACCAGCTGGCCATCTTCTTGATCCTTTGGCTTCGTCCGTACTGTCTGACAGTGATCCATCTGCAAGATACCTCTGATAAAGGGTCATCCAGTTTTCTACGTCGGAGATTTGCATTGCTTCCTACTCCTCAGTACTAGGAGTGCTCAGGACGTCCCGTATGTTCCTCGAGTATTGCTCTAGGTTTTTTATCGTCGCCGCTCTGGCAAGTTGATCGGCCTTCTAATTTTCAGTTCTGGGAACGTGGACTAGGTGCAGCTTGTCAAACGTCCGGATGACGTCTTTCGCCTTAGCAAAGTATTTGACTAAGTAAGGGTTGCACGCCTCGAAGCTCCTATTTACCTAGTTAACAACCAGCACAAAATCGCTGTAGACGGTTAATCATCTGGCGGAGCACTCTTTGGCTAGTCTTAGCCCGGCTAATAGGTTTCATATTCGATAACGTTATTAGTAGTTGGAAAGTCGAGCCTAAGGGAGTATTTCACCTTAAAGCTGCCAGGGGTTCTGAGGACCACTCTGGCATCGCTACCTAAGTTCGTAGATGATCTGTCTACGTTGAGAACCCATTCTAATTCTTCTCCGTGTTGTTCTACATCCTCAGTGGACAGTTCATCCGGAATTGGTGTCGTAGTCTCAATGGTGAAATTGGCCAGAGCCTGCCCTTTGATCGCTGGTCTAGATCGGAATTCAATGTCAAACTATCCCAACTCGATAGCCCACTTGACCAGCCATTTGAAAATGTCGGGTTTCTAGAGGATGCTCTTCAGTGGCTGGTTGGTTAGAATGATCACGCGGTGAGCCTGGAAATATGGTCTCAATTTTCAGGTGAAGAAGACAAGTACCAAGGCTAACTTCTCTACGCGTGGGTAGTGCATCTCTGCCCTGGTCAATATTTTGCTCACATAGTAGACTGGCCGTGAGCGTCAGAGTCCTGGTGTATGAGGGCAGAGCTGAGAGCCACCTCCAACACTGTTAGGTAGAGGTACAGCTCTTTTCATCCTTGGGTGACGTCAACAATGGCAGACTGGTCAGGTACCGCTTCAATTCGTCAAAGACTTCCTAACATCCTGTAGTCCACTGGAATTCGTTTGCTTTTATCCCCCTCAGAGTCTTGAAGAAAGGTTGGTACTTGTCCCCCGACTTGGCCAATAAGCGGGATAAGGCTGCCAGCCGTTTGGTTAACTTTTGGATATCTTTGATACTCTACGGTGGAGTCATATCTGTGGGGGCCTTAATCTTCTCCGAGTTTGCCTCGATCCCTCGTTGAGAGACAATGAAATCCAAAAACTTTTTCGAAGATACTTCGAAGCCACACTTTGAAGGGTTTAACTTCATATTGTGAGCACAGAGTATTTCGAAAGACTCAGCCGGATCGTAAATATGGTCGTTGGTGGTCTTACTCTTGACAAGTATGTCGTCGACGTACACCTCTATGTTGTGGCTGATCTGCTTTTTGAATATCTTATTCATGAACCTCTGATAAGTGGCACTCGCGTTCTTTAGACCAAAAGATATGACCTTATAATAGTAGGTGCCTTGGTCCATCATGAACGAAGTGTGCTCTTCGTCCTTTAGGCTCATCCGGATCTAGTTGTAACCCGAGTACGCATCCATGAAGCTCAGCAACTCGTGTCCAGATGTGGAGTTCATCAATAAGTCAATTTTGGGTAGACGGAAGCTGTCTTTTGGGTAGGCTTTGTTAATGTTGATGAAGTCAACGCACATTCGCCATTTTCCATTTCTTTTCTTCACAAGGACGATGTTGGAGAGCCAGTCTAAGTATTGGACTTCTCTGATGAAGCTAGTGTCCAACAGCTTCTTTATCTCCTCCCGGATAAACTTGTGGTCGGGATCGAGACCCAACTTGTGGACCATTACGCCGGTCGAAATCCTAGACATGTTAATGGGAGTCCACGTGAAGACGTTAGCATTCTGTCCTAAGAAAGCTATGAGCTCATCACGCAGTCTTGGTGAGTAAGCCCCCAATCTATATGTGCCTCTCCGAGTTCTCTAAATTCAGTGGGATTAGATCGGTTACCTCACTAGACTAGGCCTGCTACAGAGTTACTTCGTTTCGATGGTCAAGTTCTCCTACTGTCTTTGGGCTGCCACTTGGTGCGATCTAGGACATGTAATATGTCCACCTAATAACTTGGTTGCCCAGCACTTCACCTATACCGCATGTTGTTCGGAATTTCATCTTCTGATGTGGTATTGACGTGACAGCCCCGAGCGCTGTTAGGCATGGGCAGCCTAGTATTACATTATACACAGAAGCCAAGTCAACAACCAAGAAGGTGAGTGTACGACTCGCTGTTCTTGGGTATGTAATCAGGGTGACCTCTAACTTGATCGTTCCTTGAATAGGCACTGGTTTGTTGTCAAGGTCATGGAGTGAGCCTTTGACAGGTTTCAATAAACTTTTTTTTAAACCAAATTTAAAAATTGTATCAAGGTAAAGTGGTAAGTACCTCTTTTGTCGTTCAACCTGGGTAAAGAGGAACTGTCACATACAGCCTGGGTATGTGCCGCATAGCCCATTCAACCTCTTCTTTTAGGTGGATGTTCTCTTCTTTTAGCTTGTCGTTCTCCATTAGGCCGGTCAGTACAATTTCTCTCAAGTTGGCATTTTTCTCTTTCAGCCTAGCATTCTCTGCCTTCAAACCATCCAGCAAAGACTCTAGGGTGACTGCGTCCTCCCAGTGCTCCACCTTCAGCGCCTCCAACTCATCGAGCCAAGCGATCTCCTTATCTCTATCGAAGATCACCGTGTCTCGCTGGCCAAGCGCCTTAATGACTGCGCCCGAAACTTTATCCGTCTGTAAAAATGATAAGTGTCAACAATGAAAAAATTAAAGAAAAAACAAGTCGTAAAAGTTTAACTGCCAAATCCTGCGCACCGGCCCTTTTGGCCTAATGTGAGACCTTGGCTCTAACGGTGGATGACTAAAAATGGAACCTCCTGGTAGGCCTAGCAGTAGCCTCTGCCGTAAGGTCCTCTGTCCCCACCGACTCCCTAGCGGAGGACTCCCCCTGCCTCTCCGTAATAAACCAACAGCTTGAGCAAGCTCTCCGGCGGCGGTCTCCTCCGTAAATTCAACTCTAGCACTAATCGCAGATTGAGGCTTTCCAGCGGTTGGTACTCTTTGTGCCTCTTGAAGCTCCCAGAAACAGGCTCAATCAGATAATGTAGCGATCGGTGTAATTGGAGGCATAGTGGGCGCCTCCTTGGGTCCCCCGGATGGTGTCTCCTCGACGGATTAACAGCCCGCTCCACTTTGGGCTCCGTAGGAGGCTCCAATGGTACCAGGTGCTCCGGCTGTGATAAGGCCAGAACTACACAGCTAGTGGAGGAGCGCAGTCTGGCCCTATAGGTCTCAATAGCAGATTCAATGCTGCCAATGCCAGAAGTATCAACAACTCTTGAAAACTAGCTAGCTAGAACATTCCCTGGCTTGGTGGAGGAGGATGAAGAAGGCATCACCACCGCCACCATCGCTGTCTTCTTCACCGCTGGACTTTTAGGAGACTCCTTGCTGGGTGGCGCTCCGATCACAATGGCCCCAACCTTCCTCTTTTTGGAAGGCTCCCTCATTTTCTACTTGGGAGAATGAGGCCCCCACTTGGCCTTCTTGGCCTCAACACGAGAAACCAAGGGGTCACTTCGGAACTCCACGAGATGGTCCTCTACCAGCTTGAACAACGACTCCAGGGACTCTGTCTCCTCATCAGAAGGAGTCCCAGTGTAAATCTCGGTACCTTGCCCCACTCCCTGGCCAACGGCCAGGACTCGCCCACTTGAATAAAAAAAACCGATTCTTTCAATTCTTCAAGGAATTATATATGGCGGTACTGATTTGGAGACCGCCGTGGGAGCCAAGGAGATCCACTTTGCACCGTGGTTAAACTTGAAGAGTACTCTAACCAACGCCACCGTCAGCCACTTCAAATGCTGACGATGAAATATGCAAAATGTGCATAGGTACTGCACGACATTTGTGTGGGATTGTGCAATAGGAACCTGAAGAGCCGTGATAATCTCCAGCAACTCATCAGGGACTGAAACATGCAGGCCACTCCTTAAGTGGGCTTCGTAAATGGTGACAAACCCCTCAGGTGGCGAGCATGCCCTATCTTCCTTGGCAGGGACTCAGAAGACAATCTCATTCAGGATGTTGTACTCTATGTACAACTCCTTCACATCAGTTTCCTTGAGGATTGAGGAAATTTCGGTAATGGAAGCCATGGGAATGGAAGCAAGTAGGGAGTTAGTACAACACTTAGTGTTTTCTCGAGGAAAATGAAGGAAAGTGTGAAAAATTCAAAAATAAAACAGACGAAAAATTAAAAGAACAGTGTGAACACCAAGCACGTTAACCGCCTTATAAACGTGCGCCATCATTGCTGTCACGTGTTATTTCCTGAAAGGGTGCGGTCGAATCAGATCATTTGGTACATTAATTATCGAGATCTTGAATTCATCGCGTACAGACATGTGGCCACCTTTCCAACTGACAAGTCGGCTGATGATGGCGCGTCATTCCAACTCCCCCAAGTTCTTCAGTTTTCTAGATCAGACGGTCAACAAATTCGATCAATGTTTCCTTCAACAATTCTCTGGATTTTGTCCTGGACGATTAACGAACCAGGTTAACGGTTCCTTTAGAAATTCTCTGGACTTTACCCTAAACAATCAACAAATCCCATCAACGTTTCCTTTAACAGTTCTTCGAATTTTTGCTTGAACGGTTAACGAACCTGATCAACGCTTCTTTCAGAAGTTCTCCGGACTTTGCCCTAAATAGTCGATGATTTCGGTCAACGCTTCCGCTACTAGTCCGATAGATCTTGACGGACGCCAGCCAGACACGTCCTATTATGACATGTTGGAGGTCAGAATTCAGACACCAGTACGGAGAGCTAGTGATGGGTACGCCTATAGTGGGCTGGCCCAAGAGGGATGAATGGCCCAAATCCACAATTACCCAAATGTGCGCCTGGACGGTCAACGCCAACCATTAACCGAATGAATGACCAAGTTGGGCGGACAATAGACTCTCAGAGACGGTCAACATTTCTATTGACCGGAAGTGCCACAATAGATTGGCTTAAGAGTAAGCCTCATGTGGGTTAAGCCTAATTTGGCCTACACTACTGTCCACGACCAATAACGGTCTTCTTCCCTGATTTTGCACCCTTCTAGAAGATAATCTCCACTGTAATTGTCACTAGCAGATTCAACGCACATCCCATGAGAAAAGCGTCAGATTCTCTCTTCCTATTTGCAACAAACCTTAACGGTTACAAAACGTAGAAGGAAGATAATCAATCCAATGAATTGTTACCGCCATTAAAGCTCCACGCTAAAAAAGGAAGCAATCCCAATAGAACGTAGGAATCAAACCTTCCTGCCTAAGGAAGGCCGCCCAGCATCTCAACTATAAAAGCCCATGAAGTCTTCACTCCATGGGACGTTCACTTCTTTACTAAAAACGCCTTCATAAGCTCACATAGCGCTTTGACAATTCTAAAAGCTCCCATGCATATAGAATTCCAACTCTCCCTCTCTCACTACGTTTTCAACGAACACAGTGCTGAGAGACAACGCTCCTCACGAGCCACAGAAAGCCTCTCGTGTCAAGAGTAAAACCTCCATCATAAACACCTTTTACCTTCTCATTGCATTTATTCCCTTTACCTTCTTAAAGTTTGAAGGTCAATTACTAACTAGAGCGTCAGAATATTTTCGATGGGATAACCTTCCATCGACATATGACATCTTATTTGTTATAATGGTGTGTAAGATCCAAATTCAGTGAATGGAGTCAAATTTAGACAATCAAGTTGGCCCGAATCTATTCAAAATTTGGATCCAAAAACATATCAAGAAGTTTGAGTTAACAAATTTGAATATCAATCTAGATCCAGAATATATATATATATATATATATATTAAAAATTAAAATTTAAATATTTTTAATTTAAAAAAATCTACAGTTCCATAAAAAAATAAAAGTATACAATCATTTGATCGTAATTCAAGCCATAAGAGGGGGTCCTTTGGGAATCATCATTTTGTTCTTTTTCCTATATTGACCACCATTATATCCCCCCCCCCTTTTTTTTTTGTTATGGCTATGAAACAATATGATTTAAATTTGATTAAAATTAAATTTTAATTAGATGTAGGTCAAATTTAAATATAAATTATAATCAATAAGTCAAGTAGGGCAACACACGGCGAAACCAAAAACTTTAATCATACACATTTATAAGCCAAATAGGGTCAATTTGAGCCAATATATGAACAACTTTTTTTAATTTTTAGTAACTTTATTTAAAATTTTATATTAGCAAAAAATAATAAAAAATGTATAATATTTTAAAATTGCAATATTTAAAATAAAATATTATATTATCAATATTCTAATAAAAATATCTATATAAACAGTTATTAGTTACATAAAAATAAAATTTAATAAAATAATTTTTTAAACTCAATTTTTTAAAAATATTTTTAAACAAATTAAAAATTATGGTTAGGCCAAATCAAATACTTTTAACCATAGCTATGCTCGACATAAAAAGCTAATCAGGTGTAATTTTCTAATCATGTATATCAATGATACTTTTTTACTTAAATTAAATCTTATAAAATTTTAGACCGAATAAACCTAACCGATGAAACGATCAAATTTTGATAAGGTCTAAAATAATCTAATTTTAAAAATAACTTAATAGATACATTAATAACTTTATTCAAACCATTACCAACATTATTCAATTTTTTATCAATGGCATAAAACTTCTTTTTAACCACTACAACATATTCATTTAAAAAAAAAAATCAATGGATTTTTATAAAGGTGACAACATAATCATTTCAATGTATATTATTAAAAATACGAAACTATTGAATTTTTGTATTAACCCACTAAAAAAATCTAATCCCGTCCAATGTCTATCCTATTATACTGTTTCGATCCCTCCATAATTAGACGACAAACTGAATGGCATGACTGTTTCCTTTGGACTGAGCGAAGCTCAAAAAAGAGACAAGGTAATAATTATATCCACGATTATTAAATAAATATACATATAAATAATTAAAGGACTAAAGTTTTAAGATTTGCTGTTACTCATGAGCCTCGTGCCAAATAAAGGTCTAAAGAATCCCCTCACCGCACCGCACCGCACCTCTTTTTGTCATAAGTGGCTAAGGTTAGGCTGGTTATGTACTCAAAAGAGGACCCGCCAAAGCTAACTTGTAATGATGAAAATGTCGACATGCTAGATTCTACAAATCATTCCTTGGATTTTTTGAGGAAAAATCTATGAAATTCACACCCTTGTTGGAATATTAGTGAGAAATCAAAAAGACCTAGTAAAATAAACGTGCTGAAATTGCTTTTTTTAATAGTATATTATACCGATTGAAAGATAAATGATGAAGGTTAGATTTTAGAAAACACCATTTCATAATCAGAAGCAATCAACATGACCTACTAACTCGGATTAGGATACTACTGATAATGCATTAGAACAAAGAAAGCAAGTTTTAAAAAGGAAGATAATTAGAAAGTTAAGCAAATTACAAATCTGCCCAATTAGCAAAACTGTGCAGTTGTGACACTGCGATGGCTGGCCTCACCATCATCGTTGGCATCCAAGTATTCACGTCGTTGGCAGGATCAATGAGCATCCTGGATGCCAACGGTGGCATCGAAAAAGGTAATCCGATACTGCCTTTGTCGGGGTTATGTTCCCTAGAACTTTGGTAGCTCGTTATAAGGGAAGAGGAATTGGATACATGGGTTCCCACCTTAGCAGAATCATTCAACCCATGATGATCAACGGAGCTCATGCCGTCGATCTTCATGAGACTATTTTGGACGATTGAGATTGATGGGTCTTCATGAAATCTCGCAGTCATTGTGTTTTGATCATTATACTTTATGCATCTGCTATTTAGTTGCTTGGTTGAGTAATAGTGGGTAAAGTTCCATTTATCTGATTCACCTTCATCATTCGTTCCTGATTCAATGGTTTCGGTATTGATGTGGTTAGAAGTGTCTACACTCGATCGTATCTCTCTATCTCGCCTGGCTAGCTCGCCTGCTAGGAGGGTGTTGCTCGCCATGATTCTTTCCACGTCATAACGTGTTATGTTGAAATTAGTCACCGCGTTGGCACCTCGAAATTTTATTGCAGCAATGTCATAGGCCTCGGCCGCTTCCTCCTGAGTACCTGAAATTCAATATTATTTCACGGTATTATCAAAGTATAAAGGCATGTGCTTCCATCTGGAGAAAGCACATATAGTTCAGCTTTAAATTTGGCATTTTATTAATCTTATTATAAGATCTCGTGTGTCCTAAAAGAAGCATAGATCAGAGAATGTATCAAAAAATGATCCCTTTTGAAAGACTATAAAGGTGTACTTTGATACCCAAATTATGATTTGATTGCAACGAAGGCATGATTTGATTAAAATGATGAGATTCAAAGAAACATACAGAATGTCCCTAGATAAAGGTCCTTGTTCCCAGCAACTCTGCCAATTCGAGCCTGCCATCTTCCATGCTGATGGTGCCTGCAAAATTTATTTTCAAGCAGAAATATAAGGTCTTACAATGCGTAGCCAAAATGTCTCTTCATATAATACCAAGCATGTCACCACAGTTCCCCATGTAAGGATTGCTTTATTTTTACAAATTTTTTAGTAGTATTTCGAATATGAAAACATGAATATCATAGTCTAAATTTTTGGTGGATAGTAATGCGCGAGATAGTTAAAGAGACCTTGTAACTCCTCTGTACATGGATGCGCCTCTTGAGAAACCACTGCTGTTCCTGCAAGCAAAAGAGAAAGGAAAAGTGATGAGAAACAAATAAATAAATGATTAGTAATTGCAGCAAAAGAAAGAGCAACAGTAATCTGGAAATGAGGGCATCGGAATAAAACCAAGCAGCAGCAAGTACCTTCTCAAGTGGGCAACATATTCTTGCCTGGTCATCTTCTTCATGTCCTCCATCTCTTGTCGATAGTTTTCAATCTGCCAAAACGGCATTGAAAGTTGAAATTCCATGGAAGAAAAAGCCTGCAGAATTGCTTGTGTACAAAAGAAGAAGATGGAAGTTGAGGTCAAATCATTACTGGGAAATTGTTATGACTTGAGGGTCCCCAGTACTTGAGTGCTGCTAGATCATATGCTCTTGCTGCCTTTTCTTCTGTATCATATCCTCCTGATTCCAAACAGCACATGATAATTGAACACATTCATTAAGCTGTACTATTAAAATTTTCTCATAATCGTGATAGTTAATATACTGTCAAGTCAACTAAAATGGCTAAAATTATAAAATAATCTAATATATTTTAGTATACTATAATAATAGTATAAGAATAATATTAGCGTTCTAACTTATAGGGTAAAATTTTTACCATGAAAATCCTAACTAAACTTGAAGGTGGAAGAAGAAAAGGAAAAATACACCAAATAGAGGCCTTACCTAGATAAACTGCCATTTTGATGAATTGAAATTCATTCCAGGCAAGCAAGAACATGAGAAATCATGGGCATTTTCAGTTAGTCAACAGGGAAAAAAAAAAAAAAAAGAGCAACTAATGTGCAGAACTTGCACACCATTAACACCAACCTTGCCTCCCTTTCCTACTCTGACCTTCTTTCCTGCAACTGTTGTCCCACAAATGAGCCTCATATCTCCCTGTCCATCTATGCCTGTTTTGCATTAACCAAAACAATGGAAGTAAATTAGTACTTTGTAAAGCAAGGAAAACACATTCTATTAAATCAAACAATCAGTAACAACCCACCTCGTAACACCTCTGTACTGGGAAGTTCTCTGTCCAAATGTCTCCAAGGACTTTCGATGAACAATTTGCCGCCGATGATCCTGCTTCTCAGGCATTTTTTTCCTTGTTTCTGTGGCCGAACACTCGTTTGCAGCAGGTGAGATCTGATGTGAGCCTGTCACACAGCTCGACTGAGAGCTTGGGCTCATTGATAACCTCAACGACTGTAAGCCTTCATACCCAATTGAACCAACAGACCCGGATTGTCCTCCATGGTTGCCTCCCATGCAGTAAATCATCTTCTGCTCCGATCCTTGGCTGCTGTTAGTGTAGTCTGTCGGCGCACAGTTTTTCAGACCTGAAATCTCATTTTCTGCCATGGTTGGAAGCAGGATATGACAGTCTGCAACTTGTGTTTCCTTCATCTGGATTACCTCATTGCCTCTAAAAGAAGAGTAAAATGGGTGCGTGAAATTTTGACTGTTGAGATTATGGTGGTAAAACATGCCGTCCAAGCCGAGAGCCACATCCTCTCTGTCATGGTGGCCCCCTGTTTCACCACCAAAGAAGTCCTCCAGTTTAGGGGTAGGAGTTGGCGGTATTCCTTCACAAACAAAGCCAAAGCCAGAAAAAAAAAAACATAAAAGCTATGTTTATAACAGCCAAAATAATGTGAGAGAGAGAGAGAGAGAGAGAGAGAGAGAGGAAGCTATAATACAGAAAGAAAGGAACAAAATGAATGGTTGGCTCACCATGCATTGTACAAAGAGACCCATCAGACTTCAGAGGCATAACAGGCAATGTTGGAGAATTGAAGCCACCAATTTCACCTCCCAGTCCATAGCAAAAGCTAGTAACATTACTGTTATAGTTGAGGAAAGCAGTGGTGTGGAAGAAGGTGGCTGTTGGAAGAACAGTGGAAGCATCAGCATTAGAGTTTGTCTGTGTCTGATTATCGTGATGAGTAACAGCTGAAGAAGCTTCCATGCTCATGGACTGAGGAGAGAGGGAGAAGCCCAACCAGCCACTGTTGTTGCCGTTGCAATTCTCATCATTGTTCATAGATTTCATCGAACTCTCGGACAAAAACACGCCTACTTCTTTCCCCACTTACAATAACAGCAGTATTATTCTTGGCAACCTGCTTCTCAATTCAATCATTGGGAAACAAATAGAGCTAATCATTCCCACATGAACTTTTTTTTTTTTTTTTATCAAAGACTGATCAGCGCACCTTTGATTTCTGCTTTCTAGGTACAGTTGCAAAACTCAATATTTCAAGAGAAATCCAACTACTGAAGTCCCTGTTTTTCTCATTCTCCCTCTCTCTTGACGTGTTTTTCTAAAGAGAACAAAGCAAGATTCCATTAAACTAAGCAAAAAAGAACAGGTTACAGCAAGAAATGCTGGGCAGTCTAGCTTGCAGCATTCCATCGGGATCTGTGCATGAGAAAGACCTCTCCATTTGCTTTATCTTCCCTCCCTGGTCCTTTTGCACTACATTTTAGCACCTCAACTTTAAGGGTATTTGTTGGGGTGGCTTGGCTATTTAACTTTTTTTTTTAAACAGTTAAATGATTATGATTAGTATATTATTATTGTTAGAATAGTAATAGTATAATATTATTTTTAAAGAAAAAAATTTTTAATATGAGTTTTTTTTTTTTTTGGATTTTTACTGTTTGTATTTGTGAAATAATAGAATATTACTATTAATTTCTCCTTATTTAACGCTCATTTGTTAATTCATTTTCTGTCACTAAACCAATTTTAAATACTAGAATATTTAATTTAATGTATTTATTATTGGTATTTTCATAACACACAAACTGGGGTATTTGTTTTTTATATTTATATTATTTGTAAGTGTGGATGTTAATATATTATTTTTAATTTAATGCCATTTTTATTTTAGTACATATTAATACGTTAGTATATGTCCTAAGCTTTTAAATTTTTATACTAGCACTCTTTTTGAAATAAATATGTATCAAATAAAATAATAAATATTCTTATCAATCATTTACACCCAATAATAATTACTATTACTATAACAAAATAATATTTTTATATTTAAGATTAATTACTATTAATGAATAGGAATAATTATGACTCAACAATAATAATAAATTTTTAACTATATAACTAAATAGAATAATAGTAAAAAATCCCCAATTACTCTCCAAATTGAGACCTGATTCTTTACTATAATTTCCCGTCTAACTGACAGTAATGAAGGTGCTTTACGCAGTCAATAGGCAGCGTTTAGAATTCACGGGCAGAGAGAGAGAGAGAGATAGGGTTGCTTGGTTAAGTAAACCTCTCGATAAGGACCCCATGTACTTCTCAAGAAAGAGAGCTTGGTTTCCAAAACATGTTGAAATTGGTTTTGAGCGTGAGATTTACGATCGATCACAAATGCTCGTATAAACCCTAGAATTTCGGGATCATTTGTGTCTAAGGGTCTTGCATTTTCAGGAAAGTTCGAGCATCGTTACGCCGCAAATGCGTCGTAGGATTAGCGGGATATCTAGAGTGGCTGGAAATCGCTCTTTGATCTTCGACAAACGCTGCAGGGGAACTCAGTCAACTTCCATCAAATGATCACTTTTCAGAACTAGCAGAGGTAACATTTGGCGTGGCAAGAATGATTTTCGATCGGCTTGACGAACAACCAATGGCCTTCAACTATTGGCTGACGCTGACTTGTTCGCGAGTTGGCGTGGCCTCTCGAGTTTGAATGACATTCTTATTGTGGCCCTACCTTAGTACTTCAATTTCGGTCTCCTGGAATTTCTTAATTGTGTAACTTTTGTGTCGGGAGAATGTTACTTAGTGTTTGTTCTGATATATATCTTGGATCTGAATTTTGACTCTAGAAAATTTTTTATAGATTTTTATCTCTCTTAATATAAAATCAGTCACACTACAAATTAAAATAAAAGTATCAGAGAATTTGAGACCGACTCTCCATATTATCCCCTATTGTATTGTTGGCTAAGGATACATAATTTTGGTAAAGCGTAGAGAATCAATTTTATAAAACAACACAATCTCTTTCAATTTGTTATTTTAAATTAGTATTAACCATATTAAAAAATCGTGCTTTGGCGCCAAAATTTTTCATCAATTGATATAAAGTCGATCGGTCTAATCATTTATCGATCGTGTGCTCTTTGGGTGGCGTCGGTTGACCCAATTTTCAGTAACTCGACCTCTTTATTTGATTTATAGGTCGGATTGACTCATTTAAATTAATTTTGATTTTTGATTGGACCTAGCAAATTTCATTCATTTAGATATCCTAATCCCTTCGTCAACTGAGATGATATGGACCCGACACCCGGTAACCCATGCCAGTTAATGATGTTAAGAGCCTATCGATGGAGATGTTGCTGGCAGCACATCATATACCTTTATACCCTTAAAATTTAGGTCTGAAACTGGAACCCATGATTCCAGCCAAAGCTCATCGCCATTTCCACTAAAAAAAAAAAAAACAGGCTTTTATATATATTCTCGATAGAGTGATTTTATTAGTTAGTGAATAATTTTATAATTATAATATAATAAATTTAACACGTTTACATTATTATTTTTAGTAAAGATTTAATAAATTTTGACTAATTTTATAAAAATAAGTGCAATATAGTAATTAAAAAGTAAATTTTATATAATTAATTAAAAATATTTTATGAAATTAATAAATTTTTAATTATTTCCGTACGTAACAAGTGGGCCCGCCACTTCGAAGCCGTTCGAATGGAAACAAGCATGAGCATGTGTAGTTCTTGGAGACAGATTTTCTCATACTAATCATGCAGTCACCCAGGAGGAACTGACAAAAGTTAGAGCAAGTGTCCTCTCTCTCTCTCTCTCTCTCCCTCCCTCCTTTTTTTTTTCTTTTTCTTTTTTTTTTTCAGTGGCGTCATGATGAGTTTTGAGTTTTTTTTTTTTTTTAAAAAAAGAAGGAAAACAGAAATTTTTTAAAATTTTTTATCCATTTTTAATTAAAATGATATTTATTTATTTTTATATAGATTTGTGTATGCATATGAATCAACAAGATTTATAATCAAACATATCATAGGGTAACTAAAGATATTTCCTTACACTATTCAATTAAGTGATGGTATAAAGATTTTTATAATTATTTTTAGATAATTTTATGATGGAGTGCCATATTTACATATACATATTTATGAACTTTCATAAAAATAAATAATTAATAAAGAGAAATATCAATTATATATTTAATTATATTAAAATTATTAAAAATAAATATAAACTTTTCTCTCTTTCTTTATATTAAAAATAATAATTTTGAAATAATTTAATATATAATTAAATATATAAATAATATCGAATCACTAATAATATTATTTAGAAGTACCACAATAATTGATCTGATTTTGTGGCATTCAGACTGTGAGGATTCCAATTACATGATGATATAAAGATATTTTTAATTATTTTTAAACAATTTTATATTATGGTGTCTGATATATATATATATTTGTAGATTTTTATAAAAATAAATTAATTAATATCATTTAGAAGTATCAAAAAAAATGAAATGATTTTGTGGCATTCAGATGGAGAAAATTTTATAGGATATGGTCAAAATATATAAAAAATTTAGCTCAATTAAAATTTTGGGACTAACATATATATATATATATATATATATATATATATAGGTGAAAACAATCAACCCAGATTTCAATTTTTTTTAAATGTGTTTTTTGTATCTTTGATAAATATCAAACTAAAATAAATGTTGTATACAAGCCATGTTTCTGTAGAAATAATTCCTTTATCATATAAATGTATTCTTTTAATACTTTTAGGTATTATTTTTTATATTTTTGGTATGTTTTTATGTCTTTGGAAATTCTTATATAAATATTGTTATTTTTAAATATATATAAAAAAATCAAAATATTCATGGACCAATAACAAAATTTTACAACGTCACCCAAAAATATGATAAAATTGTTCCCTAATATCACTCATCCCTCTGTACATAAAAAATTCAGGCTCTCCATATCCTATTAAAAAGATAACCATTTCACAAGACACTTCAAACCATTAAGAAATATCTAAAAATATATTTTATAGTGCAATGAACTCCCTTACATGGATCTTTTTATGAGCAAATCTTACATTGATTTCTTGAGATTATTTGTGAGTCAAAATCCAATAAAAAGATAATGAGATTAGAATAATTTTATAATTATCACAAACTCAGATAAATTAGGATTGATTATTTTAAACATATTTATCAATATTAATTAGCTAGATTGTTATAAAAAAGCAAAGCCACTAGGCCCTGGATTTAAGCAAATGGGCTTGTTAGCACCTATCTACGAGCAAGTATTCTTAGTCACTCATTTGATTAGCAAGTGGCCTATCTATCACAATGTCTAGCAGCTTCTATCTTATTAAATAAAATAACTATCACATTTTAAAAGGATATATACCTACATTTTGCCCCTAGACACTAAAGTAATCAGAAAGAATCTACACAGCAAACAAATCTTTTTTCACTTAGATTAGAAAATGAATCATTTTGTTTGACTGGTGTTTTTGATTTCTAAATAGTATTAGCTAATAGAATTGTAAAAGCTATGTCATAATTAGATATTTTTCTCAGATATCCTAAAGAATAAGAGTATAAGGTAAATATAAAATATAAAATAACATGCAAATCTCATCTGAAGTTTCTTTCTACTTAATTATAATAGAAGCGGCTACTTGGCCCTAGCACAAGGATAGAAGGAGAAGGAAAATCTATCAAAGTTTTGGCTTACAATAAAGCTAGGGTCACGATCAAGCTAATACTCCACCAATCTACTATCAAAGAAATTCAAAATTTATTAATAGGAAATCATTAATTGAGAAGAATTACTCTTATTAATATGCTCCTTCACGACGTAAACACTTTTTAATCTCTATAAGAGATAAGTATTCAATAACATTAATAAGTTAGAGAGCCTCGTTAGCATAGTTTAATACTCTCAATAGTCAGTTGGTACGTAAAAGATACCATCCTTCTTACTTGAAGGCTGAGATAACATCGATAACACAAGTTGTTAGAGATATTCTTCCATATATCTATTATTTTTTTACTAAACTATTTTGACAAGCTTGCTTTCTCTACTGTAGTTTAAAACAAGAGTATTATAACTCGAGTTTCAAAAATATAACTTTCTAATAATCTTATTCGACTTGAGTATATACTAATTTAGATATTATATTGACCTCTTTTTTTGTCAAAACCTATACCCAAGTCCATTTAATTTTATCATTTATGGTGCACGGGGCTCAAAATGAAGATATTTTGTAATAGGATACAGGATTTGGTTGCCTCTATTTATAATAAACCTCTATTCATTGTCCAATATGATTATAGATTTACAGCCCTCAATACCTTGTGATAGACGATAACTTTAGGACTGCAGAATTTCGAGAAATCAAAATAATAACCAGTTAATCAAAAAGCACTTTAATATCATACATAAGAAAATTAATATGTGAAGGGTGACTGTTATGAAGAAAAGAATAAGATTCAAAATGAGATCTTAACTAAGTGGCGCCTAAGTTCCATATTTACTCTTAAAATATTCTATCATAATATCATATTTGTTTATTTATATTAAAGTTTTAATATAAAATATTTAAATAAATAAAATATTAAACTAATAAAAAATTTTAATTTTAAAGATATTTAATGGGTGTTCCCAAGTATTTTTTTCAGTGGGGAATTAATGGAATCGGTCAACAGAAGAGAAAGAAGCACAAGCGAGAGCGATGGATTGGCAGGAGATAGCAAGTAATGTATCCACTCGTCTTCTTCTTTTGCTCTTTGCTCTTTGCCCTTTGCCTGCATGCCGACTGTGCAAGTCTTTCAATGTCATTTCCTTTTAGAGCCAAAAGGAGCTCATTGAACGTGACCGCTTCCCACTCTCTCCCTCCCCCATTAAATCTCTCTCTCTCTCTCTCCCCCCATAGCCAGGCCCGGTACAGTTTTCTGCAGCAGGCAAAGCAGCTCAGCTCCTTAACTCCGTCGCAGACGTTGAGTTCCGCTTTTTCCTTTTCCTTTTACTCCGTGATCTGCCCCCTTATTCTCGACCTCAAACCTCTGATAAGTCATGGTCTATGGGAATTCCAATGTCAAATCGTAAGATCCTCTCTCCAGATCTCTTTCCTTCTCGAGATGCCTTCCTGTCTCCAATATTAACTTCTCAGTTGTTGAAATGGAAGTGCTAGTGTTTTTTATCGTTTGTTTTTTAATGGATCTGGGAGAGAATTAACATCTTATTACAAAGAAAACAGAGTAGACGAAGTTCCTAATAAATATAAACTAAATCGCTTAGATCTGAATCATCTCAGTATATATATAAGAACTTATATAATTAGGTAATTTTAGGCATAGTTTTATAATTTTATTTTTTAGACTTGAGAGGTAAATTAAACAGGATTCTATACCACAAGTCAAAGATAGTTTTGAGCAAATAAAAGTTTTAGAAATCAAATTCAAGACCATACGATCACAAATCTCAGATATGATGAATAAATTTGAACAATTAGGTGAAGGATTTTATAATTGTTATATCCTCGAATCTTTACTCTAATAAGGACGAGGATCCGACAACAATACCAATTAATACTTGTGTGGTGGGGAGGAAGAGAGAGTACGAGGATTGAAAAAGAGAGAATTTTTACATAGAAAACCTTCTCTTGAATGAAAAGATAAAATCACGGGACTTTAATCTGAGAACTACTTTCACTAACTTGTACTTAGTTACAAAGAGATTACAGGATGGTGCTAAAGTATGAGAGGCTGAGATTTAGCTGTATGGAAACTCTAAGGAGTCACTCTTGCAACACAAGCCCTTTTTTTCTCCCTCTTACGGTTAGCAAGAGTAAAATGCTAGAATCCCTTGTTTGGAAAATAGTTAATATATATATAGTGGTTGAGCTTCCCATGAGAGCAGTTCACGTGGCGCTGGCGTGTACAAGGAACGCTACCACCAACTCTACATGCCCCTTTTTGCCGTGTCAGGAGGGTTACGTACACGCCCGCCTGGTGTGACGTTTCCTCTACAGGGCCGTGTGCTTTACTTGCCATAATTCCTCTTGCAGTCTGATAGGTCCACCACTAAATCTCTGGCACACCAACTTTGCAGGTGGAGCGGCGTCCAATTCCCATTGTGAGTCCACAGCCATAATGTACTTCGAGCCCACTGCGCTTCGTGGGTCATCCTTGGTGTCTGAACTTCCTGGGCCTCTGTGGCACCTGAGTCCAACTTCTGGGAGATGGATCTTTAATATGGGCCTTGGGTATCTATACCTATCACTAGCCTCCCATGCCAAAGGTTCGAAGACTCTGACCTTTGGTATGATTGTTGTCTGCGGAAATGCTCCAAGCATCAATTGAAGGTGTTCTTCGCTAAAATTCGTCCACGTCCTTTGCTTTTTGCAAATGTTCACGTCCATGGCTGGAACCAAAATGTCTGAGAGCTCGCTAAAGGCTGCACCTTGCTTAAAACGTTCGAGGGGTTTCTGGGTCTACTGTCTGAATAGAATGTTCAAGGACTCTTTGGATTTTTTGGCACTGCTAGGCGTTCATAAATGATCGCCATTTTTGCTTATTTGCTTGAGACCCGTAGAAGTCCTCAGATTATTTTGGCTTTGATGCAGTTATGCCCGAGTGCATCAAAGCACGTTCGTGTCTGAGAATTCCCTCAAGATCCAAGAGCTTGGCCTGTGTTGCCGTTTCTGCCATTAAAGCGCATTAAACGCACAATTAATGAAATTGACGTTGCCTTTGGAGCGCAAAGCCCACTATCTCCGGTAGCGTATGAGTGATTGACGTGTGGCAAGGGTAATGATGGGCGCGTCTTTCAGCATTTTTAGCCGTTTCAAATATGACTTCCAGCATTCATTTCCTTTTGCGCAACCCTAAAACTTCCTCTCTCGAACTCTTGGCTGCCATTTTTCTCAAAGTGTTTTTCCTTCTCATTTTTGTCGTGCTTCTTCTTTGGTTTCCATGGTTCCTGGTGTTAGAGATATCGCTTCTTCCCTGTCCCTGGATAGCCTCGATGCCATTCATATGAAGTATGATATCTTCGACACGATGGCGATGGTGGTTCTTGAGCCTAGCGATAGGGCGTGCAATCCTTTTGATGGGTTCATCACTGCATACGAAGTCCGCCTTAAGGGTGGGCTTCGCTTCCCAGTTCCCATGGAGTTATACGTTATCATGAGGGCACTTGAGGTACCGTTCGCGAGGCTGCAACCCAACGCTATCAGGTATCTTGTTTCGCTCCGTGTTTTTGCACATTGCCACCAAAAGGTTCTTGAGCTTGCTGTGGTGAAAGTTATGTTCCGCTTCACTCATAACTTGGACTGGATTATCATGACAACACGTCCTGAGTTTGTTGTTATGAGTGGTGGAAATCTCGATTCCACCAAGAGGTAGAAAGACAAGTTTTTTTGTTTTGGCGGTCTGAGATAATCGGGCTATTGACAACACTTGGTGGAATGTGATTGAGTAGCGCTGCTCGGATGCCTCCAGAGTGGAAAGGGAGGCTGCAAAGGAGGTCAGAGATTTGGTGATGACCAACCTTGGCGGTTTTAATGAAAATAAGAAGAATATTTGGTTGAGACCCAAGAACTTAGTGAAAGCCAAGTGAGGACTCAGGTTGAGGACTTTGGCGTTATTGCTGCTCAGAAGAAGAAGAAAAAGAAACTGAGAAAAAAGGAGGCGACTTTGAGGATCGAGGAGCCAACCAAGCGCCCAAAGAAAAGTCACCAGACTGAGGCTTCGAAGAGTCTGGCAGCCATTATTGAGTACTTCTCGCTTGATGACAACACTGCTGTGATAGCACCTCTCCTCAAGAGGCTGAGACCTTCTTAAATGGCTTTTGTCCGAGACTTCGCTGGTGTCGGACCTTCAGTCTCTGCTGAGTCATTCGAGCAGCCTTCTGAGCCCGCATTTCAGCCCGCGGACCCGCTCGTCTTTCAGCCTGTCCCTGATGAGCCCATTTCTGATATCCCTTCTGGATTCTCTGGTGAGGTCTCGAACTGGATGGATAATCCATCCGAGGACACCATCGTGGAGTGGGCCATGAGAGAGGTTAAGGTCACTCAGACCGAGGAAGCAGCGATGACAACAACGACAATTACTGCTAATGCTGCTGAGGTCGTGGAGAGTCAGTCCATCGGGCTGCCTGTTGCGGAGCCTGTAGCAAAGTCTATCGAGCTCCCTTGCCTTGAGATCCAAATCTACAGTGTAATGATGATGCCGACCGTGGCCTCTGAGGATCCCCTAGTCGAGGACGGCACGGGGGTGTCGCTTACTAAAGAATCTGAGGTTGCTGCCAAGGATCGCCACGAAGCGGCTAAGCCCCCAGCCTTCGATGATGCCGCCTTCGTGTTCGCGACTAAAGTTGAGGTTTCTGTGGTGCAGGAGGCCGCGACCACAAAACTCGGGGAGCCAAAAACTCATAGGGGGAGAGCACTTCCTGGAGTTCCTTTGTATCCAAAGTACTCCTATATCCCCCCATTTGGCTTTGCTTTCTTTTGTTAATATCCTACTGATTTGTTTTGCCTTCGCAACTTTAGGATATGGCCGGCGACCTTGACGTGATCATCGGCGAGGCTGCCCAAGCTTACATAGAGCTTGAAGCTTGCAGGTCCTTGGGGGAATGCGTCTAGAATTTAGAGCTCAAAGTTGTTGAGGCTAAGAGCTGCATTTCTTCCCTGGAGGGCCAGTTGACTGTGCAAGAGAGGCTGCACATCGTCCTTTGAGGGGGGAATTTTTTTGCTGAAACAGGAGCTCAGGACTTCGTTGAAGCCGAGGACATTTCTCCGGCCCTCGAGCATAAGTATTGGGAAGCCATTGATATGTGCCACCGGATCATGAAGCTCTTGGTCCCAAGGTATCCTATTGCCCTTCTGGATCGAGGAACTCCAGCCGCCCAGCGTAAGGACGACTTGATCGGCCTCCCACCACACTAGAGGTCTTTCGCGCCTTCACAGTCGGGGTTGTCTAACCGGCCAAAGTCCTTTGGACAACCAGGGTCCCTCGGAGCGGCAGGACCTTCAACTCCATAACACATTTTTTTTTACGTATGTACACTGTTGTATACTTACTGATTTTATGAATAAAATCCAAATCACTTAAGTGCAAACGCCTCGTTTGTCTTTGTGGTTCTTTCTTAGACTTAGGCTCTTAAGAAATTTTGTTCTTTTTGAGCAAAAAGTCCAAGCTCTTTGACCATTGTTGACTGAAGATGCGACCTCTAGGGTCTTTTGAAAAAGTACTTTTTGTGCTAACGTGAACAATCAAATTTTGACCCCGTTAAAATTATAGCGGAAGCAGTATATATAATAACAAATATCCGATACACGTAAATGATATTTAATATTAGATGCTAACGAGATAACAAGCATGCACAATATAAATAACTATGAGCAATAATGATAAAGACACGATTTTTGGTGACGAAGTGAAAACTCGATATCCACGGTAATCGAGAAAAAACACTCCGGGCTTCAACGGCCAAGGAAGCAATGTACTATGAAAATCAACTTACAGACCGGGTGGTAACGACGCGCTAACCTAGCCGACTTACTCCCGTCACGTGATCCCTACCAAGGAACTCCTTGGATTTACCCGCGGCAACGGAATCGGACACCTTTCGGTCTTCACGTCAGTCTTCCCTCGAACCACTTGAATTGCCAATCACGATCGAGTCTTCTTCTTCACAAACCAACGTCTCCAACGAAGGTAGAAGGTAGTATTTCAATGGTTAAAGAAGGTTGATGAGAAAACTTGTTTCAGCATGAAGAGCAATCTTGTAGTGTTTAGGTTTTGTCAAGAGGAGCACTAACAATGAAGCATGAATGTCTTTCTTCTCAAGGAGGCACGAAAATATTCTGTCAATAGTGCTTAGGGTTCCAAAAACTTAAGCCTAGTATTTATAGAGGGCTCCAAATTTTCGTTTAAAAATTTGCCCGTTGAACCGGCGCTTAAGCGCAAATCGAGTGCGCGGCGGGCGCACGGAGGGTTTCCAGAGAAACCCTACGTGCGCTCGAGTGGGTATCAAGCGCTCAGCGAGCGGGATACATTCTGGTTTTTTGACTCGAGCGGGTATCGAGCGCCAGGCGGGCGCGAGGACTTCGGACGGGCTCGAGTGACTAGAGGGCGAAACGGACAGAACGGACTTTAACCTGACAACCCACAACCCGACATGGATACAATAATACATATGGTCACGGAATATGCCAACTAGACAAATGTCTCTAACAATCTCCCCTTTGACAATTCCGTGATAAAACTCAGAAAATAAATAAATACAAGTGAATCACGGGTTTAGACACCACCGAGATAGAAGTCGTGTACATAAAAATCTACGCCTAGTGAGATACAAAAAAATAAAAGAAACTACACTAGTACTGCTGAATCGATGTAATATAGGGACAGCTACGTCAGTGTAACAGAATTACCTGGTCAATCAGGGTTAGTACCAACATGACAAAAATAATAGATACAGCATGCAATAATAGGAATAAGACTAAAATACAGGCAGTACTAAAGGTAATAGAAAGAGTAGATAACATAAATAACAATGCAACAGATAACATCAATAGCAAATCTCCCCCTAACAAAAGTAAAAACATCGCGCCTAAGCTCCCCCTATCAATATGCACCAAAAAGAAACCTCGATCTCCCCCTTTTTGTCACAAAGAGCCAAAGAGGGGATCACTCAGAATCGCTAGGAGGTGGAGAGCCATAATGTCGCTGCTAGTGTTGAAACGCAGCGTCTTAGGTGGCCAAACGAGTATCCAATCGCTCAAAGCCAGCAAGTATGTGGGACTGGAGCTGAGATTGGGAAGCCAGAATTCGCTCTTGGGAGGAATACAGATGCTCAAAACGGTCAGCAAGGCGAAACATCTGACCCATCAGAGCGACCGAGGAAGAGATGGAGTACCGATGTGAGGTAGACGGTCCAGGACCCGAGGGGTCAGAAAAGGACGAAGCAGAGCCAGAGGGGCCTTCGTCCGGCTGAGGAGGAGGCACGTCAGGAAGAGGCTCATCGAACAGCTCCGGGGGGTCAGCAGCAAAACGACGGGCGTGAGACCGACTCTGAGCGAAGGGGTGGAGGTGATGGGACGGGCGAGCGGGAGGCGAGGATAGTTTACGAAGGGGTGACCGAGCCCAGCAAGCAGTCGCTGAATAAGGCACCCGTAAGGAAGGTTGGCCTCTTTCCGGCCGGAGAAGTGGGAAACAATGTGAGTCATAAAGTGAAATGGTAAATCAACGGGCTGACCACTCAAGAGAGCATACAAAAATAATGCCTTCTCCTCGGAAAGGGACGAGAAGTGGGAAACCGGGAACATGTTCGTGAACATGATACGGCTCACGACCAGTCGCCGAGAGGAGAGGTACGAGATCTGGAAAGCTCTGCCATTCCACTCTAGAGGAGCATCATGTAGAAAGGTGGCAATCTCATTATAACTAAGCCGGGAGAGCGCCGAATAAGGGTAGGATGAGTTTTCCACTCGAGGGATACCAATAACGCGTGCAAGAATATCGTAGTAAATGTGAAGATGTGCCCCCCGCACGAAGGTGGAGAATGAATTGTAAGAAATGGCATGAATATTGGAGTAAAACTCCTGAATAAGTACAAGCGACGGAGCAACTAAACCGGTGAGGACTGGCGCCCAACCGCGATCAGTGAAGAGTGAGGAGATGGAGGGATCAACAGAGTCAAAGTGGACTTCCCGTTCCAGGGAGAGTTGACGATGCGACATGTGGGTGTTAAACAGAGTCTCGGCCTCAGGACTGATAAAGCGATCGGGAGCGGAGATCCCACTCGGCTGAGGGCGTTTGCCACTAGACTTACGCGACAGAGATTTTCTTGGAGTCGACATTTGGGAAAAAAAATAAGAACACCCCAATTAAAAAAAATATATAGATTGTTGAATATACATACATACATATATATATATATATATATTATTTGGAATTATTGGTGGGGGAAGCCGGCTAGTGAATTTGAAGCCGTGAACAGTGCAGCGTCAGCCGGCTGCTGGAGCTGTTCACCTTTTGTCGGCGGCATGAAGAGTCACGGACGGCACAAGGCAGGCTACGATACACACCGAACGTAGCGCTAGAGGCCCACCGGAGCACCACCTCTGGCACCCACGTCACCGGCCGATTTGGACAGCAGGGAGGAGCACCCACACGGTGCCTGGCCAGTGGTGTGGGAGAAAACAATAGAACCTCCATAAACGGCCGTTGGCAGGGAACGTCGAGGACTCACGGATCCATGGACAACGTACAAAATCCACGCAAAAACCGGTGGATTTGGAGGAAGGGGAAGAGCAAATTGAGATCCATGAAATCAGCCACCCAAAAAAAGGGGCAAATTTGTAGCCGACACCACCATGAACGGTGGCCATCACAGAGAACCAAAAACAGAGAGGGACGAGGGAGGAGTTTACCTAGAGAACGCCCGTAATCGAGAAAAAGAAGTGTAGATCTGGCCAATCTGATGATGAGGGAGAAGAAGAGAGCTGACCGACACAAGGAGAGGAGAAGGCAGCGAAGAAAGTGAGGGATGTGGGCGGCGCTCGCTGCGTGCTCGAAAATAAAGGCAGGCAGCGGGCGCTCGAGCCCACAGCGAGCGAGCGCATAAATGCGCCTTTTTCCTTTTTTTTTTTAATTTTATTTTATATATAAGGGGTAGGAGTCATTTAATAAGAATTTACCGTAGGGAATTTCAGTTCACTTTTCTTAACCAAAATATTTCTCCCCGAATTCACTTTCTGGTTTAATCTTTGTACTTGTTCATTTAGTTTCTGAATGTGATCAAAGAGTTGATTCATTTTTGGCCATTTTCTTTCGTTGTACAAAGAATTTATAGTGTAGCATCGAGGACGAATGTGGCTTACTTTTCCACACGCATGACAAGTAGGCACAAATTTAGGTATGGTGGAACGGTCCTTAGATCTTTGATTTATATTGATAGAAGACTTGAACTATTTTGATGATTGATTCACCAATTTTTGATTAGGTAAATTTCACAAATGAGTTGAGTCAAATTGAGTAGCCACACAACGAGCCAGTTGCTTAGTGACTTTTGATGTGTTAATGTGCTGGTGTGGCATTTTCTTGGTGGGAATAAAAATTATTTTAGGTTTCACGTCATTTCGGAACATATTCTCAACATATCCCAACCCATATTTATTTTTTCCAATTTTACCCAACCCGAGCATATGATCAAGTTTTGCTGACTCATTTAAGAATTGTTTCAAATCTTTTCTCGTGGCCTCAAATTCAGATTCCAAGGTCGTGATTGTTTAGAAAATGAGATTTTCGGATTCTCAATTTCTTGGCATTTAGTATCTACCTTAGATTGTAGAGATAAGTTTTCTTTTTCCAAATCGACGATCCTATCGTTAGGGTTCTATTTAATTTCTTTACTTTCAAACATTCCCTAAACAGTTTATCGTATGCTTATTGAAAGCCATCAAATTCAGCTTCTGACTCAGCCTCAGAGCCATCAGATTGATTAATATTCTCTACAGCATTGTCACACATTGAGGTCATAAACGTCATGTACTTGACAGGGCCATTTTCAGAACATTTGTCACCCTCTTCTTCTTCGTCATCGCTTAAGGTCATATTAGCTTTAAAAGCTTGACCTTGTTGGCGTTTAAGATTTGGACATTCAACCCGATAGTGACCAAACCCTTTGCATTCATGACATTGAACTCCTTGAGGAGTTTTTGATTTGAAGTCCTTAGGTTCAGGTCGGTCTTTCTTCTCAAATTTAGGTGAACATTTGTCATCAGATTTGTTTGAGGAAGATCTATTTGTCTTCAAAAACTTTTGAAAATTCTTAACAAATAATGAAAATTCGCCATCGCTACCCGATTCTTTATCAAAATCCTGATTTTACTCTTCGCTACTTGATTTTAGAGCAAGTGATTTTTCTTAGACTATGACAGTGTGTGCTCATAAGTTTGTAGAGATCCTACAAGTTCTTCGATCTTCATTTTATCAAGGTCTTTACTTTCTTTAATAGCAGTGACCTTAGGTCTAAATCGTTCAGGAAGTGATCTAAGAACTTTTCTAACAATTTTGTTCTCAGGAATTCGTTCTCCTAAATTAAACGTGGAGTTTACAATATCATTCAATTGAGCATAGAATTCATCAAAGGTCTCATCATCTTTCATTTTTATTTCTTCGAATCTAGTGGTGAGCATTTGTAATTTTGAATTTTTAACAAGTTTCGTGCCTTCATGAGTAATTTTTAAGATGTCCCACGCATCTTTAGAAGTCTCACATATTGAAATACGTTTAAACTTATTGGGAGATACAACCATAAAAATAGCATGTAGCCCATTACTGTTCTAATTACATGCATCAAGTTCCTCTTTGGTCCATGAAGATAAGGCTTTTAGTTCGTTACCAGAGGAACTAGTGGGTGGGTTCCACCCAACTTGGGTGCTAACCCAAACACGCTCATCCATAGATTTTAAAAATACCCTCATACGTACTTTTCAGTACGCATAATTGCTCCCATCAAAATAGGGAGGAACGGACAATGATTGACTCGAATGCATCTAGATCGGGGTCATGGATCGGGGTGAGACTATGATACCAATTGAAAAAGCACTTTTTGTGCTAATGTGAACAATCAAGTTTCGACCCCGTTAAAATTATAGCGGAAGCAATATATATAATAACAAATATCCGATACACGTAAATGATATTTAATACTAGATGCTAACGAGATAACAAGCATGCACGATATAAATAACTATGAGCAATAATGATAAAGACACGATTTTTGGTGACGAAGTGAAAACTCGATACCCACGGTAATAGAGAAAAAACACTCCGGGCTTCAACGGCCAGGGAAGCAATGCACAATGAAAATCAACTTACAGACCAGTGGTAACGACACGCTAACCTAGCCGACATACTCCTGTCACGTGATCCCTACCAAGGAACTCCTTGGATTTGCCCGCAAGAGCAATCTTGTAGTGTTTAGGTTTTGTCAAGAGGAGCACTAACAATGAAGCATGAGTGGCTTTCTTCTCGAGGAGGCACGAAAATATTCTGTCAATAGTCCTTAGGGTTCCAAAAAATTAAGCCTAGTATTTATAGAGGGCTCCAAATTTTCATTTAAAAATTTGCCCGTTGCACTGGCGCTCGAGCTCGCGGCGGGCGCACGGAGGGTTTCCAGATAAACCTTACGTGCACTCGACCAGGTATCGAGCGCTCAACGAGCGGGATACATTCTGGTTTCTCGGCTTGAGCAGGTATCGAGCGCCAGGCGGGCGCGGGGACTTCGGATAGACTCGAGCGATTAGAGGGCAAAACGGACAGAACGGACTTTAACCCGACAACCCACAACCCGACATGGATACAATAATACATATGGTCACAGAATATTCCAACTAGACAAATGTCTCTAACACCTTTGTACACTTGCTATTTCCAAGCCCCTTAAGTTTTAGCTCAACCTCTTGAGGGTTGCTTGGCACTTGCTAAGTTTTAGGTCGACCTCTGGGACCGCTCGTCCTTATGTGAGTTTTAATACGACCTCTTGAGCCACTCGATTTATCACCGAGTTTCAGTCCGACCTCTTGAGATGCTAGGACATAGCCAAGTTTTTTGGGGCAAGTGAAAGGAATCCTATCCATTTGACTTAGGGGCAGCCTAGATCTTGTTACTTTACGACATGGTATGTGCTTACCCAGTGGAATGCAAAATGATAATTCAAACGAAAACTGTCATTTATGATGAAATGTTATACAAGCACGTAATGAAAATAATATACCTGTATGTTTTACACACTGATAATATCTCTTGAGGTGAGCACCGTTCAATATCCGGTGAACGAGCTTTTCCTCTTGAGTACGTAGCTTGTATGCCCCGTTTCGTAGGATGGTCGAGATCAGGAACAATTCTTCCCAATTTGGGAAGAGCTTGTTCCGACTGGCATTTTTTCCAATGGCGTTAATGCTTCTCAGCACCAAGTCCCCTACCTCAAACTGGCGTACTTTTACATTCTTATTGTAATATTAGGTGACCCTTTGTTGGTATGCTGCAATCCGCAGTCTTGCTACATCTCGGGTCTCTTTAAGAAGGTCAAGATTTTCCCGGATTCTCTGTACATTATTGAGCAGATTGAAGCTTTCCACACGAAGGCTTGGCAGCACCACCTCCACCGGAATGATAACTTCGACCCCGTAACACAGGCTGAAAGGAGTTTTTCTTATTAGCTCATTTGGAGTTGTCCCATAAGACACCAGTACTAATGGCAGCTCTTCTACCCACGAGCCCCCAGCGTGCTTTAGTTTCGTTTTTTGTCCATGTAGTATGGTGCGGCTCATGACCTCCATTTGGCCATTGCATCGCGGGTATGCGACTGATATATGTAGCAACCTTATCCTTAGGTTGGCGTAATACTTGGTGAACCTTTTTTCAAAGAATTGAGTCTCATTATCAGTCACAATGCATTTTGGGATCCCCAACCTGCACACAATGTTCTACCGAACGAAATCTGCTGCATTCCGCTCAGTTATGCGAGCCAGTGGTGCGGCCTTAACTTCGTAAAGTAGTCAATTCTAACGATTAAAAACTTTCTTTGTCCGGATGCTATTGACAATGACCCAAGTATATCCAGCCCCCACTGCGTAAAGGGTCAAAGTGATTGTAGAGCTCTGAGTTCCGTATGCGGCTGGTGGGAAAGGTTGTCGTGGACTTGACAATTCTCGCATTTTCATACAAAGTTCATGGCATCATATTTCATGGTTTTCCAGTAGTACTATTACCTCATCAGCTTGAACATAAGGTTCTTGCCCTTAATGTGGGATCCATAAACCCTGAGGTGCACCTCTCCGAGGGCATAATCGGCCTCTTCCAGGGTAAGACACATCAAGTAGAGAGCAAAGAATCCTCGACGATATGTTCGACCGTCCATGATAGTATACCGTCCAGCCGTTTTCTTCACCTTCTTGGCCTTTTCTGCGTCCTTAGGCAATATCCCATCAGACAAATACCTGAAGTAGGGGGTTATCTAGTTGTTGGCCTCGGATACCTGCATCATTTCTATCTCGGAGTCGTCTACACTGGGTTTTTTGAGGACCACGTGCATTGCTTGGGCATATTGCTCTAGGTCTCTGGAAGCTGCTGCCTTTGCAAGCTAGTCGGCCTTTGCGTTTTCTTACAGCGGGATGTAGACCATTTCTACTCTCTCAAAGGCTGACATGAGCTCTCAGACCTTTGAGAGGTATTTGGATAGTTGTGGGCTATTGGCTTCGAAGTTTTCGCGGACTTGATTGACGACCAGCTTAGAATCATTGTAGGCAATCAAATCCTTAGCAAAGCACTCCCTTGCCAATCGCAGTCCCGCAAGCAGGGCCTCTTACTTCGTCGCGTTGTTGGTTGCTGGGAATCCGAGAACCATTGAATATTTTATCTTTGATCCTTTAGGCGTCCTTAGCACAACCCCAGCTCCACAACCATCCTTCATTGATGAGCCGTCCACGTGCAAAGTCCATATTGTTGGGCCATGTAAGTCCTCGGCGTCACAAGTGTCTGAGGAGTTTTGAGTTGCTGTCGTGGTTTCGAGGATAAAGTCTGCCAGGACCTAACTTTTTAAGGAAGGCTGTGAACGGAACTCTATACCAAATTCACCCAGCTCAATGGCCCACTTGACCAACCGTCCCGGCGCTTCTAGCTTTTGTAGAATCGCTTTTAAGGGCTAGTTGGTCAAGACGATCACTCTGTGTGCCTGAAAGTATGGTCTCAACTTCCGAGTAGAATACATGAGCACCAAAGCCATCTTCTCTATGTGGGAATACATTGTCTCAGCGTCAGCCAAGATCTTGCTGATATAGTATACGGGCTGCTACCTGCTACTTTGCTGACTGACCAAAGCTGAGCTCAAGGCTTTGTCTGAAACAGAAAGGTACAAGTATAATTCCTCGCCTGTTTGAGAAGAAGTCAACAGAGGTGGGTTTGATAATTACCCATTAAGTCCTTGGAAGGCATCTTCACAGTTAGCCGTCCACTAGAAGCCGTTATCCTTCATCACTCTCAAGGCTTTAAAGAATGGCAAGTACTTCTCGGCTGACTTGGTCAAAAAGCGTGACAGCGCTGCCAACCTTCTAGTGAGCTTATGAATTTCTTTCACTGTCCGAGGGGGTTTCATGTCAATGATGGCCTTGATTTTTTCTGGGTTCACTTCAATTCCTCGGCACGAAACTATATAGCTCAAGAATTTTCTAGACGTAACTCCAAATGTACACTTGGATGGATTGAGTTTCATCTGGTATGTTCTTAGGACGTTGAAGGTTGCGTCCAGATCTTGAATGTAGTGATCGGTTATTTTACTTTTGACGAGTATGTCGTCCACATAGACCTCCACGTTCCTCCAATTTGGGCATCGAACATTTTATTGACGAGCCTCTGATAAGTAGCACTAGCATTCTTGAGGCAGAAGGGTATAACTTTGTAACAGTATGTCCCTTGGTCCGTCATGAATGACGTGTGCTCATTGTCTTTGGGACTCATCCTTATTTGATTGTAACTCGAGTACGCGCCCATAAAACTTAAAAGCTCATGGTCAGACGTCGAGTCTACCGATGAATCGATCATTGGGAGTGGAAAGCTATCCTTTGGGCACGCTTTATTGACATCCGTGAAGTCTACGCACATCCTCTACTTTTCATTATTCTTTTTGACCATCACAACGTTGGATAGCCAGTCTGGGTAGTGTACCTCCCTTATGAATCCCACATCTAGAAGCTTTTTTACTTCCTCCTGGATCACCACCAACATCTCCACTGAATAGTTTCTCCTCTTCTACCTAATAGGTTTATGGCAGGGATCTAGGCCCAATTTATGGACAATTACTCCAATTGATATCCTCAACATGTCACTCGGAGTCCAAGCAAAAGCATTCGAGTTCTTCCGCAGGTAACTGACAAGCTGGTCTCGAAAAGCTTGGGATAGAGAACTTTTATCTTGACGGTCTTTTATGGATCTCTAGGATTCAGTGGGACTCGATTGATGGCTTCTTCAGACTTGATTTGTTGCAATGTTATCTCATCACGGAAGTCTAGGTCTTCCATAGGCTGAGGAAGAGGAGTCTGGGTAACCTAGGACAGGTAGCACGTCCGTTCGGCAGCCTGGTCCCCGAGGACTTCCCCAATCCTATATGGTATCGGAAACTTCATCTTTAAATGTGGGATTGAGGTCACAGCCCCCAAGGCGGCCAAGCAAGGACATTCAAGGATCGCGTTATAGACCGAGGGCAGATCTACGACCAGGAAAGAGATGGTCTTTGACGACGTCTCGGATGGGTCCCTAATATGACATCCAGTTGGATGACTCCCTACACTAGCACCGGCTTGTTGTCTAGCCCATAGAGGGGTCCTTCGGTCGCAGCCAACTGGCTTCTTTTGAACCATAATTTGAGGAAAGCGTCAAGATAAAGAATGTTGCGCGAGCTTCTATTATCAATAAATATTTGTTTCATCTAGTAGTCTAAGTTACCGTCTGAAACGAGGGCTATTACAACCAAGGGGTTAGAATAGGAGGATGTTATATGGGCCATATCTTCGTTACAAAAACTAATAATCTCATCCTTAGACTCTACCCTAGGTTTCTTATTCCTTACCGCTAGATCCTCTCGAGCGCCGTCTCTAACCGGGCGGGTGGAAATCACGTTGACCACCCCCGCGGCCACTCTACCTCTTGGTTGGTCAGCCTCTCCTACTTCTACTGCTCCAGACAACTGTCTAGGTCTTTGTAGGAAGTGAGTGAGGTGACCTCTCTTGATCATTCATCAATTTTCTTTTGCAATGTCTGACAATCCTCAGTACCATAGCCTCCGTAACGGCGATAGTGACAGTATTTAGACTGGTCACCACCCTCTAGATTCTTCAGCGCCTTGGGCCATTTCAGAAACTTCTCATCCCGAATCTGCATTAGAATGTTGGTACGCGAGTCGTTCAAAGGAGTAAGGTTAATGGGTCTATACTTCCTGTGAACGTTTTGCTTGAGCTTTTGTTGCTTCTTGGGCGCCCGGGAGCCTTGTTGGTCTTCATGCCTTCTCTTCCTGTCCACCGTCCTCGGAGGGTGGCTTTCCACCTGTACGAACCTCTTTATATCGTTCGCTTCTTTGACCGCAATGTAAGCTTTCATTATACTCTCGGCTTCTCTGAACGTCTATAGGCTCTCATGCACGAGGTGCTTGAAGAAGTTACCTCCCTCCAACGTGGATAGAAACGCAGTAAGCTGGACCCCATTACTTAGTTTTTGGATTTGCCTAGCCTCGGTATGAAACGAGACAGAAAACCTTTTAGGCTCTCCCTGGCCCCCTACTTCACACAAGTAAGGTGTCATGGTTACTTCTCTATTCTTCAAATGGAAGCAAAATTGGGAGACGAAAGCTTCTGCCAGCTCGTTGAATGAGCAAATGGAGTCTGTAGGCAGCCTGTCGAACTAGATCTTCGTATCCCCCTTGAGTGTCAAGGGAAAGCACCGGCACATCATCAACTCATCCAAGCCTTAAAGGCTCAGATGCTCACGGAAGTGATCCAAGTGGTCTATTGAATCTGACTCCCATCGTAGACGTCAAGGTTTGACATTTTGAATTTTGGGGGAAGCGGCGTCGTCCTAATCTCCATTGTGAATGGAGATCTGCAGAGCTCAGCAACTCCTCCCTCTTCGTCGCCAAAGACTCGACGAAATACTCTGTCGATCTTAGCCTCCACTTGAGGCGATGCCATTATCTTCTTTTCGTTGAGGTAAGTCCTCAACTCGTAGGTGTCTTGTGCAACTTGCTGCCTCTGATAGCTTCTAGTTCTCGGGGGGACTTCTTCGACCGAGGTCGGGTCTTGGGCAGCTCGCTCTTGGCCCTCGCGGACACAACAAGGGTTTCGCCTCTTTGGGCTTTCCTCCTATTTTCAAGGGCCTAAGCGCCCTTATAGGCATGACGGAGCTCGGCTACTCGAGGCGACCTATGTCTGTAGGGCCTCGAGCTCAGCAGCGTGTTTACCGGGGTGTTTCTTCCCCTTTATCTTTCTTTGGGACGTTGCGAATTGGGAGACCTTAGATGGCGCTTCCTTCATGTGCGCGTCAATCTTCGTACAGAGGCTCTGGATGGCCCTGGACACGTTGTCCATCCTCAGGGCCAGCGCTCGCACATAAGGATCAGTATGATCCTCCACTTTGGCACAGGGTGTAGGGCCATTGCCGCCTGAGCATGCTTCTTGAATAGGAGCACTGATATGTCCTCGGGTGTTCACCATTTTGTATAAGGGATTGAGTGTTTAAAAGGAAATGCTAGACTTTTCGTTACACTTCCCACAGACAGCGCCAAATGTTGCGTCATCGAATCTTTACTCTAATAAGGACGAGGATTCGACAACAACACCAATTAAGACTTGTGTGGTGAGGAGGAAAAGAGAGCACGAGGACTGAAAGAGAGAGTTTTTATGTGAAAAACCTTCTCATGAATAAGAAGATAAAACGACAATATTTTAGTTCGAGAACTACTTTTACTATCTTATGCTTGGTTATAAAGAGGTTACAGGATGGTGTTGAAGTACGAGAGGTTGAGGATTAAGTGTATGGAGACTCTAAAGAGTCACTCTCACAACACGAGTCCTTTTTCTCTATCTTTTACAGTTAGCAAGAGTAAAATGTTGGAATCCTTTATTTGGTAAATAGTTAATGTATTTATAATAGTTGAACTTCCCATGAGAGTAGTCCACGTGGCGATAGCGTGTGTAAGGAACTCTGCTACCAACTCTGTAGGCCCCTTTTTGCTGTGTCAGGAGGGTTACATGCACGCTTGCTTAATATAACGTTTTCTCTGCAGGGTTGCATGCTGTGCTAGCTATAATTTCTCTTGCAGTCTGACAAGTCTACCACTAAATCTTTAGCACGTCGATTTTGCAAGTGGAGCAGCGTCCGAGGCCCATCATAAGTCCACGGGCCATAATGGACTTCAAGCCCACTGTGTTTCGTGGGCCAGCCCTGGTGCCTGAACTTCCTAGGCATTTATGGCACCTAGGTCCAACTCCTGGGAAATGGACCTTTAATGTGGGCCTTGGGTATCTATACTTGTCAATAATCTAACAAAAAATAACCAAAATATTAGTAGCCTTTTTAACACCTTTAGGCCACATACAGAAGTGATTGTAGACCTCATGGATATTGCCAGAATTTTATTTAGGCAGCGTTCGGTGCTTAATTAACTAAATGTTGCCGAAATTGTCACAAATCACCGACAGATGGATTTTGTTATAATCCATCCTCTCAAACATTAAGCTTTTCATTATCATAATCGTTGAAATCTATTCATTCGATCAGAAAACCTAAATATTAAAATACGTTAAGATATTGTATCAATTTCTATTCTTTTTCACTTTCAAAATGATCACAATATTTGAAAAGATATGAGAGACAGATGTTTGAGTCGACCATAGCAAAACCCCATAGACAAAAGGGCTTGCATAAAGAGGAATGAGAAGTCCTTAGTGGATACTCTTGGATGACGTGATTCTCATATTTTTGTGTAGATTTTTGGTATGGATAATTATACTCCAATGGGTAAACCCATGTAGACACGCTGCATGTAGTGTGATACTTGCGCTTGCTTCTATATGTAACACAAGCGAAGCCCATAATGCTAAAAAATGCAAACATTTCTACTACATTATCTTTTCCATTACGTTGATCGAAGTTCAAAATGCAAAAATCATCCACACAACAGAAGCAAAGCAGATACATCTAAAGATTTTAACACTAAATTAAGCATATATACCGATAAATTAAGCATAAGCTTATCCAAGAACAAGTGTTTCGGCTGATTTGTGTAAAATCTCATCCAACATATGAGGACCTTGATGCCCAAAAACTCATCAAGAATCACAACCCTGACTAAAAATTATATCAGGTTTGACAATACCTGAGATTATCTGAGCTAAGCGGCTGGAACTTTGCAGCAGACATTGTAGATAGAGTCCAATGGGGCATGGTCGCCAGTCCCTTCATCTTTCCGGGCATACAACAACTGCTTCCCTTTAAAGACAAACATGCCTCCCTAATGAGGAGGGAAAAAGGTGTCGATATGTGAGTTCAATTAAGCCAAAAATAAATGCAAGACAGGTAGGATTGGACCTGCTGCAAAACCCCACTTCTGTCATCTGGTGTCGCTTCGATATTATAATTCTTCGTAGCCTGCTTCAAAGAGTCAAGCCTTGAAAATACCTTCGCCTGACAAATTTCAAATGAAAGCACCATGAATACAATGTCCTGTTTTGTAGCTAATCAGTTTCTAAATGGAACAGGGCTAGAGCATTACACTTGCGGGGTTGAAGAATGTACGGCCAAAACCATAGTATAAGCCCAATACATCATATGCCTGAAATAACATTCTGTCCGTGATGATCATGCAAAGAGATCAACTGAATGACATATGATTACAAAATCCATGATTTACCTTGCGGTCAGGGTCGGCATAGAGGCACTCCATGGGAAACGGTAACTTGTCATAAAACAGAATGTGGAAAAGAGTTAGCAGTATAGACAAAAAAATCGTTGGTATATATCCATCTGGAGAAATAGTGATCGATACATTGGAAATTGGGGGTGCCAAGACAGACTACAGGAGGCATGAATACTTAGGACAATTTTCTTTCCATCTTAAAATTACAAGTACAAAGCGTGAGGTTGTAACCACAACCATGATTCATGGATAAGCATCTCTAAATGGAAAGAACAATCCAAGTGATTCAGCAACCATGCAGCAACATAAAAGGCGTTATTCTGTTTCAAGTTATAAGATTGAAGTACTTAAAAGTAAGAGATTGGAGCATCTTCTGTGTTATAACTCAAAACTGTGTGTGCTTGCATGCATGTGTTTGTGTGTCTGGGGGTGGTTGACGATAGCAGTTTGTTCCTCTTTTCCTAAATCCTCGAAGGTTTCTGATATCCTTAGATGACCTTGAATTTTCTTTTTGTAACAGATAATCACTAAATCACCCACCACCCACCCTCATGCGGGAGTGTTATCCAACATTTAGAAAGTCCTTTGCCTTCCTCACAACAGTTTGGCAGTTAAACTTTCACATCATTGGTGACTTATAAATCGATTTGGATTTTTCATAAAAACAATACATCAAATATTTACATTCGAATTTACGGATACTTGATATACAAGATGACTTCCTGTGGCAAACTGTGAAGATTATCACCCACAAATGCTTTCAGAAATAGACGAATCCCAATCTGAAATCCTCTTGCCTAACGGTCTACCTACTGTTTTGAAAATAAAGTGGCCATATGTAATGTACAAAATTTGAATGTCCATCCTGTAGTATCCCAGGATGCATAACATTTTGTCTTGTGCTATATGAGTGCAAAGACAAATTCATAAAAAACGTGCCTTAACAGACTGGAACATATATATGCAGAGCCAGCCCATATACAATTTCCAAGGCATTCCAAATGGGATACGGTACTAAGCCCCGTTTGTGGTACAAGGATTGGCCTGATTTGCTTGCCAGTTGGAAGATTGAAGTTTTCCTCGTGCATATGCATGCAGAGCTTGGTACATGGTTAGTGCAAAGGGAAGGATTGAACAGTTGAAGAGTAGGGGAATTATCTTAAGAATGGAGGGTATAATAGACAGAGGATCATAGTAAAACATATGCAGTGACCAGTGAAGAAAATGGTAGTTTTTACTTTTTAGTGAAATTTCTGGCCTATGTTTGGATGATATATGAGTTGACAGTGCTTAGGGGCGTATTTGTGGTATACCTTGGCTTGGTGAAACTTATGCTGAGAATATGAGAGTGGGATGGAATAAAAACAAGCTTGATAAAAACCTCTTAAGAATGAAGTTTGTAATGGACCAAGGATAAGAGAGACATACGCACTGATCAACTAAGGAAAAATAGTTTTTGTGGTGTTATTGCTAGCATTTGTTTCCACTCATCTACCATTTGACCGAGTTCAACTTGATGAAGGCAGTATGGCTTCGATTCACAAAATTTACATCAAGACTGAGAATTTTGCTTAAGAATGGTGTGGGAAGTGAACAAAGGAAGGGATAAAACATGTGGGATAGACGAAGGAAAATAGAGGGATAGTGGTGTTAATGTTAGCTTTCCTTTTGGCTGATATTAGTACTTTCCTGAACACACTATTGCATACAAGCAGTATACCTTCAGTTTGTAAAATTCACGTTTGCATTATCACAAGTCTAGAAACCAGGTATATAATAAACCAAAAAATTTCTGGAGCGAGTTCATGAAACAAATTTCCACTTTAAAATTATCAAACAGCAAACAATCTTGCAAACATTCCTAGATCAACCCAGGAAAACAATATTAAAGAGAAAAGAAGGGAACCCTTCAATTAAAAAGCAGAGCATGGAGGGTACCCGCTCAGCAAGCATGCGAGCCTTGTCAGGAGATCCAACGCCTACTGCAATAAGTTTCACACCAGCTGAATCAAACCTGGCTTTCGATTCTTTTAGATTTGAGGCAAGCTCCCAGCTTCATTACATACATGATACAAGAAATAACATCTCATAATATAACCTGCATATATTCTATGAAAAATCAAATATAGTTGGAGATTGAGCAAGTTTCACCAGCAGGGGCAGCCAAAATGCCTTAGAAGTGCAACAACGGCAATTCCCTAAAGACAAAGATTGAACAAAAAATAATTACTCCTTTGCTTAGTCCATGAGGATGTCCACACTATCTTATGGTACACACTACACAATGGATAATTCCTCCTGATCCCATGAAATCTCTATAACTAAAAACAGCAGCAATGGTGTGCTATCTACCTTCCAACATTGAATATGATGGTGCGAGATCTGAGTCGAACACAGCTTAATGTCCAGCACACCCATTAAAAGTTGTCTTGAGATGCAAATTAATAACAATAACAAAAATGAGTAGAACCACAATCTTATGAATGGGTGATTTATTTATATATATATATATATGCACACATTATTGAGGATAGAGCAGCTTGATGTGAAATAGCCTGGAAAGAGTAGAACTAACTACTCTTTTTCAGTTAGAAGTAAGGATTTTCAAGAACATTTCAGTTCTGAGTAGTAGAACTGTTTTCAGGTAGCGTTTGATTACATATAAATCAATATTTAATTGATTGCCCGAGGTTATTATCAAAAAAGATTTGTCTAAGTGACTGCCTTTTTTTTTTTTGGTCCAAGTTGCTCCTGATGCTGATGGAGACAAGGCTCCTGGAGATGATGGGATAGCTATGGCTTTGCTGTAACAAATTTTGGGATCATAACGTTGCCACATTCTTTTTGTGAGTGAACAGCTTTCTCAAGCCTTAAATGCTATTTCTTCGGCCACATTCCAAAATTGGGGTTTTCTAGGAAAAATAAAGTTCTTAGAACACTTAATTCAGCAAGTTGTGTGGGTTACGTGTAAACTGCTCTCCAAGTTCTTGCCTATAGAACAGAATGCGATTGGCGTGACGGCCTAAATCCCAAAATACATTTTTGAAAAAATGACTTCAAATTGTTGACCTTTCAGATTGTGGGCTCTAGATTGAAGAGTGAAAAACAATGTGTTATTTGCAAAATTGATGTTCAAAACGTGAAAATGCAGTCTTCTTTTGAACTCCAGGCAAAGTTTGGGGTTTAATGCTACTTGGAAAACGTAGATTTCTCGGTGAGTATTCGTTCCTACGGTCTTTAATTTTAATCATGTTGGGGTCATTCCTGTGTGAAAGTGCCTTAGTCCAAGGACAGCCTAAAGATGAGGACGAGGTCTGTGCATGGTGTCCGCGGACTTTGCAGAGAAATTCCGGTCAACGCGTCATTGATCGGCAAAAAAGCAAAGGCCTTTGGTAGAAGAAGTGCCAGTCAACTTGTTGACTGGCCAAAGTGGCAAATGATGGCAGATAACGGCTGAAGGCGTTTGGTGCAAAATTGCCGGTCAATGCGCCGACTGGTAAAGAAGCAAATTGGCCTGTTAAAGGCTCAAGTTTTCCGGGTTGGCACAGCGGAAGCCCTTGTGGCAAGTGGCCGGTCAAGGAGGCAAGAAGAGGAAGGATCAAGAATGCATAATCAGAGTTGGGCCAATTCAATACCAGCTCAAGAAGATTTTCTGACATGCGTGATCTCAGGAGACTATTGTGTGATCTTTGTTGAGTGTGTGCCATTCTCTGCAAAGCTCTACAAATTTGGAGAGTATATTTATATTGTTGGAAATGACAAATTTTGTCGAGGAATAGAATATTCTATAGATTTACACAATATGTATGTTGCATTAAAATGGTGAGGAGTGTAAGTTTTTATAAGGGTGAAAGAGTGAAAATAGTGAATACTGTGAGTGCATTGTTCTCTTGTCCTCCATTCTCTTCTTCTAGGGTTTGTGTAACCGTGAAACTCACATAGTGAAAATTTGCTTATGGACTAAGTGTCCTGTGATTTTTTTCCCTTGGTTTGTGAAGGGTTTTTCATGTAAATCTTGGTGTACTCTTCTTCTTCCTCTATTTTATTTGCTATTGTGTGTGTGTGCTTGAGGTTGTGTGACGCCATTTTTCCCAACAAATGGTATCAGAGAATACGGTTTGAGAAGCTTTCGATCGAATGGTGTTATCGTTTTCAAAGAATCTGCCGTTTAGTGTGGAGCAGTTTAACGAGCAAGACAACTTCATCCTTTGGCAAGAAAGGATGAAAAATATCTTGACCCAAGAAGGAACAGTAAAAGAGTTGAAGAAAAGTATGAGAAGCTGGAGAATCTGACCCAGGATGAATGGCAAGATAAAAGAGATGTTATTAGCCGCATTATCAAGTTATGCCCGGTGGACAACACTCTTAGGAGGTCCTGGGCTTATCAGACCCGGCGGAGGTTTGGAAAAAGCTTGAAAACCGATATAAGTCCAAGTCATTGATTACAAGGCTGCACGTGAAGAAGCAATTTTATGGACTACGCCTGTCTGAGGGGGAAAGTTTCAAGAAGCAACTGGATAAGTTTAATCGAATTCTAATGCAGATGGTAGCGCTTGATGAGGTGATCAAGGAAGAGGATAAGGTATTGGTGTTGTTGGCTTCCTTACCAGCCTCATATGATCACATCATCACAACATTACTGTTTGGGAAGGACACGTTTAAGTAGGACAAGGTGATTGCTAACCTACTCATGAATGAGTCCAAGCGGTCTCAAGGGACCTCCACCTCGGCCCATTCCGAGGTACTCATGACAGAATCACAGTGAAGGAGTAAAGGCCATGGTCCAAAATTTGGAGAGAAGGGACGGAGTAAGTCTCACTCAAGGTTTTTAAAACTTTGAGTGTTATCATTGTGGTAAAAAAGGCCACATTACAAAATATTACTACAAATAAAAGCATCAGAATACTGAGAAGGAGAAAGGAGAAAAATGACGAGGTGAAGAAAAGTCCTTGGTCTCAATGATCACAGGAGGCGAGCTCTTGTTAGCGTGTGAAGTGAATGATATGGTAAATCTAGCTGAAGAGGCAACTGACTGGGTGGTGGATATTGGAGCATCCAACCACGTCACTTCTCGGAAGGGTCTTTTTACTTCATACACTTCGGGTGATTTTGGAGCGTTGAAAATGGGAAATAAGGAGACATCCAAAGTTGTTGGCTGTGGTGATGTGTCTCTCGTCACTAATAATGGCACTCGACTGATTTTGAAGGGCGTCCAATATGTTCCTGACATTCAGATGAATATCATCTCAGCAGGGAGATTAGATGATACTGGATTTTGCAGCGTCTTCTATGATGGGGGATATAAACTAACTAGACGGTCTCTGGTAGTTGTCCGAGGTAGAAAGATATCAGGCTTTTACGTGTTGCAGGCTTTTGCTAAGGCAGGTGAGGTAAACGCTGCTAGCAGCGTGGAGACCTCAGACTTGTGGCACCGCCAGCTGGGCCACATGAGCGAAAAAGGACTATGTTATCGGGCCAAGAAGGGCCTTATATACGACGTAAAGGAAGCTGAGTTGACGACGTGTTCTTACTGTCTGGTGGGGAAGTAGAGGAGAGTATCTTTTCGAGGAGACCCACCCTCCAAAAAGACTGAGGTGCCTGAATTGGTACATATTGATGTATGTGGACTGTTAAAGGAGAAATCATTTGGTGGCGCTCAGTACTTTGCGTCTTTCATTGACAACTGTTTTAGAAAACTGTGGGTTTACCCACTGAAGACCAAGGACCAAGTCCTCAGTACATTTGAGTACTTTCATACTTTGGTGGAGCGTCAGACAGGAAAGAAGCTGAAGACCGTCCAAAGTGACAACGGGGTGAGTACATTGGGGCATTTGATACCTATTGTCGGTCTCATGGCATCAGACATCAGAAGACGCCACCAAAGATGCCACAGTTAAATAGCGTGGCTAAGCGGATGAATCGCACGTTATTGGAAAGGGTAAGGTGTATGCTTTCAGAAGCAAAGCTTCCAGGATCCTTTTGGGCTGAAGCCTTAAGGATGACGGCTTATATTATTAATAAGTCACCTAGTAAACCCGAAATGGTGAAGCCTCCTGAGAAGATATGGTTAGGAAAGGAGCTGTCCTATAACCATCATAGAGCATTTGGGTGCAAGGCTTTTGTGCACATTCCTAATGATGAAAGGACCAAGCCATAGGCAAAGACAAAATAATGCATCTTTCTGGGTTATGTGGAAGATGATCTAGGGTTCAGATTTTATGACCCAACAGAGAAGAAGCTCGTTCGATCATGGGATGTGATTTTTATTGAAAAAGAGATCATTGAAAATATTGAAAAAGACAATAAGGCTTTATCTGACACTGGCCGGATGGACAAGGTAAGCGTTGAAGCTATCCGCCAGTACTTCTTTAGTCCATGGATAATGGCCCAAGAGTGGCCGAGGACAATAATGAGGCAATCACCATGCCTCATGAGGATTAGAATGAAATTTCTTTTTAACCGGCTTAGGAGATTATTGCCTAACGATCTACAAGGGATAGATGACCGTCCGTATGTCTGCCGTCTAGTGAGTACGTCATATTCACTGACGGATGAGAACTTGAAGACTTTGAAGAGGTAGTGAAGTATGAGCACAAGGCTAAATGGATGGAAGCCATGCAAGAGGAGATTTGTTCTCTGCATGAGAATCATACATTTAAACTGGCAGAATTACCAAAGGGGAAGCGTGCACTGAAAAACAAATGGGTATTCCGATTGAAGACGGATGAGAGTGTCTCAAAACCGAGGTACAAGGCAAAGCTGGTGGTAAAAAGATTTAATCAACGAAAAAGGGTTGATTTCAATGAAATATTACCCCTGTTGTAAAAATGTCCTCGATAAGGGTAGTGCTCGGTCTGACTGCTGCTCTGAACTTGGAGGTAGAGCAGCTAGATGTCCGGACGGTATTTCTTTATGGTAATCTTGAAGAAAAAATCTACATGGAACAACTAGAGGGTTTCCAAGTTAAGGAGAAGGAACACCTAGTTTGAAATTTAATAAAAAGCTTGTATGGACTGAAATAGACTCCAAGACAGTGGTACAAGAAGTTTGAGTCTATCATGATCGATCAAGGATACCGAAATACTACTTCTGACCACTGTGTTTTTGTGCAGAAATTCTCTGAGAATGACTTTGTTGTTCTCCTTTATGCGAACAACATGCTAGTAGTTGGCCAAAACAGTGCTTAGATTGAGGAACTCAAGAAGCAACTCAGACAGTCATTTACAATGAAGGGTCTTGAGCCGGTGAAACAGATTCTAGGGATTAAAATCATTCGTGACCGAGAGGCAGGAAAGTATGACTGTTTCAAGAGAATTACATTGAGAATGTGCTCCAACGCTTTAATATAGACAAGTCTAAACCTGTAAGTACACCGTTGGCAAGTCACTTTAGGCTGAGTAGTGTGCAATGTTTGTTCTCAAATGCTGAGAAGGCCAGCATGAGGAGCATACCCTACTCCCCGGCTATAGGTAGGTTGATGTATGCAACAGTATGCACAAGGTCCGACATTGCGCATGCTGTTCGCACAGTTAGTCATTTTCTGTCAAAGCCAGGTAGGGAGCACTAGTCTGTAGTGAAATGGATAATGAGATATCTTCGAGAGACTTCTAAGTTGTGTCTGTGCTTTGGAGATGCTAAGCCTCACCTGGTTGGCTACACGGATGGCGACATGGCAGGTGATGTTAACTACAGAAAGTCCACCTCGGGAAACTTGATGAAATTTTTCGGAGGAGTAGTCTCCTGGCCGTCAAAGTTACAGAATTGTGTTGCCCTTTCTACCATTGAGGCTGAGTTTATTGCAGTGACCGAGGCTTACAAGGAGATGCTCTGGATGAAAAAGTTCATGGAAGAACTGGGCTTTTAGTAAGAGAAATATGTGATTCTTTGTGATAGTCAAAGTGCTATGCATCCCTGTAGAAATTTCTCATTCCATTCAAGATCGAAACATATTGATATTCAATACTATTGGGTGAGAAATGTTACTGATACTGGACTGCTGACGCTTGAAAAAGTTTGAACGGAGGATAATAGGTCAGATATGATGACCAAGGTTTTGCCGAGAGCAAAACTTGAAGTCTGTTATAGCTTGGCTGGTCTGTTAAGTATAGTTTCCTCACGGTCGTGAAGGAAAGTTTGTTGGGGTCACTCTCGTGTGGAAGTGCCTTAGTCTGAGGACAGCCTGAAGACGAGGACGAGGTCTGTGCGTGGTGTTTGTGGACTTTGCGGAGAAATTTCGGTCAACGTGTCGCTGACTGGCAAAAGAGCAAAGGCCTTTGGCGGAAGAAGTGCCGGTCAATTTGTTGACTAGCCAAAGTGGCAAATGGTCTATCAACTAGTTGACTAGCCAAGATGGCAGAAAACGGATGAAGGCGTTTAGTGCAAAATTATCGGTCAATGCGTTAACCGGTAAAGAAGCAAATTGGCCGGTCAAGGGTTCAAGTTTTTCGGGTTGGCACAGCAGAAGCCCCTGTGGCAAGTGGCCGGTTAATGCATTGACCAGCCAATGAGGCAAGTAGAGGAAGGATTAAGAATGCGTAATCAGAGTTGGGCCAATTCAATACTAGCTCAGAAGATTTCTCTGATATGCGTGATCTTAGGAGAATATTGCGCGATCTCTGCAGAGTCCACGCCGTTCTCTGCAGAGCTCTACAAATTTGTAGAGTATATTTATATTGTTAAAATATCGGGAAATAGAATATTCTGTCGATTTACACAATATGTATGCTGCATTGAAATGGTGAAGTGTGTAAGTTTTTCTAAGAGTGAAAGAGTAAAAAGAGTGAATACTATGAATGCATTGTGCTCTTGTTTTCTATTCTCTTCGTTTAGGGTTTGTCTAACCATGAAACTCACATAGTGAAAATTTGTTTGTTAACTAAGTGTTCTGTGATTTTTTCATCCGATTTGTGAAGCGATTTTCACGTAAATCTTGGTGTACTCTTCTTCTTCCTTTACTTCATTTGCTACTGTGTATCTGTGCTTGAGGTTGTGTGATGCCATTTTTCCCAACAAATCAAATAAGTCTTTTACAACGTAAGTCATTTATCCTCCTTTCTTCTCCTCTCGGGTACATAAGTTCCAAGTTAAGTGGATAGGGTGCTGCCGGAGGGTTTCTTCAAGGTCTCTATTTTGGGGGAGGCTGTTGCGAGTCCCACATGGGAGAACCCTCTTGAAAAGGAAGAGCTTACAAGTTTGAGGAATTTTCCCGACTATCAAGTGTACCTTTTGGGTAAAGCTCTCCCATTATCCTTGTACTCATAATAATAGTGTTGCGACTCCTATATCGGGGAGCCCTCCTAAAAGGAAATAACTTATAAGTTTGAAGGATTCTTCCACCTATTAGGTGTGCCTTTTGGGTTAAGTTTTGTCCATAAGCTTGTGCTCTCCACGGAGACATAAGCAAGATCTCTATTTTAGGGGAGACATAATCGCAAAAATCCCAAATTGTCATAATCATTTTTCTGATGATACAAATACCATTTACAAGGAAAGTGCAACCAACTTATTATCTTAAAGCATATCTGCCATTCCTCAACTCTTTTAAGGTCTCAAAATTAACCTTGGTAAAGGCAAATTCATATCTTAGATAACTTTCAACTAGAATTCCTGATAGTAAGCAAGCCGAAGTTCTGAACATTGCATGAATCTCATTTCTAGAGCCAAATTAGAATATAGATGGTGTGATCCTATTGATTCCAATACTGAAAGGAAATCACTCAGGTGGAAATCACACAATGTAATAGCTAAAACTGTCGTTTTAGTCTTCCTAATTGGCAACTTGTTGTTCTGTTTCAATAAACTTCGTTTCTTGAGGTAATTTTGCAAATGACTCAACGGCATATTTGGTTGATAGAAAAAATATGTACAACCATAAATGAAAATTCAAAAATGCATATAAAATGATTCAATGGTTAGTAGAGGATGTCAAGATCTAACTGTTGGGTTTATTCACTCTATTATGGGTAACTCAACAAACGGATATGTCATCGGAAGATCGTGTAAGATTTGTACAAAATTTGGAATGTTGCAAACTGGATGCAGCAAAAGGCCGGAGTGGGCATTTGCCGGAGTAGCCAAATGCCGAAGTGACATTTGCCGGAATGATTGATTTTCGGAGTGGGCAAATATCTGAGTTGCCAATTTGCCGGAGTGGCAATTGTCGAAGTGGGTGTTTGCCGGAGTAAGTTAATGTCGGAGTGACCAATTTGCCGGAATAGGCAAATGTCGGAGTGGCTAATTTGCTGGAGTGGTAATTTGCCGCAATGGGCAATTGCTGGAGTGGTGCCAAGGCCGGAGTGGTGCACAAGGTTGGAGTGGATCGCAATTGGAGTGGATCTGAGGCCGGAGTGGATTTGCGGTTGGAGTGGATTTGCGACCAGAGTGGATCACGACCGGATTGGATTAGCGATCGGAGTGGATCTGCGGCCGGAGTGGTGCACAGCCAGAGTGGTGATGCCCAGGGACCAGAGTGGTGCACAGTTGACTTTCCAAAGCTGGTAGACGACTTGGTAGAGTAGGCAGCCGACTTGCAGAGTATGCACCGTCTGTGTAGAGCAGGTAGCTGATTTGCAAAATATGCGCCATCTGTGCAAAACAGGTTGACTTGCAGAGCATACCCTATCTATGGGAAAGCGTGGAAACTCGTAAAAGCATAGAAAATGATAAAATTGGTATGATAAATCCTCTGTAAGATCATGTTAGGCGAACAGATGAAATTTGGGTCAGACGTCATTATAAAGCACACCAGGTGCTTCAGAAGACGATTGGCATGGTAAATCGTATGTGGAATGGAGGGTGGAACAAAGCAGAAACAAAGTGCAGAAGGGAGTTCTCGCTGTTTGCCATTTACCACCATACTTGTAAAATCAGTAAGTAGAGAGCACCATTAATGAGAGAAATTAGAGGAGAAAAATAGAGAAAAAACGGAGGGAAGGCGAGTTTCCTCACTCTAGAAATTATTTTTTTTTGTTTTGTCTCGGATGGATTGTTGGTATTCTGTCTCGGGGGTTTTTGTAACAAATTTTACATAGTAAAATTTTTTAAAATTTGTCTCGTGATTTTTTTCTTAATTGAGAAGGGTTTTCCACGTTAAAAATTATTATACATTTTTGTGTTCTTCGTGCTCACATTCTTAGTAGATGACAGCCGATAGGAGTTTGGGTTCTTCCACTGCGCTGGATTGGGGTATATCCGGGTCGAACCCCAACACTAACAATATCCAGTTAATCATATTCCTAAAATATTCAAACCGCGCCCTCATTGTGCACGAAATTGCACCAATTGTACATGAAAATATACAAGGTACCACTTTTTCTTCTAGTTTCTTCCACTCCTGCATACTGAACAGGTGAAAATACTCAATTATGAATTATCAAATTGTCTAAAAAACTTTTGAATTAGATATTGATATGGACTTTTCCAACCAGTTAACATGTTCATAGAATTTGTATATCACAAAAATGAGAAGAAAAGTAACATTCTAAATCGAGATTACATAATTATCTTATAGATAATAATGAATACAATAATAAAAGTACAAGATAAGTGTTTAAAATGAAGGATGATGGTGCAAAAAGAGAACCAATATGAACAACATGCATATGAGATCCATCAGCAGTATGGATTTTTGTTATATTAAAAACTTCAACTTTGTTAGTAAACTGATTTTAGTCAAAAGTCATGTGACTGCAATATGTAGAATTGATCATCCAAGAAGGGTTACATAGAATGGTAGATTGGATGAGTATAAAGATAGAACCTATATAGGATAGAATTTGGTTGACAATTGCTTTAAGGTCCTTAATAGATAGAGCAAAAAAAGGAATGGCAAAGTTTGATTTTGTTAGTTTAGTTTCAGTGATGGCCGCTATTCAAATTGAAGAGGAATTTTGATACTAGTAGGGACACTTTTTCTAGAGGTAATTGTATTTTGAATGATCTTTTGTATGGCAATATCAACACATATTTAAATCATTTGATCGTTAATTATCTGAACCGGAGCTTTGATGCGAAAGTTTAGAATCTAGAGTTTGTGAAAGAACCACAAGAACTGTCACCATATGTAGGGACTTCTTAGTTTGAAATTATATTTCTTCATAATTAAGCTCAACAACTGCACTATCGAGTGAATGGCAAGGATACCTATAAAAGCAGAGAGGCCTTAATATATTTAAATTCATCACAAAGAACAATAAGAAATTGAGTGAGGCAGAAAATCCATCCCGATAATTTATAAATTTCTTAAGCTGTATTGAAAACTTTTATTGTGGTTCAGTTAATACTAGCTTGCAATACTCCGAATTCCATTTGATTTATTTTGGATGTATTTATTATTTTGGATAATTTGGATGTGATTAAATATTGTAAAACTTTGAAGGATATTTGGATCAGTTATACTGACGCCTGATACGTACCTGTGCTGACGCCTAAGCGTCGATTAGATTATAAAAGAGAGAAAAAGAAAATGAAGAAAAAAAGTAAAATAAAAATAAAAATAATAATAATAATAATAATAATATTAATATTATTATTATTATTATTAAGAAATAGAGAAAAGCGGTGCATCAGAAGTAGAAGCATGGAAGAAAAGAAAGAAAGAAGGAGAGAGAAGGGAGAGAAGAAGAGAAGAGGAGAAGGAGAAAGAGAGGGAGCGTGAGAGGAAGACCAGGGAGAGAGAGAGAGCGAGCGAGGGGAAAAGAAGGACAAGAAGAGTAGAGGCGCGAGAAGAGAAGCGCATAGTAAAGAGAGGCACGGAAGAGAGGAGGAGAGAGAATAAGAGTTTGAGTACATCGAAGTATCATTTTGTCAGATCTACTTAGTATAAAATTGAGGCAAGTATTTACTAATTTTATTATTTATTGGATTCTATGCCTGATAATATTTGTTTTCGATTTGAAGATTTTACTAATATGCATATTATTTTTATATACCCTATTTGTTTATTTTGAACATGCATGTATGACTTGCCGGCCAATTTGGGGTTTTTATTCGGGTTTTGTAATTTTTGAAGGGTTTTATTGTTTTATAGAAGTCTGAAAAATATCTGATATTGTATATTTTTATATCAATATATTTGCATGAAAATAAATATAAAATCTTGCGGGGGCTGTATATTTTTATATGCATGTACCGAGGTTATGGTTACTACCTTTAGATTTGTTATTGAATATTCTAGTCAGCTCCGATGGGAAGATATTTGTTATCGGAAATCTCTTTCCACCAGCAGCAAAAGGCTTTTGTTTGTAGTGACCCACCCCTTTGGATATTTAATTAGAATTTATAATATATTTTGACGTTCTAATATATCTAACAAATTTGAGAATTGTACCTAAAATTATATGTGATAAAATATAGTTAGCAACCTTACTTATGGGAGACATAGTACATAGGTGGCTTAGAATATTAACCTAAATTGCATTTAATTTGGCCTAATGTTACTAAAAGTGTGAGTAACCCTTTCTCAAATTAGCTTTTAAATAATCAAAACTCGAATTTAGTGCATACTTTATACATTTTTGTATAGATTTATATTTGAACTCTGATTTTGGGTTCACTAATTTTGCTTACAGATGGGTTTTGGTATGTCTCGTACATTCGATTTTGATTTTATATTTTGATTTGAACTTTGGATTATCTGTTTATGGCGTTGATCCAGCTTCTGTTATACGTGCTCGCGATTGGATCATTTGGCTATTAAATTCTATCTCGGATCACGGTTGGATTAGACATTGGATTGGACATCTAATTTAACACCTGGATCACTTTTATTATATATATATATCTATACGTCCCAAGAAGACTGTTTTCTGATTGGATGTTTATTTTGATTTAATATTCGATTTGAGTATGATACTATTATTAAATTTTGATATTGGATTCTGATTTAGATTTGATGATTGGATTTTTATATCAGCAATTTAAATTTATTTCTATTATTTGATTTGACATTTGTTTATTGGACCATTCCTCTGAATTATTAGACATATTTGTTTACATATATTATACTTGTTGAGTTTTAGGTTTATATTTTTCTATTTTATCTATTTAAAGTAGATGGACTGAGATATATTATAAGAGTTGGACGATATCTGACGCAGCATCATATACTTTAGTGAGTATCGCATCTATTTAGATGAATGATATTAACTGTATTTTGTTACTTTGGATTGTGTTCATTATGAGTTGTATCTTTAGACATTGGAATCGGCTGAATGTAGTCCTTTGGTCGGAGTATTAAGAATTTATGTATTTATAATATTATGTGGGTAAATTATAGTCATTATTTGATTATCTCCCTCACGACTGTTTAAAATAGGACATACTTATATTACTTGGACTGTTATCCAATGAGGTCCTATGATGAGTTTTTGGTCAATTTATATTATTTATTATTTGATAATAAAATTTTTGGTCTATATGTTATGTCACATTCGGTTTAGATTTTATCTATTTGTTAATTGGGAATTAATTATTTACTAAATTTGACATACTTAATCTAGGTTTGTGACATGATCCCACAAATAGTACATTTAAAAGTAAAAATCACTTACTGATCAACCAAATTCTTGAATTTTATTATATGGTTAACACATGATCTGATATTGATATATAAAGTATGCAGATAAATAGCATTGATGTAAAAAGTCTTACACATTTTTAGCAATTTCAAATCAACCAAACATGTTAATAAATGAAATAAATGTATTAACAAACCATGTAATAACTTCATGGTTAATACTATCCTAATCTTCAATACAGTTAGCAAAAACTGAGTTCATTATATAAGCCTCCCTTTAAGGAGACTTGTGTTCCCCTGTGACAAATTGCCACAATTTTCAACCTTTGAAAAAAGTGTGCATATAGTGAACTCAATGACAATTGTTTGTGCCATTGAAATAATTTGAATGGGTTGAGAAATATCATTGTATAGTAGGGCCATTTGAGCTAGAAGAGAAATTAAAATGCCAAGATGGGTCGCAAACGGGCCTAATATTGTGTTACGATTCTGAGCCGCACTCGATGGGCTGAGAAATATCGAAGAGTTGGGACGCAATGGATTGGGTCGAAAGAAAAAACCGATAAAAAAAAGTTGCGTTTTATGGGAAAAGAAAAAAACCCTGCGATTTTTTTTTTTTTCTGAAGCAGCAGCGACGAGGGTTCGGTGAATCAATGCCGGACCGAAGAAGAGATGCAGCCAGTGGACTTCTGGATTATCGGCGAACACAAAACTGGGGCAGGAGATGGATAATTGAGCACGGTTCCGAACCGGTGAATCACGAATCTGAGGCCGGTGACGGAGGCTGAGCACGAAACCGAGCCGGTGAATCACAGATCCGAGGCCAGTGACGGAAATTGAGCCAGAATCCGAGCCGATGAAGGATGTTGAGCAATGTTAATTAGATGACTATTGTATTTCACATTATAGGCTGCTTATATACAGAACTTATATAAATAATAATTATAAAGATATATAAAATATTTATAGAATGTTTTAATTGTATTTAAAAATATCTCTTTAGAATTATTGAGAAAGAGAGAGTGAGAATTCAACCTGATTCTGATCCCAAAGGTCCTTGAACATGACGGATTCACCAGTGGCAGCAAAGACGCTAACTTCTCCAAGGATTTGACCAATATCTTCTGCGAATTCGTAAGTGGCAGCGGAACGAGCAGAAGCGGATGCGGCGCCTCTCGGAACCGTTACCCGGACAGAACCCTGACTCAAACTTCTTGAGGAACGAAAGAGACGAGAGGAGAGGGATTTAGAAGCAGGGAGAAAAACAGAAGGGGGACACGAAGATGGATGAGAAGATAGTGAACAAGGTTGGACAAATCGCAGCGATTGTGCTAGCCCTGGTATCCCTGCCATTTGCTTTTAATTTTTCCACTGCGAGTCAAATCAAAATCGAACCGAAAACTACTACAAATCAAGCAACTATCTGTGAAGGTTGATTATCGATGGCTGTTGGCCTGGAGGACCGGGGGGGTTCGCATCCTTCCGACGCCATTTTGGCTATCGGATTTTAGCATAAAAATTAAAATAATAATAATAATAATAATTATTATTATTTTTAATCAAATACCAAAAAAAAATATAAAAACAAAAAAAATAATATCAAACCTTTTTTTTTTAATATACAGTCATTAAATTTTCACATATAATGGCTGCGAAGGCATCGGAGGGGTTGCAACACCCCCCTGGCGTTGTAGCCCCCCGGATTTGTTGGCCTGTGGCTAGTGGGGCGTAGTGGTGGTGGCTACTACTCTAAGTAGCTTCTCGTGAAATTTGTGGCAGGAGAGTCGCTAGTTGAGCGGTGCCAGTAAAAATCATTTAATCATGTTTGAAAAATATTCATTCAATAACGTGTATTTAGCAATAACATTGATGCGTCCTAATTTTTAGGTTGTTGTATGAATTAGGAAGTTTTTTATTCTTTCGTTGTTTGTTGAATTGGAGCAGATCCGATCTTTATTGCTATTAATCTGAAACCTGCACACCGCAAATTATAAATAGAAGGTTAAAAGACGACGGAAAGTATTCCCACTGTAAATCCTCTAACGCTCAAATTAGAAATTTTTCTAAAAGAATAGAAAGATACAATGGGAATATTAAATGGTGCAGATTTGCACACATGAACGGGGGATGTGAGAGGAAGACTGGCTCCTATGGGTGTGCCCGATTGAGGGCGGCTCCCTAAACGGAGGATTGAGCTCCAGGGTGTGCCCGATTGAGGGGCGTCTTACTAGGCAGAGGATTGAGCTCCTAAGTGTGCTCGGTAGAGGGGCGGCTCACTAGGCGAAGGACTAAGTTTCAGAGTGCGTCTGACTGAGAGGTGGCTCACTAGTCAAAGGACTGAACTCATAGATGCCTGGTTGAAGGGCAACTCACTAGGCGAAGGATTGAGCTTTTGAATGCACTCGATTGAAGGGTAGCTCACTACGCGGAGGACTGAGTTTCAAGGTGCGCTCGGTTGAGGGACATCTCACTAGGCAAATGATTGAGTTTCGAGGTGCGTTCGACTGAGGGACGGCTTACTAGTCGGAGGACTAGGTTTCTGGGTACGCCCGGCTAAAGGGCGGCTCATTAGGCAGAGGACTGAACTCTTGGGTGTGCCCGATAAAGGGGCAGCTCACTAGGAAGAGGACTGAGCTCCTGGGTGCACCTGGGTGATACGACGCGTCCATGAGTCATGGTGATATTTGGAGGCCCAGCAAAATGCGCTATGACGAGTGCGGAGCCCATGGACCTGGCTAATAAGTACAGAGTTGTCCACTTGACCCAAATGTGTTAAGTGAGCAGGGAGGCTGTGCGCTGTTTTTTGGGGAGTTTCAATGGGAACTCCAGGTGCCATTTTGGGGCCATAGGGCTTCACTTGGTTGAAAGCAATTCCAGGGCTACCGAAGGCCACTTTAGAGGACTTTGCTATGCTATGTTCTGTTGGGAGAACTAAAGATGCTGTACGACATTTTGGAGAGCTCCATACTCTGTTTTGGTTAAGCGTACTTAGCACCACTAATGGGGGCTACATTGGGCTTCATTCTCCTCAGTTCAAGGATGGAGCAGTTGGGTGACGTTCTCAGAGAGCTCTATGGCGTTATGTCTGGCTGAGAGCTTCAGGGAACCCCAAGCGCCTTTGATGAGGGGCTTGGTGCCCTATTTTGACCTGATTTGAAGGAAAATAGCCAGGCGCCATTGATGGGAGAGCTCTGTACCCTGTTTGGCCCGAGAGTAACAGGGAGGAGCTGGTCACCATTAACAGAGAGCTTTGTGCTCTGTTTGGCGAGAACATTTGGGCGCCATCGTTAAGGGCTCCATGCTCTGTTTCACCAGAAATAAGAACAGAAGGTTGGGCACCATTAATGAGGCTTTGTGATACTCTGCTTCACCGATGAACTGGAGAACTACAGCAAAGGTCCCAAGGTGCCGCTTTTGGGAGCTTTCTGGAAGGTTTTGCTGCCCCTATTTAGGGATCGATCCCCGTTTAGGTATAGGGTTCTCCCCCCCTGAAGGGTGAGAGCTCCCTTCTTTTATCCTGGAAAATGACTAAGATCTCCCACCAAGTGAAATTTTACTGTTCTTGCCAAAAGGAATTTTTTCTTGCCATAATGAAATTTTTTTCCACCAGATGGAGCCTTGCCGCTAGCCTTTGGAATCTGAATCGGCCTATGATACTGGATCCATCACTAGCCTCCATGCCGGGTGGTTCAAAATTTCAACCATTGGCATGTAATGATGGGACGTCACTGCACAGGCCCTTATGTGTGTTCCTTTCTAAACATCTTGCAGATCTTGGCTCTACTAGGTGCGTTCAACTATGGGACGGCTTCTGGTTGGAGGTCATGATGTCTAGATGGAGGGTAGGACTCCTAGATGGAGTGCAACTCCTGGGCGGAAGGTAGGCCCCCTTCCTAGGAATGTCAAGCCACCTGTGGTTCACCCTTCCAAACTTAAGGGTGTCCGGCTTCGCAATGTGATCCATAGATACGTTTCTCTTGCTCGGGCATTGTAGAGCCTTTCACTTTGGCAATAAACTTTGTTGGGTTGGAGCCGAGTTGTAGGCCCACTGTGGGGCCTCTTAGGTCCATGGCTGCTGGTGAGTCATCGAAGAGGCCCGGCTTTGGTCTCTCCTTGTCGGTTGACTTGGACGAAAACCCTGGGTTGTATTCGATCCTCCCTGGAAGAGATCATGGTACAAGGAGAACTCGCCTTTTGGCCAAGCACGAATGTTGTTATAGGTGTTTTGGTCGCCCAAACATTGTGCCTTGTGATTGGATTGTGCGATAGTGTATGCTTGGATCGTCGATCATAGGATCCCGGGTTATGGGATTTGAAGCATGAGTTTGGGCCCCGACGTCTTTCTTGTAAATCATTTGATCGAGGATGTTATCGAGGCCTTTTGGGGCTGAAGGAATCGTCGGACTTGCAGGGACCAACGAGGCACCTTCTCTGGCACCTGCTTGATAGAGGGTCTTGGTGTCACATCTTCTGTCTCCTTCAATCATTAATCTGGCTAGGCAGGCCAAACCTTTCAATTGCTATTTTTCGTTTGACAAATGCTGGCGTTGATGGGCCTTGGGGTTAGAGAGCTTCGTCTTGATCTAATTGGAGGGGTGGTGATGATCGTGACTTGCCACTTGCCTTGAAAGTAATATCTTTGAGATAAGGGAACCCCCGTGTATGTCGGAATTTGGCCATTGAGGGCCAATCGGGAATATTGTCTTCAATCAATCTCAAAGTCGGAAATGCGACTTCTCCATTTGAAATTGATGCTATGAGATGGGTGGCCGTCCTAGAATGTCGTGATCTTATGTGATTGGGACAAGTGGCTTTGGAAGTTAGAATCGTATTCGGTTTTGACTCTGTCACTCTCTTTTTTTTTTTTGAATGATACGGATCTTCTCATTGTGTTGGCTAAGATGTCTCACTATTGTTGCCAAGGCTCGCTTTGGGAGCTGTTTGCGCTATGCTTATTCTTCGATTGAGGATTTCGTTACATCTTGCGTGTAGTGAGATGCTCCGTCCAATGAATCAGACGCCGCCGCATTCCCTATAGAGTTTCTCGAGGGCTAGCTGGGTTTTCAGGCCACAACAACCCGACTCTAGGTCTTAAGTCGTTGCGTGCATGACACCGTTTTGACACTTGGTCCTACTTAGGACATCGTCACTTACGTGCACATAGTCGTAACCCATCGACTGTTGTTGACTGAGGGTGCTCTTTTCTTATGGAGAAGGATGCCGCACGCCGCCTGCCGCTTAGGCCGCCAAAGGTTTTGATGGTGGTTTCGTTGGGAGCTTTTGAAACCCACAAGCCTAATTGTTCGATCACTTGGGCCGCTCGGTGATGGAGTCAAGGTTTAAATACGATCGCGTAAGGGCCGCTTGGTATGGGATCGAGGTTTGGTGACGAGTGAATGAGTATTTACTCAACTTAAGGGCAGTCTAGGTCGCATGATTATATGCAGTGTTATGTAATCATTCGTATCAGCAGATATTATTACTATTCTATTGACGGAAACATGATTCAAGCATGCGGTATGATGCATGCAAGACTTACCTGAATTCGAGTGGAATTATCGTCTACACGTGAGTGGTGCTCTTGTGTTCGGCTCACCGTACCGAGTGTACGGTTGGGACGCACCACTTTGGAGAGTCGTTCGGGCGCTTTGGTAGGTGCCTCGGGCTTTGGCCCCTATGCCCATGGGATTTGGTCCTTTGCCTTGGATTAGTTAGGTAGCACAGCTGCCTGGTCAGGTGGCCTACTTGCTAGTGGTTTTGTCACGGCCCAGAAACACAATTTACATAGGTCAAAAATAAAATTAGTAATAATATTTTCATAAACCATAAAAACCCAACCTAGACGTGACAGTCAAATACATACAAGACCCGATATAATAAAACCCGTACAAGATCTCATCGGATATAAATCTGAACAAATATAATACATGACTTGCTATCCGCAATCGTAAGGGAGGTATCCAAATATAACAACTCATCAACATTTCCCATACAAAGATCAGGGCCATCATCCGACCATAAATAATAACCATAACATATTCTCAAGATTAGAAACATACCCAACATAATATCTCCACTCACCGATAAAAATATCCGAGCCAGATTACGTCTGAACTCCTACGAGTATATCCATACTACTAGTCTGAAGGGATTAAACATGAAAACAAGAGTCTAGAACTCAATAAGTATCAACATCGTATAAAATGGTACACATAAATCAGAAGCAAGGATATCGTATAACAACTACGTAAAACAAAACACAATGTCCGTGAAATCCTTGAAAACCGATGAGATGTCCTGTACTAAATCATCATTCATATCAAACAGTCCATTTGGGACATATTCATAATAACTAACGATCCAGTAAAATCTCATAGACGATATCATATCATATTATCCGAGGTCAGATAGGTCGCAACTGTCATCACATCTGTGTGGGACACATACCATCGTCCGGATCTAAATCTCATAATATAGAAATCGAGAGAAGACCGTCGGAACTAAAACATAAATCAAAACACGTTCTAGGTTTATCACATTTATACATACGAGACATTCCTATCACCTAATTGTAGGCCAATCAGTGTATCTCAAAATGATTCTTCACCCAAATACATACAGAACTACAAAGTATGCACGAAATCGGAGAACCAAAGATCAATGATACCAACTTGAGGAAGGGTTACCATCGTCCGATAACCGTGGTTATATCGGCTGCGATTTAAGCCAACAACTCAAGGCTCGGTTACAGTTTAGGCCAGTTGCTCAAGGCCATCAACGTACTCTGTCTTCCATAGATTAGGAACTTTCTCACTATATTTTACCACATGTGGCTTTGAGTGAAACCTCAAATTTTAATTATATATTAGGATGTCCGAATATATTAGTTTCGTCAATTCCTTACGATAATTCTCAATTAAATACACAATGGGACAGGTCAGCTACTAAACGTCTCAACCTTTCTTCCGGCAAAAGTAGCCTATCATATACGTTCCGGTCGGGATTAAGCCTCTCTATCGGGAGCGGTACCAATATCTCATACCTCAGATCACATAAAACGACCCATAAGGTCTCGGACCGCCATGGTCCCGTAGTGACCCTGCCCCCGGCAGCATGCATGATTAATGCAAGGTCTGGTTCATGGTTCCACAACATATGGATATACAAACATACATATATACCGTCCGGGTATCCGAAAACCCTCCAAATCATAAATACTAGTGTAAAATCACCGCACAACCGATAAAACATACATGCATGTACATAATTAATAATTTTGGTGTATATAAAAATACATGTATGCTAGTAAAATCTTTCACAATAGTTAAAATGTATTAGAAATTAAATCAGACTAAGGATAGGGCTAGAGAATACTTGTCTCGACTTTATACTCCGTAAATCTAAAGAAAAGATATCCCGCAGCACTCGATTTGTGCCTTTCTCTCTCCTGCCTCACGCATAGCTCGTGGCTGCCCTCTCCTTCTTTGCGCACGGCCTCAGCCGCACCACTGCCACCACCTCAAACTGCCGTCGCCGGCCTTCCCTACGACCACCGTCGCCGCTGCTGCCTCCCGTCGTGGCCGCTGTCCTCTCTCGCGCGGCTTCCTCTCTCCTCCGTTCTCCTCCGCGCGCGACTTCTCATCGCTGCTGCACGCGCCTACGCCGCTCCTCTACTATCAATTCACCATCACGCTGCTTGCCTGGCTGTCGTCGATTTCCCTCGCACCAACTTGCCGACACCAGTGCCGCTACACGGCCACCATCGTCGTTCTCCACGCAACCCTTTCTCCCGCGCGATTCTCTCCTCCCAAGCCACGCCACCGCACGCCCCCTTAGCCGATGACCGCTGTGACCTCACCCGCGACCACCATCGTCGTCGACCACCTGGGCTACCGCCACCTCGTCTTCCTTATCCTCCTTCTCCTCTCTTCCCTGTGCCAAAATCCTACCTCCTCCCCCCTCACTCTCTGCTTCACTATTTCCCATTCTTTTCCCTTTTATATATATATATATATATATATATATATCTATATTCAATTTTCAAATCCAATTAAATATTCAGAGAACAGTACGGATGCACCTCGGGTGCCACTCCTAAATCCTAATCGTTTTCAAAAATTTTACAATATTATAATTTATTTTTATCACGTCCGAAATACTCAAAATGATAATAAATATTAAAATAATCTTAATTGGGATCTGAATATTACACTCTCCCCTCCTTATAAAAATTTTATCCTAGAAATTTACGCACATCAATCCTTAAACAGATAAGGATAATTCTTCTAAGCTCAACCTCAATCAGAAGATTCCTCTAAAAATCTAATCCTCAACACCTGATCATTTCTATCCCACTATTAGAACAAAAATCCCAATATATGATAGATTTTCACAAATTTCAACGACTAAAACTCAATCACGCAGGATGAATCATATTCAAATTTTATGAACCGAAAGATTTTCTAAAAACATTATAACCAAAATAGTCGTCTTATTTCTCAATACTTGATCTCTTCTACCTAAAAATCTGAGCTGAAATTCCAATATAAAATAGCTCATAAAAATCAGTAATAATTCACATTCGATCACATGCCAAGGATCAACCCATATTTCTCTCAACATACATACACAAAACACATTATCACGATCCGCCAAACTCAGGGACGACGGCAATCGTTGGCCACATCTCCAATTCGCTACAAAACCTCAAAAGGCCTATGAAGCCTCAACCTTAATCTATCATTTTCCCTTGAAACTTAAAATTCTTCTTTTCAAGATACATTCAGAAACATCCGACCACTCTTCTTGAACATCCAATTAGGCTGCAAATTTGATCTTTTACTTCAATTCTCAAATCAAATCTTGTAACTGATAGCTGTGAGTCAACATACTTCAACTGCGCAATTCTGATCGATCATCTGCTTCCAATTGTAATCAATGGCCTCAACATTAGGATACCTTACAATCTCCTCATCTCGATAATATGCTGACGGCCAAATTCGAGAATGACCTTTTGATCAGCAAACAATGATCCAACTTCATTAGCTTATCCATCGTCAACTGAATTATCACCAAATTCCTCGCTATCCAATGTAGCTCAGAAATAAAATCTCGAAGGCTTATTCTTCTTGGCTTCTTCCCTTGGGCACGAGACGCATGATCAGTTTGCCACTCCGTTGATGGAGAATCGTCGACGTTCCTTATGAACTTAGACCACTCCAACTCTATAATAGCTTCTAATAACCTCAACTGCTCCCCAAGCTTTCATCTACCAATCGAGGCTCTACTTGACCACGTCTAGCTTCATGACCGCTCGAAGAAAAAGAACTTCACTTCTGATCTTCACAAAAGCTTCTTCCGCAGATAGGAGCCTGGTTCGGAGTCCAATCCTAGCAGAGATTACTCACCGATAACTCTACAGCTTCTCTGCTCAAAACTAAGACAAAAGGCATTACAACACAAACTTCTAATGCAACTCTGATCCTGAATAGCATACGGATAGGCTGAGAATTGATCTACTTACCTATTACTTTGTCGGTAAAAATTTCCTTCTACTCCATGAGATTTCAGACCAATTAAATCAGAGCCGCCACTTTTCCAAAATCACAGGACTCAACAAAACCTCCACATAATCAATGTCCTCCAACCGGATTCAAATCAGATTCTCTAACTAAAAAAAAATCCAAATCGAATCTTACAACTAAGGGCTACAGACCCACATGCTTCTGCTTCTCTTATGAACATATGACATAACAAATCCGAATACTTCTGATTCAAAACATCACCAATAATATTCTTCTTTTTTTACTGATACCAAAATTCACCATCACAGCCCTTAGGCGATCTACTCACTTACATTGCCACATGATTAACTTGATCCATCAAGGATTGACCAAATCGACATTATCAATAATCCACCTTTTATTTCTTCAAAGCTCCCCTTACAATTTCAACGAACACCAATCGCTTCAAAGCCAAACGTCCCACGAAAGCTACAATTCTTGATGAATTCTCAACAAATTGCTTAACAGATTCAACCAAACCCAAGAAATTGTGCACCTTGGAGACAAATGATGGCCTTTCCCAATTAGCCCCCGCTTCACTCTTTTGCAAATCCATAAACATGCCATCGAAGAAACAACACTCTCCAAATAACACTACTTTCAACTAAACTCATATCTCCTCAAATGGGCAAACAACTACCTTTCGCAGTTATGACGTAGTCCTCAAACGGACCTTATGCCCCGCATAAATTCTTTGAACCTATCAAAATATCAACGAAGTCATCACAGAACCGATTCAAATACGGCCAAAAGATCCGATTCATAAGATCCACAAAGGATGCTAACAAAATCACTAACCCAAAAACACCACCCAAGCTCACAATGGCCATACCTTTATTTTGAAAGCTATCTCAGGCATATCCTTCCGATTATCCTTAATTGACAATACTCCGAATTCAGATCAATTTTGGAAAATATCGAGCACAAACCATTGAACAAATAAATCACCTATCAATTTTTAACATTCACTTATCAAATAATTCATTTTTCAAGCGAATTAAAATTTTCAAAATTCATAGATAACATTATCAATTCATTTTGCTCACCCCAAAAGTATTAAACACTTCACGGCAAAGCTTTAAGCCAATGCCTCATCGATTCTATACAAAGTCCTCAAAATCGATATCACTCCTGACACAACCTTAACAACAACCTTAATTACCGAATAGAAGACAATTCAGATTGATCCTTACATCTAAGAAATAGCCTCGAATTATCAGACAACCAAAAAACCCTTTATGACCACATAATGACTCCTAGAAAAAGCCACATATGCCATCTAAACTCGGCACACATCTTCATCTCAATACTTATAAGCAGAACAATATCAATTTTATCATCTCTCAATCGACTCTTCTTCATATTCAAAATTCATAACCCATATTACAAATCAAATTATTCTTACTGAAATCATCTACACTAATATGGCGACTTGCCAACCAAATCACTCCTAATATCATATCAAAGTTCGGCTCATCAAATAAAATTAGGTCAACCAATCATTAATGTCTACAAACCTAGACCGGATATCGGAGTCCACAAACTTAACAAATTAAAGGTTCACCCATCAGGGGTAGACATCCTCAAAGCTCATTCTAGAAATCGGGAAAGCATACATCACTACACATAATCCCAAAGGCCACAAACTAAACTTTGACCGAATAACTGAAAACCTCAAGTACTTTCTCAACTTTTTGAAGTTCAATTTAAGCCTTAATTGGATCAAACATCCCAAAAATTTTCAAAACCAGCTTACTCTTAATCATTTGAAGGGCGCTCAATCTTATCCCCTAACAGACCACCCTTCACGTAGCAACTAAACTCTTATATGTCTGCTGAATCGAATCACCCAAAATGTCACTCACGTGACCCATCACAACTAATTTAATCGACTTTCCGAGTCGAACCTAAACCTTCATGACCTAAAATTTCATTCTTGACCATAAGCTGCACTTATCGTGCCAAATATTCGATCAATTTCTTATCCAAAATGACCCAAAATACCTCTCCTTATGACATTTTCTCTAATACCACTTCTATCACGGCTCAAGAACACAATATACGCAGGTCAAAAATAAAATTAATAATAATATTTCCATCAACCATAAAACCCGACCCAGGCGTAACAGTCAAATACATACAGGACCCGATATAATAAAATTCGTATAAGATCTTATCAGATATAAATCTGAACAAATATAATACATGACCTACTATCCACAATTACAAGGGATGTATCCAATTATAACAACTCATCAACGTTTTCCATACAAGGATCAGGGCCATCATCCGGCCATAAATAATAACCATAACACATTTTCGAGATCAGAAACATACCCAACATAATATCTTCACCTACCGATAGAGATATCCAAGTCAGATCACGTCTGAATTCCTATGAGCGTATCCATACTACTAGTCTGAAAGGATAAAACAAGAAAACGTGAGCCTAAAGCTCAACAAGTATCAACATCGTATAAAACGGTACACATAAATCAGAAGCAGGGATATCGTATAGAAACCACGTAAAACAAAACACAATATCCGTGAAATTCTTAAAAACCGAGGAGATCTTTCGTACTAAATCATCATTCGTATCAAACAGTCCATCTGGGACACATTCTTGAAAACCAACCTTCCTTGTGACCACCGTCACCGCTGCTGCCTCCCGTTGTGGCCGTTGTCCTCTCTCTCGTGTGGCTTCCTCTCTCCTTCATTCTCCTCCCCGCGCGACTTCTCCTCGATCTTGCTCCTCTGCCGTCGATACACCATTGCGCCGCTTGACTCTACCGTCGTCGGCCTCCCTGGCACCACCCTGCTTCCCCGACACCATGGATACACAAATATACATTTATACCGTCCGGGTATCCGAAAATCCCTTAAATCATAAATACTAATGTAAAATCACCACATAACCGATAAAACATACATGCATGTACATAATTAATAAATTCGGTGTATATAGAAATATATGTGTGTTAGTAAAATCTCCCACAATAGTTAAAATGTATTAGAAATTAAATCAGACTAAGGATAGGGTTAGAGGATACTTGCTTCGAATTTATACTCCGCAGATCTGAATAAAGGATATCTCGAAGCACTTGATTTGTTCCTTTCTCTCTCCTGCCTCATGCACAACCCGCGGTGCCCTCTCCCTCTCTGCGCACAATCTCGGTCGCACCACTGCTGCTGCCTGCAGCCTCGAACGGCCGTCACCGGCCTTCTCTATGACTACCGTCGCCGCTGTTGTCTCCCGTTGTGGCCGCTGTCCTCTCTCTCGCGCGGCTTCCTCTCTCTTCCGTTCTCCTCCACGCGCGACATCTCCTCGACGCTGTTGCACATGCCAACGCTACTCCTCTGCCGTCGATTCACCATCGCGCTGCTTGCCTCTATCGTCGTCGGCCTTCCCGGCGCCACCCTGCCTCCCCGATAACACGGATACACAAATATACATATATACCGTCCAAGTATCTGAAAATCCTCCAAATCATAAATACTAGTGTAAAATCACCGCACAATCAATAAAACACACATGCATGTACATAATTAATAAATTAGGTGTATATAAAAATACATATATGTTAGTAAAATCTCCGATAGCTATTAAAATATATCAAAAATAAAATCAGACCAAGGATAGGGTTAGAGGATACTTGCCTCGATTTTATATTTCACAGATCTGAAAAAAGGATGCCTCGAAGTACTCGATTTGTGCCTTTCTCTCTCCTGCCTCACGCACAGCCCACGGCTACCCTCTCCTTCTCTATGCACATCCTCGGCAGCACTGCTGCAGCCACATGCCGCCTCGAATGGCCTTCGTCGGCCTTCTCGGCGACCACCATCGCCGCTGTTGCCTCCAGTCATGGCCGTCGTCCTCTCTCTCGCGTGGCTTCCTCTCTCCTTTGTCTCCTCCGCGCGTGACTCCTTGTCGATGCTGTGCACACCGACACCGCTCCTTTGCCGTCGATTTACCATCGTGCCACTTGCCTGGCTGTTGTCGGCCTCCTCGGCACCACTCTACCGGCACCTGCATCGCTACATGGTCACCATCGCCGATCTCCGCACAACCCTTTCTCCCGCGCGATTCTCTCTTCTATGCCGCACCACCGCATGCCCCCTTAGCCGACGACCGCTGCGACCTCACCCGCGACCCCCATCACCGCTGTCCACTTGGGTTGCCGCCACCTCCTCTTCCTTCTCCTCCTTCTCCTCTCTTTCCCATGCCAAAACCCTACCTCCTCCCCCCCTCACTCTCTCTCCCGGACTTCCTCTCTGCTTCACTATTTCCCATTCTTTTCTCTTTTATTATTATTATTATTATTATTATTATTATTATTATTATATTTATTTATTTATTTAATTTTCTTTTTTTTCAAACCCAATTCGATATTCGAATAACAGCATGAGCGCACCTCAGGTACCGCTTCGAAATTCTGATTATTTTCAAAAATTTTATAATATTATAATTTATTTTTACCACGCCAAAAATATCAAAAATGACAAAAAATATTAAAATAATCCAAATTTCGATCTGGATATTACAGGTTCGGTGCCGCTGTTCACTTATACCGCCTCGGGCTACCCCGACCGGTGTAATGCTTGGTTGGATGATGTTTTTTGCGATGCGATGGGTGGTGGGTTGAGCATGTCGAGACCCCATTGCGATGATTGCAATAACTTTTGCAGGGTTTGCTGCTATACAATGGGTCGATGAAAGGCATTGCAGTTGGATCGGCCTACTAACTGGTGCACCCTTCTTAGGAGATCTGTTAAGGCCGAGGATGGCCCATAAATAGGTTGACGGCCGCTCGAATCGGTGGTCTTGTATCCACGGCCTCTACTCTTTGAACGATCATTTTTGCTGCACTGGGCTGATAGGGTTCGAAGCCAGTGCCTCCTTGAGGTACTTGGAGGGACATGGATCGTATCACTCTGGGCCTTCATCTGCGCTCCATGGCTTGGCCAGCCTTCTAGCCGCTAAAAGGCCTTTCCACTAGTGACCGCCCAGGCCATAGGGTCATTAGGCCATCAGATCTTCTACAAATGTTTGTCTGCTTTGCTGGTTTAGGAACTGGAGAGCAGAGTACCAACACAACGTCTTCATTTGGACGCGAGAGGCCCGAGAGTGGGCGCTGGATCGAGACACGGCCTGACTAGACCTGGTTGCCGGACTAGACTGCTGTGGACTAGATCTGGTGGCCAAGGAGGGTTGTGCAAGATGTAACTTGGACGTCGGTCCGATCTTGGGCACAGGTTGTGGCTCAGATGGGAAGGAGTAGTGTCGAACTGGCTGGACTTTGAATCGTCAACTGTGGAGCCAAACTAATTCTAGAGCAGGGCTATCATGCAGTCGGACACAATCTGGATGCTGGGCCTAACCCATTGTGTCTATGTGCCATGCTCCTCGCTTCAGTGAGGTAGCTCGCAAGTATAAGGCCAGGCAGTAGTTTGTTTGCTAAATCTTTGTGAGATCTTACCGTGGTCGAGAGGAATGCTGATTGTTTTAGGAGTAGCAAGGCGTTGTTGCTTTAGGCTTTGGCCTGGCTTCCTCAGATTGGACTAATCTCTCCTTCGGAAGTGGGCCCCATTGTTTGGATCCTCCCAATACCAAGGTCATTGGTTGATGAGATAGGCACTGGGGGCCGTTTGGGTCCCAAGGATGTTAGGCTGGTTAATCCTCTGAGGATATAGACTTTCTCTGATCGCCAAGAATCTAAATGATGAAGCCCTAGTGTTGCACCTTTGGACTGACACAAAGAGTCTGGAAGAGGGTGTTCAGTTGAGCACTGAGCACCTGTACGTTTGGTGTCAGTCATCCAATGGCATGGCTACCTGATAAGGGGTTGTTGCTATGGGAGGCGATATCTTCAGCTAATGTGCTGCCTAGGGCTCGGGTATTGACCATGTTTGTCTCGTTATTGTGAGGTGGAAAGACCTTTTGGCCGTTCCCACAGATGGCGCCAATGATGCTTCCCTGGTTCTTGGATTGTGGTACGGATTAGAAAGCCTTCCATTCTTCCGCTGTGGGTCGAATTGGAGTGGGTCCAATATCCATCACTGTAAACCTGAAACCTACATACCACAAACTACAAACAGAAGATTAGAAGACAGCGGAAAATATTTCTAATATAAATTGTCCGACATTCAAGTAAGAAATTTTTTCAAGAGAATAGAAAGATACAAAGAGGATGTTATATGGTGCAGAGTTGCACGCATGAATGGAGAATATGAGAGGAGGATTGGCTCCTATGGGTGTGCCCAATTGGGGGTGGATCCCTAGATAGAGGACTAAACTCCAGAGTGCGCTTGATTGAAGGGTGACTCACTAAATGGAGGATTAAGCTCCTGGGTGTGCCCGGCTAAGGGGCAACTCGTTAGGTAAAGGACTGAGCTCCTGAGTGCGTCTGACAGAGGGGCGGCTCACTAGCCAGAGTATTGAGCTCCAGGGTGCGCCCAATTGAGGGCTGGCTCACTAGGTGGAAGACTAAGCTCCGGGGTGCGTCGGATTGAGGGACGGCTCTCTAGTCGAATAACTGAGCTTCTAGGTGCGCCTGACTAATGGGCAGCTAACTAGGCAAGGACTGAGCTCCTAGGTAAGCCTAGCTGAGAGGCGGCTCACTACGTGGAGGATTGAATTCCGGATGCGCCCGGTTAATGGGGGCTCACTAGGCATAGGACTGAACTCTGAGGTGCGCCCGGCTGAAAGGCAGTTCATTAGTCGAAGAATTGAGCTCTTGGGTGCACCCGACTAAGGGGTAGCTCACTTGGTAGAGGACTGAGCTCTTGGGTGCGCCTGACTAAAGGGGTGGCTTAGAGATGTGCCCGCTTGGGGGGCGATACAGTGCATCCATGAGCCATGGTGATATTTGGAGGCCCAAAAAAATGCGCTAGGACGAGCATGGAGCCCATGGACCCTCGTCCACCAGGGTTGTGTTAGTAGGCCGATAAGTACAGAGTTGTCCACTTGGCCCAAACGGGTTAAGTGAACAGGGCAGCCATGCACTATTTTTTGGGGAGTTTCAACAGGAGATCCAGGTGCCATTTTGGGGCCTTTGGGCTTTGCTTGGTTGAGAGCAATTCCAAAGCTACTGGAGGCCACTTTAGAGGACTTCGCCATGCTATGTTCTGCTAGGAGCACTAAAGATGTTGTATGCCGTTTTGGGGGAGCTCCATACTCTGTTTTGGTTAAGGGTACTGAGCGCCACTAATGGGGGCTATGTTGGGCTTCATTCTCCTCGATTCGAGGATGGAGTAGCTGGGCGACATTCATACACACTTGGCACCTATAAAAATGGTATTGGACTATAATGAAATGAATTGGGATAGTTGGATAAGCTAGGTAATCATGAGTTTGTTCAATAGTGACAAGATAAAAAGGATATTTTATGGCTTTAGAAATAAGATTTGGTACACTTGGAAGACCAGTGATAATTGAATCAGATATTTAAAAGAGTCAACAAAATATTCACAGTTTCTTAGATTTTCTCCTATTTCCATGATAAGCGATTCTTTGCGTTGGTTTTGACCGTATGTATATATTTTATTGGCACTAGATGGATAAATAAATGAGAGTGTACAACGACTCTATGGTATCTTAGTGAATGGGAGTTCGTGAAACCTTAGAGTAATCCATACTTTTTTGATACCTATTCCATTCCAGAAGTTGAGGTGTTGATATTGAGAAAGAATACTTATAACCTAGTGATCATTGTAGAAGATGATATCAGAGATATCATTAGTGAGGGATATCGAAAATGGTATGAGCATACTACAGGTACAGCCTCTGAAAAGACTGTAGGGGTAGTGGGGATACAATGGATACCGAGTAACCTCGTGATACTTACTTAACTGTTGAGGATGTAAATACGCGATCTTTAGTTTACTATAGTCAAATAAGGTCTAGAGAGATTATTATTATCTCGTATAGTTGTGACCTCAAATTAAGTTAATAATCAGATTCTTATTATCTCGAACAGTTGGTCAAGGTCATTACTATTGATGAGGGATGCTTATAACCTAGTGACCGTTGTAGAGGATGGTATGAGGGGTATCATTGGCAAGGAATATTAGAGATGGTATGAGTATGTTATAAGTACAGCCTCTAAGAGGACTGTAGGGATAGTGGGGATACCATAGATTCCAAGTAGTCTCGTGATACTCACCCAACCGTTAGAGGTATAGATCACAGCTTTTATTCACTATGGTAGAATAAGGTCAATAGAGATTTTGTTATCTCGTATAGTTTAGATTATTATCATCTGGTAACGTTGTGACCTCAAATTGAGCTAATGATCGGATTCGGTGGGAATCTATGTTGCACTCCTGACATCTAGTTATCTTTATAGCTTTTGGGTCGTGGATACGGTATGTTATTGAGTCTCGGATAGCCATCGGTATGCCACGTTTATTTAATTTTTACAGTATTGTGATTATTATCTGAGATACTTATTTGCATCATAAAGTTATTGATTATATTTACTTATTGAGTATTTGACTCACTCTTATATTTTATTGACTTCAGAGTAGACAATTTGACATTAGGTTAGAAGAGATCGCGTATTGTTATGTAGATTTCAGATAAAGGTAACCTCGAAAATTGATGTTTCTATGATAAGAAATTGAGATTATGTATTGATTCATTGGCTTTTAGATCAGGATTACATTTCTAAAGAGGTGACATTGTAGACATTGAGGCTATTTATATTTCAGGTAATTTATTATTAGTATTATGGATGTGTATTTAATGATAAAATTATGTGGGTCATTTATGGTGCTATAAATTTAGTGATTTGATAAATTTTGAGTTAATTTATGTTGAGTAATATTATAATTTATGACTTATAATTAATGATTTCAAATGATTCGAGATTTTTGCTTGGACGGTTCGGGTCAAGTTTGAAAACTTGGGCTCAAATTGTTACACATGATAAGTTTGAAATATTGGTTGGACAATGAGGATTAAGTTCTCACTTACATCTTGAGAAGCACCTCGTAATTGTGGCAAAAATGTTAGGCATGATGAAACCTATGTCATAGAGATAGCAAAATTCGGAGCCAGCGGTCATAAATATAGGGGTGGCTATATCGGTGAATGATTCCTTCACTAATGACTGGATGTCAAAATTTATAAGATATTCGGATCCCACAAAAGTAGAGGTTTGAATTCAACGTATTAAGAAAGTCTTTGAAATAATTCATTGTCCAAATGAGGAGAAAGTTGTATTTGCCTTCTATAAGTTTAAAGGGGAGGCAGATTATTGGTAATTGATGGAGAAGAGGATTTCAAGATTCAAGAATGAAGAGATCTCATAGGACATGTTTGTAAAAGTATTTATTGAGAAATATTTTTCAATAAGTTCGAAAAAATAAAAGGAAGATGAATTTTTGTGGTTGCGTCAAGGAAACATGATTATAGTAAAATATGATGTCAAATTTATAGAGTTGACTTATTATACCCTCCATGTTATCTTAGACAAAGTAAGGAGAGTAAGAAAATTTTTACAAAAATTGAGTGATACTATTTGTAAGCAATTGGTGACGTCGAAACTAAAGATATATGAAGAAGTGTTAAATTGAGCCCTATTGTTTGAACAATAATTGAAGAGGGATAAATTTTTTAGAAAGAAAACCATTAACTGATAGGACTGAGTTCAAGAGTAGAAGAATTCCATAAGATGACAAATTGATGGGTAAGGGGAAGAAAGGAGCCGAATTATCGAGCCCACAACGATTAGAGTTTAGGTACTCTCATTGCGGAAAGATGTACAGAAAAAAGGCCCTACTAGAAGCAATTAGGGTTATACTTCAATTATGGCCATTCTGGCCACATTAATAAGGACTAACTTTACCCCCGGAAGCAAATGTTACAGAAGCCAATCGCTTTGGAAAATCTTTTCTAGTGATGGCCCAAGATATAGATACATTTTTATTGGTGATTGAAAATAAACCAACTATTTTTGAGACTTTTTGTACATATTTTGTTAAATTTTGGGTCAATATACTTATTTGTGTTTTGAAATTTGTTTTTTATTTGTTATTACTTCTTAGGATTATGAAATTTTTATTAGTTGTATTAGTGCCTATAAGATCATCGTTAATGACTGATATTATATACTTAGGGTGTATAGTTTGGGTGAAGAATTAGAATTGGCAGTAAATTTAATTTTATTAGATATGTATAATTTTAATATAAGTTTAGGTATAAATTAGTTGACATGTTACCATACTAGTGTAAATTATTTTCATAAGATGGTATATTTTTTTTTAATTTCAGATAGTAATCCACTTTATTTTCAAGAAATAAAATAAAAATATTCGATCTGTATGATTTTTTGTCTTGCATGCGTGTTATTTGATGAAAAGTAGGCATCAAGCACAATTAGCTTATGTGATCACTACTAGGAGCTACAATGTTTTAGTTAAAAAAAATTGTAATGGTGAGTGAATTTGATGATATTTTTTTCATAGGATCTTTTTGCTTTGCCATCAAATCAAAAGATTGAGTTTGAAATAGAAATAATATCGAGAACGATGTTAGTGCCTAAGATCTCATATGAAATGGCACTGTTAGAGTTAAAAAAAACTAAAGAAATAATTGTATGAATTGTTGGAGAAATGTTTTATTAGACCAAGGGTATTATTATGAAGTGCACCATTATTATTTATAAAAAATAAGGATGGGTCTATGCAATTGTATATAAATTTTCTAAAGTTTAATAAAATTACTATTAAAAATAAGTACTTTTCCGCAGTAATGACTTGTTCGACCAAGTGAAAGAGGTATAAGTATTTTTAAATATAAATGTTTGATCAAATTATTATCAATTGAGGATTAAAAGGAAGGATGTGATGAAGACGATTTTTTTAATAATGTATGAATATGAGTTTTTAATCAAACATTTTGAGTTAATTAATACCCTTGCATTTATAAGTTAATGAATAAGATGTTCTAACCTTACATTGATAAGTCTATAGTGGTGTTTATTTACGATATTTTGATTCGTTCAAAAAGTTACGAAGAGAAAGAGATACACTTGAGGACTGTTCAGGAAAAAAAAGTTATATGCAAAATTGAATAAATATAAATTTTGACTTGAGGATGTGATATTTTTTAGTACATGATTTTCAATGAAGGTATTTTTATCGATCTTAATAAGATTAAAGCCATTTTAAGTTGGAGCCAATCGACAATAATAACAAAAATTCAGAATTTTCTTGGAATGACGGGTTACTATAAAAAATTTGTGGAGAACAAATATTAATAATCCTATTAAATAAAATTTAAATTGACATTAATATTAATATTGAGGTGCGTCCATGCATTTATATTGGTGCAAGGGAGCATGGCAGATCATGTGAGGTGGATTTTACCCTGTGGGGCCGAGGTTGTCACGTGGGGAACGCGCTCTCTTCCATGGCATGGCACGCTTCTTCACCTTGTGCTCTTTTATACTTCTAGGTGTGCGAGAACGCTCGGATAGAAATAGACACTAAAACGGAGTCCGTTGAGCTACGAGACAACATCTCTTTATAAGAGAGAGAGAAAAAAAAAATTACAAAACTTATGTCGAAATGACGTACATGCCCTCGTACAGTTCTCAACGTGGCATCTCACTTTTCCACAGGATATACTTTGCAGCTATAATAAAATTATCATATCATAATGTAGATATTATAAATTTGGGTCTTAAAAATAATATTTATGTAATATAAAATAAAATTATATATTTGGTAAATTTAGAATAATTTGGCTCTTATTTAAATCTTTATGCGCACTGGATTTAGAATTTTTTTGAAATGCCACTTTATCATATTCATTTTCTTATAAAAAGTTAATTTTCGAGGTTGAATCTAGTTAGGTACTTTACTTTTGATGGGGACGAAAGAAAGGACCAGCCTAGTACAAAGGCTTACGAACTTAGCAATCGGCCCAAGAGACATCCGGCCTGAGGGCCCAAAGGTCATACAATGCTTCCGTTGATCGAAGCAGCGCCTGAGCTGGTCGGACGGATCAAGTTGTCCACAGTCCAATCCAGACAGCCCATATCGCCTTTTCTGCACACCAAAGATCACCCACCTTAACTAGCCAGAGTTACGAATATTGCCACAAATCACAATCTCTTCGGGAATGGTAACTCCCAACTTAGCATATCATCCCAATATTCGTCATAATATCTGTTGTACGCAGCATCTTTCCTAAGAAGGAATGAATCCCCTTTGTCTGATTGTGGTTGTTTAAATAAGCACTCATAATCTTCACGTCCACCCAACAGATCTGCGTGGGCAGCTAGTGGCCAGTCTTATTGCCAAAGTAAGGTTGAGAAAACTCGGATGTTATAAGAAGCCATTGGAACAAATTCCAAAGGTATGCACATATCAATACTCGCATACACAATCAAGTAAGCCCTTGAACGTTGCTCTCCAGAGCTCTTTCTTTGTCTGCCGAGCTTCTCGAGAAGCCCTTCATAATTCTTGCCTCCATGACACTAAAGCTACTCTCCATAAGCGCACCGCTCTAAAAGCCGCTCCATGATGAGCACAACTTCCCAATTAGATTCAAGCGACACCTTTTCTTGCATCGTTTCTCATATATTCCGTCCGTATATCTTTTATCTTCTAAGAAAGACTACCGATTTGAGCGTCGGAAGATTTATTAGGAAGCGAGTCTCGTCAATCGTATAACATCTCGTTTTTGAGTTGTTGTGTGCAGAATCTAAGCCAATGAATACTGAAATAAAGACCCACGTCAATTTGACCCGAAGGCCCAGCGGCACTCTAATCTGTCGATGACTCAGATCCAAGATGTATCAACTTTATTGATTGTTGATAATGCCCCCATGTTAGGAATTAAGGAGGGTTCCATCTCTTATAAAAATAAATATACTCGTTTACCATATTTTAACTATTTATTTTTAAATAAATTATTGTAATTCAAATAGTTTTAAAATTTAAAAATTAATTATATCATTATCATTTATTTGAAAATAAACAATCAAAATTAAAATAATAAGCATTTTTAGTTCTTTTAAGAGATAGAGCTTCTCTTAATTTCATGTCAGATTTCATTTCATCAATTTATCTAGGTTTAATTTTATCAACTCATTTTAGAAAAATAATAATTAAAAAAAAGCCATGCCAGGTTTGAATCCATTTGAAGGAAAATAAATGCAACCGAGAAGAACCAAGAAAGATGAGCCCTAAGAGAACAAACATATGAAATGCTAAGAAAATATTTAAAAGGCCAACAATTAAAAAATATATATATATACTGATGGATATACCGAAAATGGGCTGGCCCAAGGTCAACGTAGACTCAAAACAGCCTGTTGGACGGTCAATTTGTAAACGGCCTAATAGGACGCGAAGGCCCAAATCCTGAAAGGCCCAAGACGGTCAACGTCAGAGTTGACCGCTTAGACTCCAGCAGGCGGCTAACTCACGTGCAGACGGTCAACTTGAGCGTTGATCGGAATCACTGTAGCAACAGGCCAAAAATAAAAGGCTTTTTACGGGCTTGGCCCACTTGAGCCCATGATCCATCAGACGGCTAGTAACGGCTCTCCCAACATCTTCCACGATCCCAACTGGCTCCCAAAATGGACATTGACAAAATCGGCGTCCTTTTTGTAAGGAAGATACCAGATTTTCCCAATCTCCTGCCAATTGGAAAACTCTAACGGTAAAATACACAGAAGGAAGGTGGGCAATTGGGAAAGCTGCTGACCGCCTTGGAGGGAAACTATCTTGGTCCATTTGGCAATTGGCATCAGCTCTGAAAAGCAGGCCAACTAAGAATCACGTAGGGGATCACTCCTTCCAAAGGAGGGAGATCACCCTGTCAACCATAAATAAGCCATGGAATTCTCATTTGAGGCACGCTAACTTTTACTCACGCAAGCTTTTACTCACACAACGCCCACAGCGACAATAGAGACAGATTGACAATTTCTACTCTTTGCTGACACTCAAAAAATCCAAGGCATACAATGTGCTTCTGACAGCCGTTTACTGCCTCCCCACCATCCAGATTCAGGAAGACGGCTTTGCCTCTCTTTCATCTGGAGATCCACACACTCTTGCTCTCTCTCTCTCTTTTAATTCTCAGTTTCAGTAACCTTCTCATATTTCGAAGGCTGTTTACTGACTTGAGCGTCAGAGTATTTTTGATGGAACAACTTCTCACCGACACATTGACCTCCTGTTCGTTTTAGTGGTGTGCAGGATCTTAACTCAGTGAACAGAACCGAAACTAGGACAAGTGGATCAGACCGAATTTGTTCGAAGTTCGGATCCAATGATGTATCATTGGCACCGTCTGTGGGAAATGCTTACAAAAACCAACCACAAATCTGCACAATGCTCTCTTTTTCACCATCTGATTCTACATTCGTAATGGTAAACACGAGAGCCCAAGCTAGCGATCCTGCTAGAGACATCACCAACCCCGACCAGGACCACGCTGTTGGTGCCACGGTCAATGGGGCTACAAGCGGAATTCCAGCGCCCTATTTTCAACAGCTGATAGAGCAGATGTAGGCCAAGACACGTCTGCTCCAAATACTTTGCTCTCAGAATGAGCAGCGACTGCAGGCGGCTCCTCCGGCAGCCGTCCCTGCACCAGCCACCAAGAAAGGTGGTCAGAGGAAAAAGAAGCCAGCCAAAAGGCCTGAAAGATCCTGGAGCAATCCAGTCCCAGCCTCCTCCCGCGTTCCTAGCCATAACAGGCTTGAAGAACGCTCCGGGAGCATAACTCCGCGTGAAAGTCCGAAGAGAAGATATCCCAGATACTCTCGGGCAGAAGACAGAAACACAATCCAGGAGCGAGCATCCAGGACTACCAGATCTGCTGGAGGCAGCAGCCAACCGGCTGCTGAACCCTCCAAAGACAAGGCGGAGTTGAGGGCTTACCTCAACTACAAAAGATCAGCAAACGCCACTCGCACAGATCTACGAGTGGACAAAATCTGGAATCGTGTGTTCCAAAATGAAGAGTGTGCCATCGACTTGGACCGATCTCCTTTCACAGCGGAGATCCTGAGCCGTCCACTGCCTACCAAGTTCAAGATGCTGTCCTTTGACTCATACGATGGGAGCAATGATCCGGTTGACCAGCTAGATCACTTCCGCACCCATCTGAATCTACTAGGGTTGGAAGACTCAGCGATGTTCTGCTACTTCCCGCTCACACTGAAGGGAGATGCCCGAATTTGGTTCCATCACCTCCCTTCAGGCACCATCAGCAGCTTCTGTGAGCTCACGGATCTCTTCCTAGCTTAGTACGCCTTGAGCAGGCAGGAAGAGAAGCAGCCATGGCATCTTTCCCACATCAAGCAGAAACCGGGAGAGAACCCATGGCGATTCCTGGATCGTTTTGTGGCAGAGGCCAGGTGGATTTCCCGGATCATGGAGGAGATGAAGCTGGGCAGTTTCATCTCCGTGTTGACCTACGGGGACTTCTTCAAGCACCTGGCCCATAAGAATCCTCAAACCTTCCGGGAAGCGAAATCCATCACCCGGGCCTATGTTGCAGCAGAGGAGGCTAACGAGGCAAAACGCCAAGGGCGGGTGGATCAGCCTTGATCGTTCCCTGGAGAGGGAAAATGGAAGTACGGTGGTAGTGATCACTCCCGCCAGAAGCAATGCTGGACTAGGCCCCCGGAGCGCAGAGACTATGGGCCCACCAGCTTCACGCCTCTGACGGACACACGCTCTAACGTCTTCATGCAGATTCAAGGAGAAAAGTTCTTAAAGTAGCCAAAACCACTAAAAAAGGACTCTGGGAACCACTCGAACTACTGCAACTTTCACCGCTCTGCTGGGCATACAACAGAGGACTGCAAGACGCTGCAGAGGGAGATCGAGGAGCTGATTTGCAGAGGGCACCTCACCAAGTTCGTCAGGGGTTTCGGACAGAGATCTGGAGCGGCTGACGAAGAGGGGCAGGAATGGTCTCCTCCCCGAAATCGGGTTGCAGCAGGGGTGGTTAACATGGTTACCACTTGACCTGCTAAAAACCCATCTAGCGGGGAGGAACAGTAGATTGGGAGGAAGAAGCAGCACACGGCGAACAACACTATCAGCTTCAGTGATGATGACTTAGCTCATGTAATGTCCCCCCACGCTGATCCCCTCGTTGTATCTGCACTCGTTTCGGATGGTAGTGTTGACTACCAACTGAAGGGAATGTTCATTAATAATGGAAGTTCTAGAAATTTGCTTTGCTTGGATTCGTTCTTCAAACTAGGCTTAAAAAAGAATCAACTAAAACCTGCCGAAGGCCCATTATACGGCCTCGACAACGAGAACGAGCCTGTGCCCGTTCAAGGGACTATCCAATTGGAGGTCACATTGGGTACGTATCCGAAAACAGCAAGTCGAACACTCACCTTCCTGGTGGTCAACCTGCCCTCAGTGTATAACGTCATACTGGGCAGACCATGCTTGACAGCGTTCGGGGCGATTACCTCGATTCCACACCTCAAAATGAAGTTTCCAATACCCTATGGTATCGAGGAGGTGCTGGGCCACTAGGTTACTGGACGAACCTGTTACATGTCACAGATTACCCCAAGCTGCAGCACTAGAACAGTTGGGGAACTTGACCATCGTGATGAGACAACCCTTCAGTAAGCGCAATCCGGTGAAGCCACGGATCTAATCCCACTAGACCCGGAGGAGCCGGAGAAGTGTGTACAAATCGGCGGCTCACTCACCGGACCACTGCACGATGAATTGGTTGCGTTCTTGCGAAGGAACGCTGACCTTTTTGCATGGATTCCAGCAGACATGTCTAGAATTCCAACAGAGATAATGGTCTATGAGTTGGAGCTTGACTCTGGCCAAAAACCCGTCAGGCAGAAGCGGAGGAACCATTCCGTTGAAAAGCTGATCGCCATCTGAGAGAAGGTGAAAAAGCTGCTGGACGCAGGCTTCATTAGAGAAGTCCATTACCCGGACTGGCTCTCTAATGTCGTCTTAGTAAAGAAAAGCAATGGGAAATGGCAGATGTGCGTCGATTTTACTGACGTTAACAAATCCTGTCCGAAGGACAGCTTTCCCTTGCCCAGGATCGACCTGCTGGTTGACTCAACAGCCGGACATGAGCTGCTAAGCTTCATAGACGCCTATTCGGGTTACAACCAGATCCGGATGAGTCCGGAGGACGAGGAGCACACCTCGTTCATGACCGATCAGGGTACCTACTGCTATAAAGTAATGCCTTTCGGACTTAAAAACGTTGGAGCGACCTACCAACGGCTGGTCAACAAAATATTTGAAAAATATATTGGTCGCAACATGGAGGTCTACGTCGACGACAAGCTCGTCAAGAGGAAGGTCACCGGCGACCACATCCGCGACCTGAAAGAGTCATTCGAGGTGCTCTGTAAGAATCACATGAAACCGAATCCAGCTAAATGTATCTTCGGAGTAGCCTCCGAAAAATTCCTGGGTTTCATCGTCTCCCAACAGGGAATCGAGGCGAACCCAGAGAAGATCAAGGCGCTCGCCGACATGGCTCCGCCACAGAACGTAAAAGACGTCCAGCGACTGACTGGCCGGCTGGCAGCATTATCCCTCCTTGTGAAGTCCGGTGACAAGTACCAGCCCTTCTTTAAAGCCCTTAGAGGAACAAAATCTAATGGGTTTCAATGGACAGCGGAATGCCAAACCGCTTTCGATGAACTGAAACGGTATTTGGCCAGCCCGTCGTTGTTGGTGTCACCGAAGGGTGGAGAGGAGCTATATCTTTACTTGGCGGTGTCGGAGGCGTCCCTCAATTCTGTCCTCATGCGCCAGAACTCTAATGCTCAGCGGTCGGTCTACTACATGAGTAAAATGTTGACCGGCCAAGAGACCCATTACTCGTGCGCAGAAAAATTAGCCTTGGCACTAATATTCTCCGCACGAAGATTAAGGCCCTACTTTCAAGCCCACTGGATAGTGGTCCTAATGGACCAACTGCTGAAAAATATACTCTAGAAGCCCGACATTTTTGGACAGTTGGTAAAATGGGCTATCGAGTTGGGCGAGTTTGACATCGAATTTCAGCCCAAGCCTACTGTAAAGGCATAGGCGCTGGCTGATTTAATTGTTGGGGCTACATCCCTGTCCTCGAGGAATAGCCCGAAGAAAGCACGAAACTATTTGTCAGAGTTCCAGAATGGATGCTCCGCGTTGACAGATCATCTACGAACACGGGTAGTGGCGCTGTAGTGTTCCTTACGACCCCCGACGAGTTTGAGGTGAAATACTCCCTCAGGCTCAATTTTTCAGCAACCAATAACGTTTCCGAGTACGAGACCCTGTTAGCCGGATTGCGGTTAGCCAAGGAATGCTCTGCCAAGAGACTGACAGTTTACAGCAACTCCGAGCTAATTCTTAACTAGGTTAACGGAGGCTTTGAGGCGAACAACCCCCTCCTCTTGGCCAAGTACTTGGCAAAGGCAAGGGAGGCCGCCCATGGTTTCAACAAACTAACCCCGGTTCACATTCCCCGAACTGAAAACTAGAAGGCAGACCAACTAGCCAAAGCTGCTGCAGCCAAAAACCCAGAATAGTATTCCAGGGACATGCAGGAGATCCTAGACGCTCCCAGCATTAAGAAGCGAGAGGCAATGCAAATTTTCAAAGCGAAAAACTGGATGACGTCTTTCCTAAACTATCTGGTGGACGGATCGTTGCAAGAGGATGTGGAAAAGGCCAAACGGGTCAGGAAGACAGCCGGCTGGTATGCTGTGGTTGACGGACGGTTATACCGTCGTGGCTACTCGACTCCATACCTCCACTGCCTAACTCCCGAAGAGGATGACTACGCTTTAAGTGAGGTCCACCTCGGGATCTGTGGGTCGCACATTGGTGGAAAAAACTTGGCCTTCAAGGTCATGTACCAGGGCTATTACTGGCCCTCGATAAAAAAAAGACATGTTGGAGTTTGTGAAGAAATGTGAAAGCTGCCAGTTTCACAGCAACCTTCACCGCCAGCCATCCGTAGATCTAAAGGCCCTTCAGGCCCCTTGGCCCTTTGCACAATGGGGGCTTGATCTTCTCGGCCAGTTTTCCATTGCCACGGGGCAAAGAAAATTCATCATCATGGGCATTGACTACTTCACCTAGTGGGTCGAAGCTGTCCCACTGGCTAAGATTACAGAACATAACGCCCTGGAGTTTCTCCGCTAGAGTATCGTCTGTAGATTCGGCGTCCCCGAGGTCGTTGTGACCGACAACGGGACCCAATTCTCAGGGAAACACTTCACCAAGTATTGCACCAGCCTTGACATCAAGCTGGTCTACACTTCGGTGGCATACGCCCAAGCAAACGGATAGGTGGAGGTCACAAACTGAACGCTGCTCCACGGGTTAAAAACTAAGCTGGAGGACGTAGGGAGCTCCTGGGTAGACGAGCTCCCTTCCGTTCTTGGTCTTATCGAACAACCCCGAAGGAACCAACGCGCGAGACGCCCTTCATCCTCTACTACGGGACTGAGGCGGTAATTTCGATTGAAATCGGTCTTCCAAGTCTCAGGGTGGAGTCCTTCGACCCACTGGCTAACTCCCAAAAAATCAGGGAGTACTTAGACTTGTTAGAAGAAGCCCGCGACGCTGCCAGAGTACGGACAGTGGCCTACCAACATCGAATCGCCCGATACTACAACAAAAAAGTTAAGGCACGACAATTCGATGTAGGAGACCTGGTCTTACGAGGCGTCGAGGCCAGAGGCAAGTTGGCTGGCCGCAATAAGTTCTCTCCTAATTGGGAAGGGTCTTTCCTCGTTTCCACCGTCCTACGAAACGGAGCCTACAAACTCTGGAGCCAGGATGGGAAACTGGTTTCGCGAACGTGAAATGCCATCCACCTCAAACGATACTTCCAGTAGCAGACGCAGGTACGCATTTGCATTATTGTTTGCACTCGCTTGCTTGTTTTGAATTCGTGAAAAATAAGTGTTTACTTAGCATCTTTCCTTTGTGCATGTGCATTATTTTCTCTTTGTAGGTTACCCGACCTAGATTGTCCCAAAGTCAGGAGGGTCTACATCGTCTTGTTAAACCCTGGTCATCCAGGCGGCCCATAAGCGGTCGAACTTAAACTTCGGTCATCTGAGCGGCCCATTAGCGATCGTATTTAAACTTTGGTCATCCAGGTGGCTCATGAGCAATCTATTATAAACCTTGGTCATCCAGGTGGCCCATAAGCGGCCTAATATGAATCTCAGTCATCCGAACGGCCCATTAGCGGTAGTACTAAACCCTAGTCATCCAGGCAGCCTATTAGCGGTCATATTAAACCTTGGTCATCCAAGTGGCCCGATAGCGATCAAAACCTTAGGGGGCTTACGCAGCACACGCAACGACCTCCTCTACGAGGAGGTAGCGTGATCAGTCAGTGACGGTCAAAGGAAGAAGCATCCTTCTCCAACGTTGGCCGTCCAAGTCATCACTTGGACAGCTCCACCAGGCTGGTTAACACAACCACCTCCAAGCCTAAGGGCTTCGCTTCTTAGGTAGCCCAACAACGATAGCCGGCCTACCAAGTTGGCCCAATGCAACAAAGCATGCAAACACAAGAGCAATAAAAGCTAATGGACACAGAATTGAAAGAATTTTCATTTTATTGCTTTGAATATGTTACAAATTATATAAGTACAAATGAGGTCACAAAAAATGCACAGCATAGGGGGCTACGGGGGCGGCGGAGGCCCCTGAATATCAAGGGGCTCCCCCACGAGGTCGTCTCTGTGTTGCGCCATACTGTTGGACAGATTGATGAACTCAATTGGGAAGCCAGGATCAATCAACCATGTAACGCATCGACCGACGTTGATCCCCTCCAACAGCTGCGCGTGCATCATGCCCTCAACCTCGTGGGGGTGGATCCGGAGACTCAGATCTTTCTCCAAGGTTGCTACTCGCTCGGCAAGTCGTTTGAGGTGCGCTTTGCCTCGATCATCCTCCTCTTTTAAGCGAGCAACCTCAGCCTTCAACTTAGAGTTCTCCATTTCCACTCCGACCAAGACCGCCTTAAGGGCTGCAGTCTCCTCGTGGTGCTTGGCCCCCGAAGCAGCCAGCCTGGCATCTAGCCAAGTGATCACCGCCTCCCTATCAGTGATCACCTGTTCGCGCTGCTCCACCTCCTTCGAGATGGCAGAAATCAGCTTCCTCGATTGCACAAGAGAAAAACAAAGAAAAAGTCACAAATTTGAGGAAGGAGAAAGTACGAGGAAGCCATCATCAAGAATCATACCTCACAAAATCTCATGTGGGCCTCTCGGGCCTGGCCTCCAAACCTAGCCCAGTTGCTGGTGGACCAGGAGCATCCTCTCGAGCTGAGCTAGTGACAGCCTCCTCCAAAATTCTCTCCAGTAGCTCTTCAGTCTCATCCATGGCTACTGCGGACTCCATAACGGCAACCTCCGTAGCAGCTACTGGAAGATCAAGCTCCACCATTGGCTACACAGCAGGAGTCTGCGCAACGGGAATGCTAACGGATGGCTCCCGCACCTCCACTACTGGCTCGCAAGCAGGCTCCGTAAAGGACTCCGTCAACGCCGCACAAGGCACCACTTGCGGCGCGGGCTGCGCCAGGATGACTCCTTCTCCTGATTCCACCGACCAGTTCTCGTAGGTCGCCTCCAGGCCCGCAGTACTACCAGATCCGTTGCAGATCCCGGCAGCGATGTAATCAACGCGGGACGACAACGATGAAGGCGTCTCCAGCACCTTCTTGGGTAACAGGCCAATAAACCCTTCATCAGTGTGCCGCATGTGGATGATCACGCCCTTGGAGTCCTCCGGCCTCATCATCCTTACTGGCGGCGTGGGTTTTTGAATCGGGGAAGGGGGTTCCCAGTTCACCTTCTTGATCTCCGCCTGAGAAACCAGGAAATCCTACTTGAACTCATCAAGGTTCTCCTTGACCAACTCAGTCAACCATTCCAAGGTCGTCATCTCCGCCACAGATGGTGTCCTCGTATACGCCTCCGGAACCTAGCCCCAGTCCTTCACAAGGGGCCAGGTCGCCCCCACACTCATAAAAAAGAAATGATTTTTTCAGTTCTTCAACGAATCGTATATGGCCGTGTTTATTTTCAGGCCAGAACGGGGGACGAGCGATATCCACTCTCCTCCCTGGTTTATTTTAAACAGGCCCCTAACCATCGACATTCTTAGCTTCTTAGAATGCTTTCGAAGAAAAATATACAGAGTGCAGAGATACCGGACGTCATTGTCGTGGAGTTGAGCTATTGGGACTCGTAGGGCTCGCAGAATGGACAGCAAATCGTCCGGCAATGGAAGACGGAGACCGCTCCTCAGGTGGGCCTCATAAACTGTGATATGCCCTGCCGGTGGAGCAAAGGCTCTGTCATCCTTTCCAGCGACCCTCCAGGTGATTTCCTTCGGAATGTTAACCTCTACGCATAAAGCTTTAATGTCCCCCTCTCTGAGGACAGAGGCGATGTCAGCAACGGATGCCATGGTTTGCAGGATGGGCTAAGGTTTCTGAGAATGAAAGTTGGAGATGAAGAAGACGAGGGCTAGGAGGCATAAAAGGCTTTCGAAACGTAGAGGGAAACTTAAACGGCAAGAACGCTTTAAAACCCCTCATAAAGGAAGCCGTCAGTCCTGCCATGTGTCGCCTCCCTACTTGGCTCTTCAAAAGGCAGATCTTTGACACATTAATGGCCAGGATTTCCACCCAACCAAAAGGAGACACGTGTCTTCTTTTGGCCTACAAATCGACTGATGGCCACGCGTCCATCAAGGCTGGCAGAAAGTCTTCCGGAACTGACCAAAGAAGATCAACAGTTTTGATCAATATTCTTCTCCGGAACTGACCCAAGACGGTCAACAATTCTGGTCAACATTCTTCTCCAGAACTGACCAATACGGTCAATAATTCTGGTCAATATTCTTCTCCAAAATTGGCCAAAGACGGTCAACAGTTCTGGTCAATATTTTTCTTTGAAACTGACTAAGACGGTCAATAGTTTTGGTCAAACTTTCCTCTCTGCCTTTCATAGAGTCCTCCGGGATCCTTAAACGACGAAGGGCAATAAGGGGCATCCCATCATTAACATACCAGAGGCCAGAATTTTGACCACCGGCATGGGGGCTAGTGATGGATATACCGAAAATGGGCTGGCCCAAGGTCAACGTAAGCCCAAAATAGCCTGCTAGACGGTCAACTTGTAAAATGCCCAACAAGATGCGAAGGCCCAAATCCTAAAAGGCCCAAGATGGTCAACGCCAGCATTGACCATCTAGACTCTAGCAGGAGGCTAACTCACGTGCAGACGGTCAACTTGAGTGTTAACCAGAATCACTATAGCAACAGGCCAAAAATAAAAGGCTTTTTACAGGCCTGGCCCACTTGAGCCCATGATCCATCAGACGGCCAGCAACGGCTCTCCCAACATCTTCCACGATCCCAGCTGGCTCCCAAAATGAACATTGACAAAATCGGTACCCTTTTTGTAAGGAAGGCGCCAAATTTTTTCAATCTCCTGCCAATTGGGGCACTCCAACGGTAAAATACACAGAAGGAAGGTGGGCAATTGGGAAAGCCGCTGACCGTCGTGGAAGGAAACTGTCTTGGTCCATTTGGCAACTGGCATCAGCTCTGAAAGGCAGGCCAACCAAGAATCATGCAGGGGATTACTCCTTCCAAAGGAGGGAGATCACCCTATCAACCATAAATAAGCCATAGAATTCTCATTCGAGGCACGCTAACTTTTACTCACGTAAGCTTTTACTCACACAACACCCACAGCGATAACAGAGACAGACTGACAATTCTCTACTCTCTGCTGACACTCAAAAAACCCAAAGCATACAACGTACTTCTGACAGCCGTTTACTGCCTCCCCACCATCGAGATTCAAGAAGACGGCTTTGCCTCTCTTTTATCTGGAGATCCACACACTCTTGCTCTCTCTCTCTTTTAATTCTCAATTTCAGTAACATTTTCATATTTCGAAGGCTATTTACTGACTTGAGCGTCAGAGTATTTTTGGTGGGACAACTTTCCATCAATACACTGACCTCCTGTTCATTTTAGTGGTGTGCGGGATCCAAATTCAGTGAACGGAGCTGGAACAAGGACAAGCAGATCAGCCCGAATCTATTCAAAGTTCGGATCTAAGGACGCATCATATACAAAACTTTATGAAATAATCTGTTGATTGTTTTTCCTTTTTTCTATGCAAGCATATCTTTGGATTTAATAGATAAAATTTATGATTAAGAGATTGAGGAAAATAACAACAAAATTCTCAATTTCTTGCAATAAAAAATAGCACAAATTAAATCAAATGATGAAATATAAGACTGAAGTGACCATCAACAATGGACTGAGACATGCACGATGATGCATTCCTATATTCAGATTATTGAACAAATTAGGGATTCATTTGGTCTTTCCGATAGGTTGAGTTGAAGTAAGTCCGATATTTGTTACTCTGAACTGGAATCTTGTACATCATAATAGGCAAACAAGAGGTCAAAGGATGGTGGGACGTACTCTCTAATATATTTTTCGATACTCAAATTAGAAATCTTTCATAGACAAATAGAAACATAGAAGGTTGAATGAATAGTATACGAATGTATGTTTCGGGGGATTAAGTGTTAGTAGAGGGTTAAGCTTGAATAGATGCATACAGTTGGGAAGTGGCTTAAAAATGGAAGATTCGGCTCCGACGATACGCTCAGTTGGAGAGAGGCTTTGAGACGAAAGATTGAACTCCGATAGTGCGTTCGATTGGAGAGTGGTTTAGAGATGGAGGATTAAGTTCCAACGATACGCTTGGCGAGGAAGCAACTTTGAGATGGAGAATTAAATTCCGATGAGTGCTCTTGATTGAGGAACAACTTAGAGACAAATGTGCTCGGTTGAAGGCGTCTTATAAAGAGAGAGGTGTGCTCGGCGGAGAGTGGCTTGGTGGCGCCCCATCACATATGAGAGTCCAAGGGTTTGGACAGTGCCTCAAAGTTTCGCCTTAGGGGTGCTTTTCCAAGCCAAAAGTCCCCTTCATCCACAAAAGTAAAAGGGTATTTATAACACTGGAGTCGATGTGGCCTTCCTTGGGCCTCACATATAATATTGGCTACCCACGTGGATCCGTTGAGCGGTCTCTTGATTGTGGGGGCAAATATGGTAACCAATGCCTTATTTGGGAATATTGCAAAACTTTTCTTACCATCTTGGAGTGATACACCATATGGGTGAATATTCTACGAATATTTGTCGAGATATCAGCGGTCACGTAGGAGGGCCAACCACGGGGACAACACTATGCACAACCCTAATCACCCGCTCCCTACCGAACAGTTTTGGGTCAACTTGCTTGTGCCAACCATACTGCTGCCTAGACTTTGGGCTCGATAGGTCACACGATGGGCCACCATCCTTCGGGCTTCTGCTTTTTCTTTAGCAAGTTGAGTTTCTGGGCTAACATTTGGGTTACCTGACCCATCAAAAGCCTCCTATACCGGAAGGTTTGAAATTTCAACTCTCGATATATTTCTGATGGGACGCCACTTGCATGTCTATACGCGCTTTCCTTTCCCTAGCGTCCTATAGATTTTTTCTCTAATTGGCATGATTTGGCACCAATTTAGTTCTCTACCGCTGGCAATTCTTTGCTGAGGACGATCTTTTGGCGTAATGCAATCTCTTTGATTTAATGCTAGTCGATCTCTTTCTTTGGTTATAAGTGGAAGGGATCTCAGTGCCTTATATCACGATCATCTTCACCAACCAAGTAGTATGAGAGTTTGGAGTTGGCATAGAGCCTACACAACCACAAGTAGGTATTGACAGAGATTCTTCACCAATATTTGAAGATGGAGCTGAAGATGCGCTTGAAGTTTACCCTAGTTACCTTCTTTTGGGCTCGGTCTGATCCGGTCTCATGTTGTACTGAGCAAGGTCTAAGTTTCAGTGGCCGATTTCTTCTCCTCTCAGGCGATTTTGGACAATCCTTGTTAGGGCAGCCTTGAAGGAGTGGCAGCTCAGCCTTTTTGATGGGAGAGGATAATACTTCATCCCTTCGGGCGAGCGACTCCATCCACAGCTTCCCATGGGAGGACCACTATAACGACTACTGAATGAGGAACCTTGTCAAGTCCACGTCAATCCTTAGGCTGTCATCACCGCATTAGGCCTCGCGTAGACGCAAAGGCTCACGGATTGCGCGACTACGGCCGATTTCGGTAGACTATTTTTGGCAGTTGCCTCTCGAGCGAGAACAAGTGCTCTGTGTCTCGCTCTCACAAGGGAAGGCTTCTACATGCTTTTCTCGCTGTGCTAACCTCTCAAGTTGGATGTCACCACAACCAGCCTGGGTGTTTTCCTCTTACAGTTGTCTTTCCCAAGGCTAGTTGAACAAATGCTGTCAGGTCGCTACTCCATGTACTTTTTATTTCCTTTTTGAGTTGTACGTCTATTGTTAAAAGTTTATACTTTGTAAAATGAATTAATGAATATAACTATCGAGTATTTTTTACTAACATATGTTGTGATGTCCCACATCGGATGGGGAGAGGAATGAAGCGTGTTTTATAAGGGCGTGGATACTTCTCCTTTGTGGACGCATCCTGGGGGATAAAGGTTTCGCCAGGAACAAATCCGTGAGGCCCTGGTGTGGCCAGAGCAGACAATATCCCACCATGCGGGCCACTGTGTACTCTGATGATGAGGACATGCCTCTGTCTAGGGGGACGCATTTTTGGGGCGGTGGAGGCCGTTTTCCAAGAACAAAACTGTATGTCTGTGTCGTAACGTAGATAATATTCAAAAGCGGGTGCCTAGAAACGTTACAAATGGTATCAAAGACGGGGCCTGATTCAATATGTCATGCGGACGCTGGGCTCCCAAGGGGAGTGGACTGTGATATCCCACATCAGATGGAGAGAGGAACGAAGTGTGCCTTATAAAGGTATTGATACCTCTTCCTTGTGGACACGTTTTGGGGGCGGTAGAGGCTGTCTGTTAGAAACAAAACCATGCACCTGTGTGGCAAAGAGGAGAATATTCACAAGTGGGTGTCCGGGGAAGTTACATATGTTGTATGATTCCGATATTCTTACATGATGTGAATAGTTGAAGCACTTGCATGATTTCTAATAATTTGACAATCTGGATCACTGGCGACTCGATTTTTTGACGATCTAACCCATGGCTAGTTATCCCAAATGCTTTGTTAGGAAATGAGCCATGCTAATCAGTCTCAAGCCTGCCAGGGCTGTATGGAACCAGTCTGCAATTTTTGAAAGAGGCACGTTAGGTGATCATTACCTGCATTGCACCATTGACTCGTTGATCTAAGCGTTATGACTACCAACTGTCGGTGGACTGCATGGGGAGGCGTCACGCCGATAATCATAACAGCACTCTGTAGTGAGGGTATGTGTTGCGGTTATTATGGAGATGTGCCTCTTCGATACCCTTAAACGATGCTGCTACGGGGTTAAGGCGTTGGCTATCTAAGCGTTGGTACTATGCCATCTCTATACTTCTTCGCTCTCTAGATATCTCTGCCCTAATTCGCCTTTCTTCTTCCTAATTTACACAATCTTTCAAATGGGTTCCTAAGGTGTTATCGAAATCTCATCCACGTTGACTAGTAGGGAGATAGAGTCTCTGAATAACTAGTATCACATTCCGAGTGTCATGTGATACGCTGTGATTGGTGCTGATGACACTGCTTGCTTTTCTTGTCCGAGGTTCATAATCGTCCATGAGAAACATCTAAGGGCCGGTCTCCGCATTCTGTTTGCGATGCAGTTACGCGAGATTCTGATGGCTCTAGAGGTCCTTGTGGCTCGTCTTCACCCAAATGCCATTCGGTATCAGGTGATGTTGTCCGTCTTCCTTCGCACTAAAAGGCTCACCCTGGATGTCCGAGCACTGAAGGTGATCTTTTAGGTCAACCAAGAGGTTGATTGGGTTTCCTTCATTGCCCCACGCAAGGTTTGATATAAGTGGCGGGAACCTAGATATGGTAAGGAGCTAGAAGACACTCTTCTACTTCGTGGCGATTGATGTTGATTGGGAGGTCTCGAATCAATGGGGAAACGCCTACGTCGAGGATGTCCTACTAGGTGAGAAACTCATAACGCGGTCACTGACATCGCTGATCAAGAAGAGGATTGGCATCTTGCGCTGCACTGATCACTGGGTCTCCCATAGGGCAATAGATGGAGTGTAGTGGGAGGTTCAAATGGAGGAGGGTGACACCTCTGTCACGCCAGGTCGCCGTTCCAAAAGGAAGTACTGGAATCTACTTTCTCGGGACTCCCTTGAGTGGGCCTCTAACGAAGTAGCTCCTTCATCACCCGCTCTCTGGGGAATGCAAGTGGATTGATGTAGCCTGTGCAAGAGTGTGTGCAAGAGTGCCTGCTCTGCGCACTGGCAAGTCGTCGAGGAGGCCAGTCTTGGATGAGTCTTTGCTGAACGATCTGAGCCTCTGTGAGTCATTCAGATGGACCAAGGGGGAGGAGCCCCCAATGGACTCTGGTGCTAGAATTGGGAACCCCTCGACTGGCAGATAGGTGGACAGAATTACTCCTTCGCCACGGCCGAACTGGGGATCCCGATCTGTGTGACTTCTTCTCCAGAATCATCTGCGTCCACCTCTTCAATCACTTGTGCCGAGGAGGGTGTTGGTAATGTTCAGGCGGAGGAAGAAGCGATTCTAGATTGCCTGGAAGCTGAGGCTACTGCTGAGGGCTTTGGGTGGGCTCAGCTCTCTTCCAGGTCTCAAGGCACCTCATCCCTATAGTGCGCAGCCTCCACGATCCTTACTGATCTCTAATGAAACTGGAGCTGAGGATCCTCCCAGCTCATCACACTGCGGGCCATCTTACTATGAGGTTCTACTTCATGGGTTTCTTCACTCTGCTACTGTGCTCTTTGCCGCTATTCCTAATTGACCGTACCTTATTACTTGGCAGGTTTAGGAGGCACTCTGAGTAGTGGAGAGGGCATTACTCTAGAGGGATACTGAGATCTTGTGGCTATCCTGGAAGCATGTAGATCCCACTGCGATGGAGGATGTGGAGCGCTAAATAAATGCTGTTGTTATCGAGGTTTTGTGGAGTGAAGAGTGAGTGGCCTTCTTCGACTAGAAGCTGTCCAAGTCAAAGGTGAGATCTCAAGAGCTCTCAAAGGAAAACGCTCAGGTTCTAGATCGGATTGCCTCACTCGAGAATGAGTTTCAAGAGGCACGATGGTAACTCGTAGTTCTCTAAAATAAGAACGTCTGACTTAAAGAAGAATTTGACCTGGCGGACTACCCGGAGGCAGGAGGGGAGCCTGCTCCATTGACACCGAGGGACCCTTAATCCTAGGGTAATCGTCCAAGCGGTAGGTGTAGGCAACTTTTTGTATACACTTTTGAGGCTAGTTGATATTTATGATGTACTCTATGAATCTTTAATGAATCAGTCAAAATTTAATCATTATTGTTGATATCTTTGAGTGTGTATTAATTTATCTTTATACAACATTGATTCTATTTGTAGACTAAGTGTCATTTCCGTTGTCTCCTGGCTTGGATGGATGCATTTGTCCAATTATACTCGCTCCTATGAGGAGGTCATGGTACTAAGAGAATGCGATTGCAGACTAAACCTTATAACTATCATTGTCAAGCTTGACTGGACACGTTCATCCATTTGTGTTCTTTCCTGTAGAAAGACGTCATGGCATAGATATGGGTGATCCTCACAAGGGCCGATTGAGTTTATAGCTGCAGTCATCAGGCTCTAGCAAAGTCTAGATCGTCACCCGTACGTAGCCATTGGCGCTCAATCCTATTAGAAGACGTTGTAGTTTTCGTATGTCAGGTCCTAGTCTGCCAACCATTATTGACTGATAGTGTTTGTCCTTGTGGGAGGGAGTTGTCGCAAGCATATTAAAAAGCCTCATAAGGTTTTAATGGTCGCTTAATGGGAAGGTCTGACTCGTGATTAGCAAGCCCTCAGGTTGTAATGTTCAATCTCATCTGGGCCGCTCGGTGATCGTGGCCGAGGTTTAGTTTTGGCCTTTTTTGGATAGCTCGGTTATTAGGACTGAGGTTTTGTGATCGGGTTACAGTTAGTCGAGGCGCAGGCGAAAGAATTTGTCCGACTTTGGGACAGTCTAAGTATTTGAATTAATGCAAATGCATAATCATTCGTTTGGTTGGCATGATGAATGGAGCAAGCAAATAAATGTGTTTATAACACTCAAGCAACCCGCATGAATGCACTTGACTTACTAGCACTTGACTGAAAATTGTTAGTAGCACCTTCTGGGCTAGTTGGCTCTCTATGCTTGTGGGACCAGCTTTCTAATCTAGGGTGGTAGCACATATACCCTGCTTTGAAGGATCATCGAGCCTTAGAACGGTCCCCGTCAACAAGGAGATTGTTTGTTCCGGTCGGCAACCATTTACCTACAGCCTCTACACTCCAAAAACCTAGGTCTGTCAAGCTGAATCGATGCGCACTTGCTTTCTTACTGCCAGTTGATGGCTATATGGCTGCACGATATTGGATATTTTGCTCCTATTACCGACATGCAACCTGTAGGTACTGAGGGAAGACCTCGCTTGGCACGCAAGTAGCGTCTTTTGGCATGAAATACCACATGCGTGGCACTAACTCCGCCACCCCCAAGGGCGTTCCAGTCTACTACGAATGTTGCACTGAGTGTCCATGCCCTTGGGAGCACAGCAAAGTGCGAAAGTGATCTAGGAGAACATCGAATTGAAACTTCAAATGCAAAGCTCCTTGCTTAGCTCCTTGATCTTGCAAGAAGACGATAACGACCGGATCTCCCTCATGAACGATGACCTTATTAGGTTGGCGAAGTGCTTGTGGGCGCGGCATGAAGCTTCTTCCTAGGCAAGGGGTATCTTTTCATCATGGGAGCAATGTAGATTAGGCTTCTTTGGGCTTTCACCCCACATCTCATGACTTGGTCAACCCTCCAGCCGTGGCTAAGCCGTGTTGTTTGTGGCCACTTGGGCCCCAAGGTCGTTAGGCTACTGGATCTTCTGCAAAGGCTGTCTTTCTCTCCAATTCCTCCTTCTAGACGCTGAGGTCTAGGAGTTGAAGGGCAAAACCCCCAACGTTGCACCTTCAGGTAGGTACCAACGGTCTGGGGTCGCTTGGGACACGGCGCATTTCTAGGTGGTGAGCGTTTGCACCTCAAGGCCAGTTGTTCGTCCTCATGACTACCCGCGAAGGGGTCGTGGCCATAAGAGGTGACGTCTATGGCAGGTGTGTTGGCTCGTGGTCAGGCATTGGCCGTATCTACTCTCGCTAGATTGGTGGTTAGACTATTAGACAGTGCCAATGATGCATCCTTGGATCTAGATTATCAAACGAATTAAGAAGCCACTTGTTCTTCTTGATAGGTCAAGCTGAAATGGGTCCAATCTTTATTCCTCTGAATTTAGATTTTACATGCCACAACTAGTAAACAAGAGGTTAGAGGATGGCAGGACTCATTCCCCGTAATGTCCTCCGATGCATAAATTAAAAATCTTTTTCAGATAAATAGAAAGATAGAATGATGAACAATAATACATGAATACATGTTTCGGGGGATTAAATATTAGCAGAAGGTTATGTTCCAACGGATGTGCTCGGTTAGGGAGCAGCTTAGAAATGGATGATTGACATGTGCTCAGTTGGGTAGTAACTTTGAAATAGAGGACTGAACTCTAGTGGTGTATCTTGTTGGGAAATGGCTTAGAGATGAAGGACTAAACTCTAATGATGCACTCAACGGGAGAGCAGCTTTAAGATAGAGGATTGACTTTCAATGAGTACGCTCGATTGGGGAGCGATTTAAAAATATATGAGCTCAGTTGGGAGTGTCTTATAGAGGGAGGTACGCGCAACGGAAAGTGGCTTAGTAGCATCTCGTTACGCCTGAGAGTCCGAGGGTTTGGAGAGCACATTGAAATCTAGCCTTAGGGATTCTTTTCTAAGCCAAAAGTCCCCATCATCCACAGAGGTAAAGAGGTATTTATAGTGGTAGAGTTGGTGTGGCCTTCCTTCGGCCTCATGACTAGTGCTGGCTGCCCGTGCAGATTCGCTGAGTTGTCTCAGCAATCGTGGGAGCTATATATAATAACTGTTGCCTTTTTTGGGGAATATTACAAAGTTGTGTTTATTATCTTGGAGTGATATGTCGTACAGGTGGATATTTTTCGTATATTTGTTGGGCTATTGGCGGTCGCTTATGAAGGGCGACCATGGGGGTGGCACTGCACGCAACCCAAATTGCTACTCCCTGCAGAATAGTTCCGGGGTCGACTCACTTGAGTGAATCGTACTGCTGTTGGAGCATTGGCCTCGACAAGTCGTGCGATATGCCACCATCCTCCAAGCTTTTCATTCTTTAGCAGGCTGAGTTTTTGGACGGGCCTTTGAATTATCGGACCCATCACAAGGCAAATGAAAGGCATAAGTATACTTGACCAATTAAAATTGCCCTCTAAGGTCATTAGAGAGGATAAAAATCTATATGTTCAATAAATGAACTATTTATATTATATTAATCTATAAAACCATAGGATCTGATGGGTAAGCCCATAGCAGGTAGGCTCAACAAGAAAAACGACCCAAAATCTAGAAAAGCCCAGATGTGTGTTCGGATAGTCAACGTTAGCGTTGACCGTATGAGAGCCAACTAGGCTGCCAACGCGCTCCCTCGAGACGGTCAACATTTGTATTGACCGGAAGCACTGTAGCAGTAGACTGAGAAAAGGTAAAAACCTAATATGGGTTAGGCCCGTTTGGCAGACGTTTTCGTACACGACAAGTAATGGTCCCTTTCCTTGATTTCACGCATTCCTTGAAGCCAATCTCCACTAAGATGGGCATTAACAGATTCGACGCCCTTCCCATGAGAAAGGCGCCATATTCTCTCTTCCTGCCTACAATGGACTCTAACGGTAATAGAAGCACAGAAGGAAGGCAAATAATCTGAAGAACCGTCACCTGCTCAGAAAGGAAACAATCCCAATATAATGCACCAGTCAAGCCTTCCTACTTAAGGAAGGCTGCCCAACACGATGCAAGGATCGCGCCTTCTTGGCCGAGGAAAGTCGTCCTGCCCACCATCTATATAACCCCACAGAGTCTCCATTCTGAGGGTGGACGAAAAAAAGACAACAAAGAACTACGACGGAGAAATCCTTGAGCATACTAACGCTCATCCCTAAACACGCAATCGCTTACTATAATAATCTCACTCCAAGCTTTCAGATTCCAGAGACTTCACGCACTCATCGAGCTCTGTCCTTCTAAGCTTCCATGCTTACAGGATTCGATTTCCCGCTTGTTTCTCGTGAACATTGGGCCGAAAAACTACGCTCTCGGCGAGTCGTACGAACATCTCTTACATTTAACGGTGAACACTCCTTCCTACCTCAATCTCCCTCTCTATCTCAATTCACATTTCTAGTTACTTTCTTGTAATTTGAAGGCTTATTGCTGACTTAAGCGTCGGAGTGTCTTCAATGGGACAACATTCCGCCGACACCCGACCTCTTATTTGTTATAGTGGTGTGCATGGTCCAGACTCGGTGAATAAAGCCGGATCCAAACGATCAAGAGAACCAGAATTTGTTCGAAATCAGATCCAGGTACGCATCAGGATCAGATATCAATTTTATTGAAATTAAAAAAAAGATATTATTTTCTTTTAGTTTATCTGACTAACAACAATTTAAAAAAAGTAGTTGGAATCGAAATCTATACAAATATAAATTCATGTAGAAGAACCAAACATCAATTATACCGTTCATATTCATTGAAAATATTTCCAATACTTGGAAAAGATTATAGATATCAAATGGGTTACAATAGACAATAATGATAATTCTAGTATTATGATTAGATCTGTGGTTATAGTTTAATTTATATAATTATATATTTATATCTATCTGATGTGTAATTATTGTGAGTGAGGATATATATTTAGGGTTTGATTGAAAGTAAGAATATTTTTTTAAAAAAAATTATGGTTTTTTAGGGAAATAAAATTACAATCCTATCATATTATCGTTTTCAACATGATTCGGGAGTCGGCTTATGCCATTGTTAGTCTTGCCATAAAAACAAAGAAAACCCAAATTTAAATTACGGAGAGCCGTTGAGGGGAATGGGAAGAAGCCAGCTGAAAACGCAGTTTTGTATTCGGCCCCCGTCATATTGAATAACATGGAAGAGGAGATTTTCGTCAATCTAAACCCTAGATCCCCTGTGATGGAAAAAACTAGCTATAAATCCAAGGTTAAGGAGACTTTAATCACAATTCAGGTGGCTTTAATTTTTCTCTCATCCGCCATAAATTAGATGAGCTGCTCGAGAGTGCGACCATATCCGAGACTAGGAGGATATAGTACTTTTGGTACTGCCTCGTCTCTCCCCCTTCGGTTTCTGCTCTGCCTCTCCTCTTCGTCCATTTGCTTTTCTTCTTCTCTCCCACTCAAAGATCCCTGCTTTTTAAATCCCATCGAGCACATTCTCAACCGCATAAGATGCGCCTCCGCCCCCGCCCTTTCCCTCTCCTTCTCCGCCGTGTAGTTCCACCCTCCCTTTTACTCGTTGAGTCTTGTCTCTGTTACTCCTCATGAACTCAACCTCCGCCTTCTCAAGCCAGCTGCTTGGACGACCTCTCTCTCAAAAATGGATTTTGGGCTGGTGGGTCAGAATATCGGACTGATCTCTGAGCAGGAAGCTAAACCAAAGAGCAATGGATCCGGGTTTGTCAAGCAAGAGAGATCTGTCCCTCTCGAAGAAGATTGCAGGGCTTCAAAAGTGGGAAGAGCTTCTGACGATTTGGGTCTCTCGAAGGCAATGTCAATACACCAGGGCACTCCTCTGCTAAGATCTACGTTAGTGGCCTCTGATGGTGGTCGCTCGCAGATGCTGAGCTTTTCTTCTTCTAAATCAGAAGTCGGCTTTCTCAGTCAAGATGGGGGATTAGGGTATAAAAATGCACAAAACCTCCCTTCGTCTTGTTATCAGCATACACCATCTGCTTACTCCAGAAATGCAGGTTGGTCTGTCAAAAAAACCATAAAGTTTATGCATTTACACTGCGTGAGTGTATGTCTTGTTCTTGTGCCAGATTTCATTGATCTTGGGTTTGTGAGGTGAGTTTTGCTTTGCAAATGCTAGTGTTAAGAGAGAAAAATGGGGGTATTCTATTTGATGAGTATTGGTAATGGGTGTCACATATTTTTATCTTCTTTGTACAGAATGAAGTGTCTTTTAGGTAAACAGGGTGGAATTTTTTTCTCAGCCTCCTCATAACCAGCTAATTTCTGTTAGAATTTGGAAATTCAAGGTACCCTTGTCACCTGTAGCAAAATGGGAAATAGATTTAGTGAAAATAGGACCAGCAGAGGGAAACTGTCTCGAATTTATTATCAATTTCTTTCCCCATCTCACACTCTGTCTCAACTTATATGTCTTCCTCTCTGGGCGAATTTTACAAATTCTCATGATGTATGTAGTTACAGCCTCCTTAAATGTCTCTGCCAAGTATTACAAGCCTTTTTCCCCCGACTTCGTTATATCTGTTATTTTTTGCATTCCTGTTGCCGGTCAGTTCACTTTACTGGTACGAAATTCAGAGATTTTTATTAATTTGCATTTTCTTAGAATCTGGTCCCGTATACTCTTTTAAGGTGTATTTTTTTTTCTCTGGGATATAATTTTAGTTGTTAAGTTAATCGTCTTTGATCAGGTTATGGTTCTGTAAACTTGAATGGAAGCTTACACAGGCCTTTCACAGGGATCAGAGGGCCATTCACACCAGCTCAATGGATTGAGTTGGAAAACCAGGCGTTGATCTACAAATCCCTCGCTGCAAATGTGCCAGTACCGGCCAGCTTGCTTATCCCCATCGGAAAACCCATCAATCCGGCTGTGTTTTCTGGCTTATCTGCCGGTTCTTTTCCTCCCCTTTCATGTAAGCTTGATCTTTCTCCTTAATACTCTTACATTTTAAAAGTTACCCAAAAAAGTTTGTCTTTTCTTTAAGCTATCCCTACCACTTTTTTTTCTGGGCCACTTGTGAGGAAATGAAAAAAGGGTCTTGTGTATATAGTTATGTTTTCTTATGACAAATTAGAATTTACTGCCTTGTTAGGCAAATCTAATATTCTTTTCCTGTAAACTTCAGCCCAAACGGTGGATCAACGATTTATTGTATTTTGATACGGATCTAATATCTGCCAATGCTTTATTCTTGTCCATTTATCCATGGTTATGTAGATGGATGGGGCTCTTTCCATCTAGGATTCTCAGGCAACACGGATCCTGAACCGGGAAGGTGTCGTCGAACAGACGGAAAGAAATGGCGGTGCTCGAGAGATGCTGTTACAGACCAGAAGTATTGTGAAAGGCACATGAACAGGGGCCGCCATCGTTCAAGAAAGCCTGTGGAAGGCCAGATTGGCCAAGCCACCTCTGGATCCGCCAATACCAAGGTGGTGCCGGTGTCCTCCTCCCTGACATCGGCGGTGACAACCAGCGGCAGTGCAGCCAACAGCCTTGCCAATTATGTGCAGCACCAACTTAAGGGCTTGATGAAGCCTGGTGCTGGCAACACTTCTACAGACCACCCAATTGCAAACCGGTGAGGAATAACAGTGAGTTTTGATAATGATGGTCTGAGTAGGATGCACACTTACTCTTGCTTCCTTTACTTTCACTTTTTAAGTAGACCCGCCATTATTTCATCTTTACTTTTGTGCAAGTGACTTGTCTTACATGATGTTTGGTATCCTCGTTTTAAAAATGAGTAAATCTGTAAACAACCTAAGTGATCAGTAAAGAATGTTATGCTTTGTTAGCATAAAAGAAATCTATGAAAATCATTACCGTTGAAATATGAACGGGGAAGAATTGTGGAAAGTTGTGGAAACCTCAAACAAATCTTGTGGATCTCATAGACAATGAAATTATATTTTTTTATAGTTTTACCTCATGCAAACTATACAAAATATATTTCATAAGTTTTTATAGTTTTTTTATGTCCATAGTTTTTCTCATCAATAGTTTTTCTTCTAAAAGGTTAAACCAAAATGCTCGATATTCCTTCCCTGGGGTAAATTCATCATATCAATTTGATTTGAATTTCAGTTCACTATGATCTTATACAAATGATGACATACTAGATTCATTATGCTTACACTTATGAGATGGACTATATTTTACTGAGATCGATACTTGCTGAGTGATAATACTTTGGGTGAACAGAATCCAAGGCCTTTCAATGATGTCTCCAAACATGAACCTGAAATCAAAAGACTCCCCATTTTCCAGCGGGAAGCAAGATATCCCGTTTGGAGAATCTCCACAACCAGAGTTTGGACTCGGCTCATACGATTCTCTCTTAAACCAGAAGAGCTCCTATCTAAACCCTAAAAACTACAATCTGTTCATGGACTTCAATGACCAGCAAACTGAAGATGAGCTCCCACTTCGCCACTCCATCGACGACTGGCCTAAGGATCAGTCGAACCGTGCCTGGCCCGAAGAGCTGAAATCTGGCTGGACCGAACTCTCGATGTCGATCCCCATGTCTTCGGACTTCTCGCCCTCATTATCCTCTCCCAGTCGAGAGAAAATTGCCATGTCACCGTTAAGGTTGTCTCGTGAACTTGATCCCACCCAAATGGGTTTGGGTGTTGGAAGTGTCCTCCATGAAGCAGGCGCAAAGCAGAGCAACTGGGTACCGATTTCTTGGGGCAATTCGATGGGGGGTCCTTTGGCTGAGGTCCTAAACAATGCCCATCGTGCTGGCAGAGCTTACAACAGCCCTTCAGCACTGAATCGCATGAATGGAGGATGGGATGGCAGCCCTCAGTTGGGATCCTCCCCGACAGGCATACTACAGAAGGCAACATTTGTTTCGCTTTCAAACAGCAGCTCCGGTGGCAGCCCAACAGCGGAGAAAAAGGAAGACCCAATAAGGGGTTAGTAGTCTTTGTGACGAACTGCTCAGCTCTGTTCACGCTAGTTCCTCCGCCATCCCTCCTGTCTTTCTGCAAAACGATCCAAGTTATTTGTTTTCAATTATTCTTTTTTGTTGTCAGGTGTTTTAGTTTTTCAGATGCTAGTCGTAAATCTGATCGATCATCCTGGTAGAGTTGCAGCAATTGTTTCGTGGAAGTTGTATTGCAGTTTAGTTTGTATGGTTTGGGCTGCTTGATTTCACTCGACTTTCCTGAGCTGGAAAAAAAAATTATGATTGCAGCTTCTGCAAAAGTCTCACCTAAGTTCTTGTAACAGCAATGTTTATATTTAGAAAAGCTTGTTGATTTCAGTAGTTTGAGTTGCATGAAATTCGACAAGAGAAACTCATAAACCTATTGGAAATTAGATCGCTTATTTAAATTGTGAGAAAAAATAACCGATGAAACACAATAAGTAAATAATAATCATAAATAATAATGAAATTTTGATTTTACGTGGAAAACTTTTGTTTGGAACGGAAGAAAAAAATCATGAGACTATAAATTAGAAATATTAACTATGTAATATACGTTTGGTTATATAAATCATAATAAATAAGGATATGACACATTATAATAAATAAATAAGTCTGAGTAATAATGAATATAAGATGAAAGAGAATAAATAAAATCAGTAAAATATTTTTCTCAACTTTAAGAATAACGTATTTAAAATTAGTGAAAATTGAAATATGATCAAGAACTCAATTGAATACTTGAGCCTTTCTCTCATCCCTTTTCTCTTTCTTTCTCTTCTTTTTCTCATAGTGTTAGCACTCTAAATATTTGAAATTGTAAAGTGATTAATCTTACAACATATCAAGAGTATTTATATTAGAATCAACACTCGAGTGCCCATCGAGCATGCATTGCATGCGAGCGCCACTATGGCCACTGTAATCCGCACTCGAGCACCTTCTCAACTGCACATCGGGTGCTGATCAATTAAGAAATCACGCTCGTGCATCCCTTGCGAGTTCCTTGGATGGCCTCCAATCTGAAATTAGCGCACATGTGGCGATCAAGTTCTTACCGTGCACCACACAATTTTTCGGATCAATACAATTTACATGCACCCTAGTGCTAGCCATCGAATGACACGTCAAATAGGTAAGGGATCGATATGGGAATGACTCATAACCTAATAAATTTTTCTCACAACCGTATGAGGGTAATCATCGTCCCAGTAATAATTCGACAAGTTCTAAGTTTCCCCCTCTATATTACTTTGGTTATCATGTCAAATTTATTCTACTCAATCCTGACCTTATTAAGTATTAATAACTCTGAGTTAATGACATTTCGCACCCAATGATATCTCACATAAATGTGCTTTGATTTGAAATAAAATGATGAGTTTTTATAAAGGTGAATTGTGTTTTAATTGTCACAAAATAGCACATATCAGCTTTATTTGAAGCCGAGTTCTCGGATGAATTTCTTCATCTATAAGATATTCTTACTTGCCTTTGTCACAATAATTAATTCCGTTTCGACGGTCGAAAGAGTAACACATTTTTACAACTTAGATTGTTAAGAAATAGCTCCTCTCGTGAATATAAATAGATGCCCTAAGGTGAACTTCCAAAAATTGACATCGCCTGCCATGTTTGCGTCAATATATCCAACCAGAAGTGGCTTGTCATTTTTGAAATACAAGCACAGCTTGAAAGTTCATCGGAGATACTTCAATATCCATTTTATTGCGGACCAGTACTCCTTACAAAGATTTGAAAGAAAATAGCTAATCATTCTAACAACATGAGTAATATCTAATCTCGTATACACCATAGTATACATCAAACTGTCCATAATTGAAGAATAGGGGACACACCATAGTATATAAAGGCATTACTGGTTACTTAGTTTAAAATGATTTGCCAATGGAGTGCTCATCGGTTTGGATTTTTCCATATTAAAATGTTGAAGTACCTTTTTAATTTAACTTCCTTAGGATATCCATAATTTTCTTACTTTATGGTTATGAAATATTATTATACCTAGAATTTATTTTGTCGGCCTCAAATCATTCATAACAAAGGATTTCCAAAACTGTTACTTTAATTTGGTGATTTGGGAAACATTTCGCATAACAATGAACATATTATCCATATAGAATAGGAGAATAACTAAGTTGTCTATGAAAAATCTTTGAACAAAGGCAAAATGGATCAAAATAGTCTTCTGATTGTCTTAACTTATTATAATAGATTCAAACTTCTTATACCATTATCTTGGAACTTACTTCAACCCATATAGTTTTTTTTTTCAAACAATACACTAAACACTTATTCCCTTCAATTCAGAATCCCTCCAACTACTCTATTCAAAATTTCTCCCCAAGGTCACCGTAAACAAAAGTTATCCGCACATCCAATTGTTCAATTTCTAAATTAAGAATCTCGACCAATTCAAGAACCAACCTAATTGAGGACATCTTCATTACCAGGGTAAAAATCTCCTCAAAATTAACGTCTTCTATTGATTGAAGCCTTTCATAACCAGTGTCGCTTTGTACCTTAGTTGTAGGCTATTCTTATCAACCTTTAAATGAAAGACCCACTTATTCTTCAAGGTTCATTTTTTCTCAGGCAATTTAGCTAACTCGAATGGTAGTTTTCCTACAATGACTTTATTTCATCTTGTATGGCCTCCATCCATTACGACTTATACTTATCATCCACAACTTTATCAAAACTTGTAGATTCTCCATCGTCAGTAAAGAGCACATACTAATTAGCTGATAGGCATGTAGAGGACCTTTGATCTCTCATAGATCACCAAAGTGGGATGGTTTCAAAGAGTCCAGCATCATCATAAGAAACAACGTCATCCTCAGTTATATCATACACTCCATTGAGCATAGGAGTCCTACAATCTTCTTTTCCTTCAACATTACCTTGATCACCATCTTTATTATAAATAGATACCGGTATCAAGGATTCAGGATTTATATCACAAAGTTGGCTATTGTCATTATTGGAAACAACATTTTCAACTTTGCCGATATCTTTAATCATCTTATTTTCGAGGAACACTACATCCCTTGATTTGACAAGTTTCTTCTCAATTAAATTATAGAATCGTTATCTCAACTAATCTTTCTTGAGTCGAGAAAGATGTACTGTCTTGTTTTCGACTCCAATTTGGATTTCTCGTCCTTAGGGATGTGGATAAAGGACTTGCACCCAAATGCGCACAAGTGGTCTTATAACACTTGCTTTTCAGACCACACATTTTCTAACACTTCTCTAATCAGTAGACCACTGGGTGATATATTGATCACGTATGCCATAGCATTCAAGGCTTCCCTCTAAAATGAATTGAGGAGTTTCGCCTTCGAAAGTACACAATGACCTCTCTCAGTCAGCATTTTATTTATCCATTCAGCCATGCCATTTAGTTATAGTGTCTACGGTGGAATCCATTGGTATTGAATTTCGTGGATTTGACAGTACATGTCAAATGCTTCAATATATTCTCTACCATTATTACTCCAGATGCACTTCAATTTCTTCCCAATTTGTCTTTCCACTAGCATATGGAATTATTTGAAGATGTTAAGAACTTGATCCTTTGACTTTAATGGAAACACTCATAACGTTTTTGTACAATCATCAATGAATATGATAAAATAAAGTAATCCTTCAAGTGTGGATGCGTTTCCATAGAATGAAATTCGCCGTTACTTCCCTGCCATATAATGAATGTAAGTTTTTAGTTTAACTTCCTTCACAACTTGAAGGAAGTTTTTCTTAACCAAACAATTCAACCCCTTTTCGCTCATGTGGGTTAACCATTGGTGCCATTAATTTGAAGGCTTATCGCTTCTCACAACATGTATATCTTTGGAAAAAGTTGAGGCTTGGAACATGTACAAATTAAAAAAAAAAATTTTCGAGTTATAACTAGAGATCCTCTAGTCAACTTCCATACCCTTTCACAAAATGGATTGCAAAACCCTTCATTATCAAACTTTTTTGCTAAAATAAGATTCAACCGAATATCTAAGATGTGTCATACATCTCTTAAGATTAATTTGGTTCCATTGTCGATGATTAGGCACATATTACCACAGCCAATAATCCATGACGTGCTTTCGTTTCTCATCTATTATGAGTGTAAGACGTGAATAATTCTCTTCTTAACGTGACATGGAGTGAGGCACCACTGTCTACTACCCAATTAGTTTCATGGTCCACCATATTGATCACCTCGTTTTCTTTGCACACTAAAAAAAGATCAAACTTCATAACCATTGAAACTCTCTCCTAATCTTGAGCCTTATCAGCTCTCTTTTCATTCCCATTTGCGTTTTCACGTTTTTACTTGTAACAATATTTTTTGATATGTCCCTTTTTTTCACAATAGTGGCAATCGATGTTTTGGTACCTCGATTGGGACTAATTTTGGCTCTTCTCATCAAAATTTGTTTACTTCTTTCCCATAACTCTGAAACTAACACTTTTCTACAATTGTGGCATTTGATATTTTGGTACATTGATTAAGATTTGTTTCGACTCTTCTCATCAGATTTTGGGCCACGTCCTTTCCTTTTTTATGTGACTCTGAAATTAGCACTTCGGAGTGCGATGAAGAAGAGCCTTGTGATCACTGTCTCATCTCCTCATTCAACATGTCTCCTTTTACTATTTTCAGTGTCATCACGCAATTTGAAGTGGTATTGACGATGGTAATCAATATCACCTTCCATAAATCTGGTAAGGTGATCAACAACCACAAGCCCAACCACTCATCAGCAAATTTAATACCCATATTACTTAATTGGTCAACATATCCTTAAAATTTGTTCAAGTGATCAGCAATAGGTGTGCCCTCCTTATATTTCACTTGTATCAATTTTATAAAGTGGTAAAATTTATTATTACCAATTTTTAAAGTACAGAGTATCTCAAACTTCTTCGACAATATTTTTGCGTTTGTTTTATTTTGAATGTGATTATACACGTTATTGTTAATGAATTGTTGAATATAGGCAAAACCTTGTTGATATTCAAAAGCCCACTCCTCAAATTTTGACTCGAACTTTTGGGTAGCAAATACCGAAAGGTGCATTATTTTGACAAATAACAAGTCATTCATCTCTCTCCTCCAAATGTCATAGTTTGAGCCATTCAAATAAATTATCATATTTCTAACCTCCATCAATTCAAATATGTTTCAAACACAATAATATCAATCGTGTTTCTGATACCACTTGTTCGAAATTGGACTGCTTATTTAAATTGGGAGAAAATAATCAACGATGCACAATAAGTAAATAATAATTACAAATAATAATGAACACTCAATTTTATATAAAAAGCTCCCTTTTAGAATGAAAAAGAAAAATCATGAGATTATAAGTTTGAAATATCCACTATGTATTATACATTTGATTACACAAATCTTAATAAATATAATGATATAACACCTTATAATAAATAAACAAGCCTGAATAATAAGTATAAAATGAAAGATAAGAAATAAAATCAGCAAAATACTCTTCTCAATTTTAAGAATAGTATACCCAAGGTCGGTGAGATTGGAATACGATTCAAAACTCAATTAAATGTTCAAACCTTCCTCTTTTCCCTTTTCTCTCTCATTTTCTTTTCTTCCCACAATGTCGGTGCTCTAAATCTCTGAAATTTTACAGTGATTAGCCCTAAAACGCGTTAGATACATTTATATCAGAACCGGTACTCGAGCGCCCGTCAAGTGCACCTCACACACGAGCATTACTATAATTTATATACAAAATTAGTGCACATTGGGCGCTAATCAATAGGGAAATCCCACTCTTGCATCCCTCACATGTTCCTTCAGTGAACTCTAATATGGAATTAGCGCACATACGGCAATTAGGCGCTCATCGCGTGACACATTGTAATTTTTTTCAAATCAATACAATATACGTACGTTCTCGTGTGAACTATTAGATGACACATCAAGTAGGTATGTGACATATAAAGAAGTGACTCATAACCCAACAAAATCATATATAAAAAAGCAAGCTGTCCCTTTTATTTAGAGAGTTGGTTTTTAAATTGAACCCTTTAATCAATCAATCAATAAGTTTCTCATGAAAAGCGGCAACCCAAATACTACACTTAAAAGATTAAAAAATAACAATTTTTTGTTAGGAGTTCATAATATTAGTAAAAGTAAAATAATAAATAATATTACAATAACAATTTCAGGTTTATATAAAAAAAGTTTTAAACCAAAAAATTATAAGCAAATAAATATTTATTTTACTATCTTTAAAAATAGAATTACAAGGCCACTACTAAAAATAAACTCTAGGCTTACAATCTGAATTTGAAGTAAAAACTGCGTATGAGGTGCATAAATGCCATGAAGGATATGAGGTGCATAAATGCCATGAAGTTGTTTGCAGATTGAGGTGACATCACAGTAACCATGGCAACCACCCAAATGAAGATTTGGTAGATGGTTATAAATGATTATGGTACCACCTATATGATGAAATATTTAAGACATTATGGTCGTGTCTATAGTTATGAATTTTATTCATAACATTATATATATTTAGACTTTATTTCTATATAATCTTTAGTGATGAAATTATTACATAAAATTTAGCTTAAATCTGGGGATTATTCGTGTTTTTTTTATTTTTTTATATAAAAAAAAGGGATGATGGTACTGGTGGTGGGGCTGAAGGAGTGTCAATCATGGAAGGGAGGCATTAGTGGTAGAGGGAGATAGTGATCTTGGACTGGTTAGATGTGAGAGAAGGTGAGTGGGCCCATGGCGCTGATGACAGTAAAATCGTATTATTGTAGAGTGGGTGGGGGTGGTGGGCAGGTGGCGGCAGCTGGTGGTTAGGGGTGGAGTTCCCTGGAGCCCAGACAGCAGGCACAATTGAGACCTGCCTAGCCGACAGCCTAAAAAGTCCACTGCTTTAATTTCATGGGGGGACAGAAACGGGACCTGCCCCTTTTGTCTCGGTCCTAACGGCGATTATACGTCCAAACGAAGGGCGTGTGCACCTCCCAGACCAGAACTAATTAAAATCATATTTAGAATGATGACCGTTTAATTTATATTTGTTAATGAAAATGGTGAAAATTTATATCTATTTAGGCCGGGTTAAATATGGCCCGTTTATCTACAGAACAAATCATGATATCCTATGTTTATTGTCTAAATCAAATCAATTCAAACCAATCTACGCACACTTTAAAAAAAAACATTTAAAATTATATATTTATATAAAAAATATCTAAAAATATATAAAATCTTACAAAAATTAAAATATTACATATATATATATATATATATATATATATATATATATATTGCGTCTCGGGTCTCTAGTTGTCGTACGGATTATGGAGCCTTCGGATTCCTCGTCGTTCAGATAGGATCACGAGCAGGTCCTGTCTCCGTCGCTGTTAACCTGGAACTTACACAATACAAATTATAAACAATAGGTTAGAAGTCGGCAAAATTTCTCTCACCAAGAATACTCCGATACTCAAGTCAGTGACTTCCCACAATGAACGGAAAGGGGCGTATACTTAGAGGTGCATGAAAATATATTAAGAGTGCGGAGAAGTATGTGGATGCAAGAGTATGGGACTCAATGAGCGTTTTATGGGAGACCTAACTCCCTAAATGTACCGCAAAAGGTGGCTCACTTTTGTAGCTTGAGAAGACCTATGGGAGATTGGTTAGGACGTGAGTATGACAGTAGGAGCGCAGGGAGCGCACGTCTCAACGTTCAGAATCCAATCAATGATGAGGAATCAGATCCCCCTTCTGTGAAGGAGAGGAAATTTATAGGCTCAATGGCGTGAAGCTTTGGGCATGAGAATCCTTCCTGCAAGGATTCGCCAGCCGTTAATCGCTGACGGCAGCCGGTGGTGTTAGTTGTCGTCTTGTGGTGGTGGGGAGACCGTCGTGTATTACTGGCCACGTTTGGTCTGCTTTTCGCATGAGGATTGGCCGGCCAGTTGTAGGGAGCAGCGCAAGCCGCGGCTGGGAGAGTTGACATTCCTCTTGTTGACCCACCTCTTCTGCCCTGCACCTACCATTTGTAGCCGCATTAATGAGCTACAGGAGGCATTGATTAGTTGCGGGTATTAGGCTGCCATGTATGCTGTTTCGAGTTTTGAACCGCCCTGGTTGTCTGGGCCGCTACTACCTGAGTTGGGCTTTGCGATTCTTGGGCTTCACCGATATTGGACCCAACACTTACACTCCATGTTTGGGCCGACTTATAGTTGAGGCCTGGCATGTCCATCGCGGGTCCAGTTGGCCATCGCACGTTCTTCCTCAAGATGCGCTGGATCTTGTCTTCATCTAGCGTCGCACCTTCCCCAGGTGATCATGCGGGTTTTTCAAATGCCATAGAGATTCGATTCTCTGAATGGAAGGATTTGCACGCCAGAATTTGTGTCAAATTGAAGACTTTCCTGTTTTGTGAATGACGGCCATCGAGTGGTGTGCTCTACTAGGCGCGAATAGGGCGCTGGCTGGCCCATGAATAGGGGAGCCCCGGATTGGAGAGATCCATGCCTAAGCCAATTCTCGGAGGAGTAATGCGAAGCCCTTGGCTTGTCCCGCTCCTAGCGGGAGTCTGCAAAGGAATTGGATGGACTTGATGGAAATTCGGAGTTTCGACCAAAAACTATCTTCATTCCCCGATCACGGGCGCTTCCTCATACTAATGAGGATGGCTTAGCCACTCTACCGCCATTATATGCCTTCCTTGCAGCCGATGTGACCTCCAGTGTGCGCTGGGGGGGTTCTTGCGGAGCTATCACAGGGCGCCTTGTCCTCAGGACAGCGCATCGCTGACGACCTCAACTACGTCCGGTGGATCATGCGTGCTGTCTAGAGAGGAGGTGGAAAGTGGAGTCCCTGGAGGGGGAGCGGGCTAGCTGCGTCCCCGCCAGGACTGCTGCTATGGGTGCTGGTTCTGCTGCCACTGCGGTTAATATTAGGTGAACCTTCAACGTCTAGCCAGCATCGGCGACTCTGATGCTTAGGCGAATCGGGGTTCTGGTGACGGAGCTCGAGAGATCTGATGTAGATCTCGTTCTCTAATAATGCTCCAAGCATACAGAGCCGCCATTCCGGACTCTATGTTCCGTGCTGTATCTTTTTTTTGTACTTTTGCTGTCGCAATCTTTGTACTTTGTAAATGAAACTTTGATTAATAAAAGTAGTAACCGTTGCCTTTATTCTTCTGTCTTGTCGAATGCATCTTCTTCCTTTTGCTACTTTGAGCATTACATTTTAGGGGCGATTGGATCTCTTCTCTGCCACACGCGCCAAATCGTGTAGTAGCGCGTTCCCAGCTGCTCATGGTTTGTTCTGCCGGTGCTGTCCCTTGAGTCAGACATGGACTATCGACGAGAAGACGCAGCATGAAGAGATCACCGATGCTTGTCACTCCAGGAGGTCAAACAATGCCGGATGACATCACATCCATTGGATTATCTGACGCATTGATTGCGTGGGAAGTCATGGGGCGTCGCGTCATAATGACTTGCTTTGGAAAGGCACGACGCTTCGGGAATCTGCCACGTGGGAGGAGCTTGTTGGCTCTCTCCTACCACGCTTCTGCTTCAGGACGACACTGTTTCCCAGTGTGTTTTTAGTTATTTAAACGCCTGGGTTCCCTCCAAAGCTTTGTGTCTTTTGGTTGCTTTGAGAGAGTGAGACCTGTGCTACCTTTGCCTTTTCTCATCTCGACATCAATGGAAAGGTCACTTTCTTCATCAGAATCTAAGCCATCCTCCGGGGAGTCCGCGAGGGATACACCTGCCTCAGGGATCCATGACGAGGCTGCACCTGGCGCTACGGCAGCAGAAGGCTGCCACTCAGAGGCCTCTATTGTGGGACTGAGGAGATTCCTAAGAGCCCCACTGGGTTTTGGGATGGAGGTGGCATCCACTTCCTCGCGGCGTGTAGGCCTAGAAGGGTGGATTCTGCCCTCCACCAAGTCACCAGGGCTGTGGAGGACATGAAGCCCCGCATGCAGGATACCACTGGCACGGTTGAGCAGGCTCAGGCTAGCGTGGCATGCTTTGAGCAGGCATGGACGGAATCTGAGACAAGGGCGTCGAGGCTTGCTGCCGCCAATATGCAGGCTTGAGATCACATACTGGCTCTTCAGGAGGAGCTCGAGCAGCTCCAGGTATGGTTCGAAGAGGAGTGTGCGCCACTGGGGGCTGAGTTGAGGTTGAGGTTCACACCAGAGGAGATGACTCCTGCACTGGAAAGGAGGTTCCGGGACGATATCCATCTTAGTTGAAGGACAGTCACACTGGAGGAGCCAAACTTCCACATCAGCATTCTGGACTCTCGAAACTCATGCTCCATGACGCGCGCGGATCTAATGGAGTACATGGCTCAAGATCCTTCCGGGCCCAGTGAGGACAGCTAGTTGTACCTTGCGGCCGCAAGCTACCTCCTATTGTAAAAAGAGTTTATTAATAAATTATATAATAAAACCTTTTACTTAATCGTGCAATTTATTCACTATTGTTTGTTATACTTGAATGCTTCATTTTCCCTTCTGGATGCGTGCCCTACAAGTCTCGCCGCCGCTGGTCCTGACGGTTAGAATCCCCACATTAAATGCAAGTGTGACAGTCAGGATTTTGACAGACGGCAAAGGCGACAGTGGGAATCAGCCTGACAGGGGTCGTGATTGGCTGCTACTTGGAACTCACGGCGCTTCTGCCGAACGAGCGCGTGGCCTTTCCATCAGGCAAAACGCCGATTGAGTTTCTCGCACGATGGTACCCTGTTGCCTATTTAAGCGATGCCTCAACAAATTCCATTTTTCGCGCTTCCTTGCACTGAGAGCCTCTGATATTTCCTTGAGAGAAAGAGATGGCGAAGAAGAAGAGTTCTCCCTCTTCTTCCCAAGTTTCTCATACAGTTCGCCATCGGGTAAATAATATTGGGTCTGTCCTGACGACGAGTCCAGAGGACTTTATCTCCCTTACGAGCACCATATGAAGGGAGGGCTTCGCTAACCCATACCATGTGATATGTATGTACTTATCGAGGCATTGGGTTCCCTATCGCAAGGCTCCACCCTAATATCGTTTGCTATTTGGTTACTTTGTGCATTTTCACCCGTCTTAAGTCTTGCGTGTTCGATGCAAAGTCGGCGAAGGTTATCTTCTGCTTCACGGAATCTAGGGATTAGATCTCGACGTCTTCTCGAACCGGCCGTCACTTTCGGGGGACCAATTCGAACTTGGTGAAGAACTGAAAGAACCATTTTTACTTCTTGCGGGAACCCTTAGATTCAGAGCTCTCCCGCGAGTGGGGTCAAATCCAGAGGCTCTTTCGTTGGGACATGGCCACCAAGGAGGTGAGTGAAGCGCCAAAGCTAGTCGCTGTCATTCACTCGGAGATGAAGATGTTTTTTGTCCAAGTTTATTACTTGACCTCTCTTGCCTTTGCCGCTGCCAAGTGGGGTCCAGAGTCTGGCTGGGAAATCACTGGCCTAGAGAAGAAGCCCGGGGCCATCATGCTTCAAGAGCCATCAGGGGAAGTCACAAGGGAGAATTGCTCGCTGCTGGAGACTTTTTCAGACAAAAAGGTGGAGGCTCAACTGAAGAGACTAAGAGAACCTAGGGGCACTTCCACCCAGAGGTCGCAGAGGTTGGCCATGGGGCCAGCCACATGTATTGTGAGCTCCACTCCGGAGCAAGCGTCAGATACGGAGCCACAGGGGGGAGCGGCTAAGCACTTGTCTATTCCTGCCGTGGCGTTGGCCGAGTATGGTGTTCCTATGGTGGAGCTTCATTCCAGAGGAGAGTCCCCTCTTGGTCCCTTCGTTGATCTGGGGCCGCAAGAGGCGGCTACTGAGGTTGTGGAGAGCATCGTGCTAAATCCTGAGGAGGCTGGCACTTTGGAGCCTACGCCAAAGACAGCAGGGACTCCAAAGCTTATTGGATCGCCTGATAGGGTGCCCGTAAAGGTGTGCGCCCAGGAGACTGCTGCTGGGGAGGAAGTCAAAGCCGGATGGGTTGCCAATCCATCTAGTGTTAACTTAGCCCTAGAGATTGTCATGGCAGGGATGGTTCAGGAGTTGGAGCCCCCAAGCATTCCCCAGCTCCACTGAGGTCATTGCTGAGCACATAGAGCCCCCGAGCTCGTTAGCGTCAAGAGGTGGCCCTCGTTGCACAGATGCGTCCCTCACTCAGGTATGATCGTCATGGATCGTGTGTTCCTCTGTTGACTGAAACTCTAAGAATTTCTGATCTTTCATTTTTCCTTGCAGGTCTCTAGGGGACCCAACTCCCTCGATGCGGTGTTCGCTCAAGTGAACGGATACTTTCACCGTATTAGGGGAGAGTCCAAGCAGGAGACAGCCCAACGCACGGGGGTTGAAATTGCTGTGTTTAGAGAGGAAAGCGATCGGCTTAGGGAGGACAAGAAGTGTTTGACGCAGGAGAGCAAGCACTTGAGAGAGGAGAGCGAGCAGCTGACGCAGGAAGGCGAGCGACTAAGGCAAGAGGTTGAGCAGCTAAGGGGATTGACCTCCACTTTGGAGGATGACATCTCTTGCCTTTCCATAGACTTCAGGCTGCGGCTCTCTCCGGAGGAGGTGCATCTTGTACTCAATGTCAGGTTCTCGGTGGCATCCGTTTGTGCCGTTGGATTGCCTTCATCGCGCTTCTAGGTGTCTCCGTGGGCATCTTTCATCCAGGGAACACTGGGATCTCTGACAGCTTCCGCTTGAGAGACTTCCTAGAAGAGGATGGTCTATCAGATCCGTAGGGCCAATATTACTTTTGTATAGCTCCTTTTCCTTTTTTATTGTTCGACAATGCCTTGTGTCCTTGTATATACATAATAAATGAATGGCAGCTATTTTTCTTTCATTTGATGTCTCTAAGTGCACGATATAATTTTTGGGATCATAACTCTTGTTTTAACGGCTAAGCTGTGAAGTTATTGTCGCCAAGGCTCCGATCTGGTGCCTTCTTGCGCTGTACTCGTCCTTCATCAGATAATGTCGTTGCATCTTGCGCGTTTAATGGAAAGCATGGTCCAATAAAGTGGACGTCGTCGCAAGCTCGGTGAAGCCACACCAAAGGCCAGCTGGGTTTTCAGGCTACAGCAATCGGACTCTGGATCTTAGGCCTTTTCGCACACGATACCTGTCTGAGGTGCTCGACCCTGCTCAAGGCGTCATCGCTCTTGTGTGCACAGTCCTAGCTCACAACCATTGTAGACTGAGGGTGCTCTCTTCGCGAGGAGAAGGTCGCTGCATTCCTGCCATTCTTGCCCCCTAAGGTTTTGGTGGCCACATGTTGGGACTTCAAAAGCCCTCAAGCCTAATGTTTCGACCACATGCGTCACCTGGTATAGAACCATGGTTTTTAGGCCGGTTTGGGCCTTTTGATGCAGTGTTGAGATTCGAATATGGCCACTTTCAGGCAACTTGGCACAGAGCCAAGGTTCTAAGGGCCACTTAGGGCCTTTCGACACAGAGTCGAGATTCGGATATGGCCATTTTCGGGCTGCTTGGTACAGAGCCAAGGTTTTGTTTTACGGACAGATAAAGATCCTTCCAATTTAGGGGCAGTCTAGATGGTTTCACTTTTTGAAATGTCATGCATGGAAACACCCATATGAATGAACACACAAGATTGTAAAAATAATCAATTTTATTAAATGGAAACACAATACATATATAAGCATTTCTTATGGTGCGTGTGTATGCCTTACCTGGGCTTAGCGTCGGCCTATTGATAATATTTCCTGAGGTTGGCAATGTTCCAGGCCCGCAGGACCAACTTGCCGTCTTGAGTGCATAACATGTGTGCTCCATTCTGGAGGATTATCGAGATGAGGAACGGGCCCACCCAGCCTCGGGAGAGTTTGTTCCTACTTGTGGCCTTTCCTACTACCTCTACACTCTGGAGGACTAGGTCTCCAACCTCGAGTGGGCGTGACTTCACCCGCTTGTTGTAGTACCGTGTGACAAGTTGCTGGTAGACTACTGTCCTCAAACGGGCCGCGCCACAGACTTCTGGGAGCAAGTCTAGGCATTCCCTAAGTCTTTGGGAGTTGGTGGCCGGATCAAAACATTCGACCCACAGGCAAGGAAGTCCCACTTTTATGGGGACGACTACTTTGACTCCGTAGCAGAGATTAAAGGGCGTCTCCCTTGTTGGTTCTCGCAAGGTCGTACGGTATGACTAAAGCACGGAAGGCAATCCGTCAACCCAGGAGCCCCCTGCGTCTTCCAGTTTGGTCTTCAGCCCGTACAATTATGTACGGTTAGTGACTTCAACTTACCTATTTGCCTAAGGGTACGCTACAGATGTACAAATCAGCCTAATGTGCAAGTTTGCACAGTACTTGATAAATCATTTGCCGGTGAATTGGGTTCCATTGTCGGTTACTATGACCTTGGGAATCTCAAAACGACAAATGATGTTCTAGTGGAGGAACTCCATTGCGTTCTACTTGGTGATTCACGCCAAAGGAACTACTTCTACCCACTTGGTGAAGTAGTCAATACCGACGATAAGGAACTTCCTTTGTTCGAAGGCCAAGGATATAGGTCCAAGGATATCGAGGCCCTATTGTACGAACGACCATGGGGACTAAAGGTTGTGCAGCTCTGTGTGAGGTAGACGAGCCATGGACCCATGAACCTAGCAGCTTTCGCACTTTTTCATGAATTTCAGGGCATCCCGCTTCATTGTGGGCTAGAAAAGACCTTATCGCATGATCTTGAATGCGAGGTTTTTTCCTCCGATATTCGAGCCACATATGCCAAGGTAGATTTCACTCAGCGCGTACTCAACTTTCTCAGGAGCTAGGCACTTTAGGTAGGGAGTGGAATACCCCCGCCAGTATAGCTTACTATCGATGATTGCGTACTAGCCTACTATCTTCTTGATCTGCTTGGCCTCGTCGGTGTCTGTAGGTAATGTTCCGTCCATCAGATACCTATGGTATGGGGTCATCCAATTGTCGCCCTCATTAAACTGCAGCACTTCTTGGTCTGGACCATCCACACTTGGTGCGGTGAGGATTTCCCACATGCTCTTGGCATACTGCTCTGGAGATCCTATAGCTGCATCCCTCGTCAACTGATCAACTTTTTAGTTTTTGGTTCTAGGGATGTGTTTGATCTCAAAACTTTTGAACGCCTGGATCTTGGGTTTTGCTTTCGCCAGGTACTTTGCGAGCTGATGGTTTAATGCCTCGAAGACTCCTTGGATTTAATAGACCACTAGCTCCGAGTCACTGCGTACAACCATCGACTTTGCAAAGCACTCCTTTTCTAGACGAAGTCCCACAAGAAGGGCTTCGTACTCTGCCATGTTATTGGTGGCAAGAAAAGTCAGTACGACGGAGTACATGATCTCTCTCCCATCCAAAGTTCTGAGCATGACTCCGGCTCCACTGCCTGTTTGGATAGATGATCCGTCAACATTCAGGATCCACACGTGAACGTCCAGTGTCTCCAAGCTCTTCAGGCTACTCGGGCCTCCAGAGTTAGGATCACCACCTCAACTATGAAGTTTGCCAATGCTTGGCCTTTGAGGGCCGATTGTGGCTGAAACTCCACGTCGAACTCATCCAAATCTATGGCCCACTTGAATAGCCACCCAGAGGTCTTCAGCTTCTAGAGGATTGACTTCAGAGGTTGATCCGTTAGAACGATGATCTGGTGCACCTAAAAGTAAGGCCTCCAGAGTTGACATTCCTCTCGTTGGCCCGCCTCTTCTACCTTACGTCTGCCGCCTACAGCCACATTAATGAGTTGTAGGAGACACTGATTAGTTGTGGATATTGGGCTACCACGTAGACTGTTTTCAGCTTCGGGCCGTGCTAGTTGTCTAGGCCATTTCTACCTAACTTGAGACTCACAATTCTTGGGCCTCACTGATACTGGACCCAACAATATATATATATATATATATTTATAAATTATATAAAATTATAATCTATTGAAAAAATTTAGATTTATTTAAAATAAATTATGCATATTTACAATATATATATATACATTGTTGCATCCTCTAGTCCTGTTCGTCGTACAGACGGAGATCCAAATGAGTCAATGCCTAACATTTCTTCCATTTTTACTGGAGGGGTCTCAGATTGGATAGATAATCCATTTGAGGGCATTGCTGTTGGATAGGCAAATGGGGAGATTGAGGCTAATCAGGCAAAAGAAGCAACACTAATGACTATGATGACGGGTGCTGAGGCTGAGGAATGTTGGGCCATGGAGTTGCCCACTTTCGAGACTGCTAAGCTCTCTTTCCTTACTATCCACATTTATAGTTCGATTGAGCTTTTGCCTGAGGCCCATGAGGAGGTCCTGGTCGAAGACATTGCTAGGACTTCACATGTTGTTGAAGCAGAGACTGGGGCTGAGGATCATTTTGAAGCGGCTAAACCCCTGAGCCTTGATTTTGGTGAAGTTGCCCCTGTGTCCGAGGTCAGGGTTGAGGCTTCTGTGGCCGAGGAAGCAGCTGTTGTGGATCCGGTCGAATCTGAAGCCCCCAGAGAGGAGAGTTCAACTAAGAGCTCTCTTGTCTCTAAAGTACTTCTTTACCCCTTCTCAGGCTCTTTGTTCACTTCCGTCTGTGCCTTAATGATTTCTTTTTCGTTTGCAGCTTCATGAGCTGGCCAGCAGTCTTAGTCTGATCATTGGCGATGTTGCCCAAACTTCTGTTGAGTTAGAGACCCTTCAGGCTTTGGGGGAGCATGACAAGAGTTTTGCGCTTCCGCTTGCTGAATCCAATAGCAGAATTTCTTTTATTGAGGATTTGTTGAGAGCCAAAGAGCAGCAACATGCCTTCCTTGAAGAATCTCTGAGGGCTCTGAAGCAACTGAACGCCTCTCTCCGAGGTAGGAATCTCCAGCTAGAGGAGGAGCTCAAGACCTCGTTGAAGCCCGATACATCAGACCAGCTCTGGATCGCAAGTATTGGGACACCATCAATATGTGCTATTGCATAATGAAGATTTTGCTTCCGAGGTTTCCTACTAGTCTATTTGATCTGAGGAATGCTAGCGCTCAATGCAGCGCTGATCTATTTTGTTTCCCAGTACAAGGTGGGACTCCTGACCCTTCTCAGCCTGAACCTTCTAACTTGCTAGGATCTCTGGACCAGCCAGGAGCTTCGGAGTAGTGTTGTATTTTTTTTTTTGTTGTACATTCTTGTATTCAGCAAATGAATAAAATTCATCTTTGGTGCAATCATTCTCCTTTTCCTTAGATTGCTTATATGCTTGGTTCTTTTATTGGACTCGTGTATTTAGAAAATTTCATCCTTTATGAGCTAAGCGTCCAAACCTTTTGACTATCGTTGGCTGAAGATGCTGCCTCTAGGGTCTTCATATTCTTGCTGTTTTTAAACCCTCTAAGTTTTTAAATTCAACCTTTTTCGGGCTACTTGGCGTTGTTGCCAAGTTTTGAATCCGATTTCATTGAGCCGCTTGGACTTTGCTGAGTTTTGTGAGTACGACCTCTAATGAGCCGCTCGGACTTTGCCAAGTTTTTTGAGTATGACATCTAATGGGCCACTCGGACTTTGCCAAATGTTTTGAGAACGACCTTTAATGGGTCGCTCGAATTTTTTCGAGTATTTAGCAAGTAAAAGGGGTCCTTTTACTTGACTTAGGGGTAGCCTAAGTCTTGTGGATTTATAAAATGATATGCTAACACTTAATTGAATGCAAAGTAGCAAATAAGAAAAAGGAATTTTATCGTATTAACAAAACGTGGTACAAGCACTTCAAATGATGCATTGGACCCTACCTAGCCGCTTATACATTTATTGATAGTATTTCTTGATGTAGGTGGCATTCCACGTTCGAGGGACAAGCCTTCCCTCCTAGGAGCATAGCTTGTACGCCCCATTTTGGAGGATGGCTGAGACTAGGAACGGTCCCTTCTAGTTTCGGGAGAGCTTGTTCCGACCGCTATTTTTGTCGGTGGCCTCAATGCTTCTTAGTACTAAGTCTCCTACTTCAAATTGGTACACTTTTACCTTCTTATTGTAGTACCCAGCGACCCTCTGCTGGTATGCCGCCAAGCGCAGTCTTGCTTACCTCGAGCTTCCTCAAGTAGGTCCAGGTTTTCCCTCAAACTATGCCCATTATTGTATGGATTGAAGCTTTTTACTTTTAGACTGGGTTGTCCGATCTCCATAGAAATGACTGCCTTGACCCCATAACACAGGACGAATGGAGTCTGGCGTGTAAGCTCCCTTGGAGTTGTCCTATATGACCACAATACCGATGGCAGCTCGTCGACCCATGAGCCCCCAACATGCTCCAACTTCGTCTTCAGTCCGTACAGTATTGTGCAGTTCGTGACCTCCACTTGCCCATTACATTACGGGTACGTGACTGATGTATGCACCAGCCTCATCTTTAGGTTTGTGCAATATTTGGTAAACCTTTTTCCAGTGAATTGGGTCCTATTGTCTGTTACAATACATTCTGAAATCTCAAACCAGCACACGAAACTCTGTCTGACGAAGTCTGTAGCATTCTACTCGGTTATGCGGGCTAATGGCGTGGCCTTAACCCATTTTGTGAAATAGTCAATTCTGATGATTAATAATTTTCTTTGTTCAGATACTGTCGGTAGTGGCCCAAGTATGTCGAGCCCCATTGTGCGAATGGCCAAGGCGATTGTAGAGCTTGGAGTTCTGTGTGCGGCTGGTGGGTAAGGTTGCCGTGGACTTGGCAGTTCTCGTATTTTCGTACCAAATCCATGGCGTCGTACTTCATAGTTATCCAATAGTTTCCTTGCCTCATCAGCTTGAAGGTTAGGTTCTTGCCCCTAATGTGGGATCCATAAACGCCAAGGTGCACTTCCCCGATGGTGTAATTAGCCTCTTCTAAAGTGAGGCACCACAGATAGGGAACAGAGAATCCTCATTGATACAACCTTTCGTCCATGATAGTATACAACCCTACTGTATTCTTCACCTTCTTGGCTTCCTCTACATCTTGAGGCAACGTCCCATCGGACTAGTACCTTAGGTAGGAGGTCATCCAATTATCGACGTCGGATATCTGCATCACTTCTGGTTCAAAATCTTCCACACTAGTTTTATCAAGAACTTCGCGCATTTTTCAAGCATATTACTCTAGGTCTCTTGAAGCTACTGCTTTTGCAAGCTGGTAGGTTTTTCTGTTCTCCTCTCATAGGATGTGGACCATTTCTACCTTCTCAAATTTCAAAGTCAATCCTCAGACCTTTGAGAGGTATTTGGATAGTTGTGGGCTATTTGCTTCAAAGTTTCCTTTGACTTGGTTGACGACTAACTTGGAGTCATTGTAGACAACCAGGTCCTTGGCTGAGCACTCCATTACTAACCGAAATCTGACAAGTAAGGCTTCATATTCTACAGCGTTATTGGTCATTGGGAACCCGAGGACCATCGAGTACTTTATCTCTGGACCCCTCAGCGTCCTGAGCACAACACCAACTCTACAATCATTCTTCATGGATGAGCCACCCCCATGCAGAGTCCAGACTACTAGGGCTGTGTGATTCTTCAGCATCATAAATGTCTGAAGCCTCCTGAATTGGTGTCGTAGTTTTGAGAAAAACGTCTGCCAATGCTTGGCCCTTTAAGGCCAGCCTCGGGTAAAACTCTATGACGAACTCTCCTAATTCAATGGCCCACTTAATCAATTGTCTCGACATTTTTGGCTCATACAAAATTGCTCTCAAGGGTTAGTCGGTCATGACGATCACTTTGTGTGTTTGAAAATATGGTCTTAGTTTTCAAATGGAATGCACGAGCACCAGAGCCATCTTTTTCACGTGAGAGTATCTTGTCTCAGCGTCAGCCAAGATTTTACTCATGTAGTACATAGGCTATTGCCTGTCATGCTGCTGTTGAATCAAGGCTGAGCTCAACGTTGTGTCGAACACTGTAAGATATAAATATAACTCCTCACTTCATCGGAGAGAAGTCAAAAGAGGGGTGTTTGAGAGATACCCCTTGAGTCATTGGAAGGCTTCTTTACAGTTAGCCATCCATTGGAAACTGGTAGTCTTAGTCCCTCTCAGTGCCTTGAAAAGTGGTAGGTACTTTTTGATCAACTTGGCCAAGAAATCAGACAACACTGCCAACCTCCCAATAAGTTTCTGGACCTCCTTCACGGTCTGAGAGGATTTCATGTCAAGGATGGCCATAATTTTTTCTGAATTTATTTCGATCCCTCTGCGCGAAATAATGTATCCCAAGAACTTTTCCAATATCACTCTGAATGTACACTTAGTTGGATTGAGTTTCATCTAGTGTGCTCTTAGGACATTGAAGGTCTCGTCCAGATCTTGGATGTGGTGCTTGGTTATTCTGCTTTAGATGAACATGTCGTCCACATAGACCTCCACATTCCTTCCGTTTTGGGCTTCAAATATTTTATTCACGAGCCTCTGATAAGTGGCACCAGCATTCTTGAGGCCGAACGGTATGACTTTATAGCAGTACGTCCTTTGGTCTGTCATGAACAATGTGTGCTCCGCATCGTCGAGGCTCATCCTTATTTAATTGTAACCCCAGTACACGTCAATGAAGCTTAGGAATTCATATCCGGATGTCGAGTCTACAAGTGAATCAATCCTCGACAGTGGAAAGCTATCCTTCGAACATGCTATATTGACGTCTGTAAAGTCCACGCATATCATTCACTTTTTGTTATTCTTCTTGACCATCACAACGTTGGACAACTAATCTGGATAATGCAGCTCCTGTATGAATCTAGCGGCTAGAAGTTTCTTTATCTCTTCCCGGATAGCCACCAACTTTTTGACTGAATAATTCCTCCTCTTTTGCCGAACGGGCTTATGATTGGGATCAAGGCCCAATTTATGGACCATTACTCCGGTTGGTATTCCTGACATATCACTCGGTGCCCAGGCAAAGACATCCGAGTTTTTTTCATAAGAAACTAATAAGTTGGTCTTGAAAAGACTGAGGTAGGGAGCTTCTTATCTTGATGATTTTTTCAGGATTTTTAGGATCTAAAAGGACTTGGTCAATTGCTCCCTCAGACTCGGCCTGTTGTAATGTCGTTTCATTGCGGAAGTCCAAATCTTCAACAGGTTGAGGAAGAGGCGTTTGCGTAACCTGGGACAGATAGCATATCTGTCCAACAGCTTGATACATGAGGACCTCTCCAATCCCATATAGCATGGAAAATTTCATCTTTGGATGTAGGATTGAGGTTACAGCTCTAAAGGCAACTAGGCAAGGACGTCCGAGGATAGCATTGTAGACCGATGGGAAATCTACCACCAAGAAGGAAAGGGTTTTGGATGCTATCCTCGAATACATCTCTAGTATGACCTCAAGTTGGATGACTCCCTACACTGATAGTAGCTCATTGTCCAATCTGTAGAGGGGTCCTTCGGTAGCCATCATTTGGTTCCTCTTGAGTCCTAATTTAAAAAAGGCATCAAGATAAAGTAAATTATAGAAACTTTTATTATCAATAAATACTCGTTTCATCTGGTAGTTGTAATATCCTGAATTTTTTTATTCAATTTAATTAAAATTATTTATTATTATTTGGATAATTTAGGTGTGATAAAAATTAATTAAATATTATAAAATTTTGAAGGATATTTGGACTTGTTGGGCCGGCGCCTAAGGTGCGGCTGTTCGATTGCTCGAGTATCGATTTGAGTCATGGGATTAAACGATAATATATAATAATAATAATAATAATAATAATAATAATAATAATAATAATAATAAAAGCAAAGGACAAACAGGGGAAAGGAGGTTCGGGGAGAGAGGGAGTGGGTGAAATGGTTAGGGTTTTATCTGCAGCAGTGGCATGGTGGTGGGTCGCCAGGGAAGAAGGTGGCGTGCTGGGGCAGGCAAAGTAGCGGTGGCTACGCAGGTGCGAGCCGCACAGGAAAGAAACCCCGTGAAGGAGAAGAGGAAGAAATTGTGGCTTTTGGATTTGATTCCGATTTTGAGCTAGTTGGAAAAGTTGTAGATCGGGTCGAGGCAAGTACATCCATACCCTCCTCTTTCTTTTTCTTATACATTTATTTCGTTTTTATCGGGTCTCATCATTCCGATACTGGATTAAATTTATACTTCATGTTATCCATGATATATGCATGTATATATATTGATTTCATATCCAATTTGTGAGTTTTGCGTAGCGTTTGGAGAAATTCCCAAAACTCTAACCCCGCTATTAATGTTCATCTGCGCTCGACCCCTTTCACCCATGAATTGTTGAAGCTTTTACCTAGTTTGGGACTAGGATATCATTACCCATATCTTATATATATTAATTTACCGATTGGATATTCAATTTGATAGTTGTACGTGAAAATCTGTTTACTGGAACCCTAAGATGGGCCCGAACCATGTTTAACCAATTATTTCAAGTCTAATACATGAATTGGCCTTAATTATGAATTACACATGTCCTAAATATGTATATTTATCGGTTGGGTGTCCGATTTTTTAAGAATTGACCCGTTCGACACGTCCGGAGACTCTAAATCGGCCCTAACACAGTTCATCCGAGACAATTACCAAGCTTACATGATTCCACCCTATTTTATCATTATGTAAGCTATGTTTAATTACATAAGTTTAATTATTTATTCTAGAAAATATATTTATTAATAAATTGTGAAGATAATTGTTATCCGGAAACCTTAATGTCAAATTAGGCTCACAATGATAAGAATTTTCACATTTCCTATGTTATACGATGCTTATGCTTGAAAGTTAAGTCATGAAAAGACTTAAATCCTAAAAAACGATAAAAAGCATTCATATAATTCGAAAAAAATTCCACAATCAGATATATGATTGACTTGTTCTTCCAGATGGAGAAGATTATGAAAGAAGTATGGTGGACCTTCCCTCAAAGAATGAGAAATCATAAAACTAGGACCATAAAATTATGTTACCAAGGGTAATAACCATTGGCATGCCATTGGTAGTATAGTAGAGACTCAATGATTATCCTGGCCGTATATTGTGGCGAGTGATACTCTTGACAAGCCTTAAGATATTATTGTGGAAGAACGAGGACTGCCACTGGGCCCTTGGGGACATGGGGGCATATGTTTATGGCCTGCCTTTAAGTCGATAATAAGAGTTTACGCTTTTAGGTTATGTAGATGATCTGACCCTTTCCTCGTTCTCCTGTACCTTTAATTAGTAAGGATTATTAGCCCTAATCTGTAAATATAAGTAATCACACATAATTTACATTCCAAAGAAAAGAAGAATAAAACGTGAAAAGTTAATTGTTTTCCAAAAGTATATTTGATCACGTCTAACACTTACGCATCCTCGTTATACTCGTGTATCCCTCTTCTACTTTATTTTACTTATATTGCTTACCGTCTTGATTTTTATTGCACATGCTGAGCTTTGCCCACCCTTACTTCTCCTTATCTCCAGATTAGCATAAGTTTGTCATATCCGATGGGACAGGTAGAGATTTGAAGTGATTTAGGCTCTCAATTTGGAAGATCATATCGAAGACTTTTAATTTGTAGTTTTATTTATGTCATAGGAATTTGTATATATTTATATTTTTTTTGAAAATCTTAATGCATATTGTACATATAACTAATGATTAGATAGTCTAGTTTCCACCGTGTTGGATTTATTTATACTTTCACAGGTTATTGTAATTGTATCAAGTTCTTAGTGGCATCTCTCTTTGGCCAATATTGTGATTAGATACATAGAGTCAGAGCCACGAGTTGTATGTGGCAACTAGATCCTGTGTGATTTTGTGCGTTGTTGATTATATGATGTCGAATGTTGAAATTATTGAATGTATTTATTTTGTACAAGAGACAGTACAGATTTTTATATTGATGGATATCCGTATTACAGACGAAACTTTACGAAATTTTCAACAGAAAAATACGGTTTGTCACAGTAATCTAAAGCTCCGTAAAAAATGAGGACAGTTACAACTAGAGGGTCAGAATGGGGGATATTATATGGGCCATATCTTCATCGCTAAAACTAATAACCTCATCCCTAAATTCTACCATTGGATTCTTCTGCTTTGCCGTTGGATCCTCCCGGGTGTCATTTTTGGTCGGGCGAGTCAATATCATGTTGACGACTCCCGCGGCTACTTGGTTCCTTGGGTGGTCAGCATCACCATCTCCTACTGTTCCGAACCTTGTCTTGGATTTTTGCAGAAAGCAGTTGAGGTAAACTCTCTTGATTAACTCCTCTATCTCTTTCTGCAATATCCTACAATCCTCGACACCGTGATCTTCGCAACAATGGTAGTAGCAGTACTTAGACTAATCACCACCATCGGAATTCTTTAGCGCTCTGGGCAATTTTAAAAATTTCTCATCCCAAATTTACGACAGGATGTTGGTACACGAGTCGTTTGAGGGAGTCAGGTTTAAGGGTTTGTACTCTCTACGAACGGTTTGCTCAGACCTCTGCTGCTTCTTTGATGCCTAGGAACCTTGTCGGTCTTTATTCTTCCATTTTCCCTCCACCATCCTCGAGGGGGGCACTCCTTTTGGATGGGCCTCTTCTCGTCATTCGCTTCCTCGACCACAATATAAGCTCTTGCTATGACCCCGACCTCTCCCAACGTCTGAGGATCGTTATGTACGATGTGCTTAAAGAAGCTACCTCCTTCCAACGCGGACAGGAATGCGTTGAGCTTGACCCCATCGGTGAGCTTGGGGATCTGCCTAACCTCTGCGAGGAAGCAGGATAGAAAACTCTTCAGGTTCTCCCTGGCTCCTTGTTTCACGCAGTAATGTGCTAGGGCTGCTTCTCAATTCTCCTGTTGGACGCAAATTGGGAGAGAAAATTGTCTGCCAGCTCGCCAAATAATCGAATGAAATTGGCTGGCAGTCCGTAGAACCAAATCCTTGCATCTCCCTTAACGTCAATGGGAAGCATTTACACATCGTCATCTCATCCAAATCTTGGAGACTCAGATGCTCACTAAAGTAATCTAGATGATCTATCGGAACAGTGCTTCCGTTGTAAGTGTCAAGATTTGAAATTTTAAACTTTGGGGGGAGTTACATCGTCCTGATCTCCATTGTAAATAGAGATTTGTGCAGGTGAACTACTCCTCCTCCATTGTTTTGCCAAAAACTCACTGCCAAATCTTTTCGAGCTTCTCCTCCACCTAGGGTGGAGTCATCATCTTCTTCTCGTTGAGATAGTTCCTCAACTCACAAGGATCCTGGGCCGCTTGCGGCTCCAGAAGGCTCCTAGCCCTTGGAGGGATCTCGTCACGAGGGGACATCAACTGAACAGCGTGTTCTAGGTTATTATGTAAAAATCGAGGATTCTGCTTCTCTGGGCTTTCCTCCTTAACCCGAGGACCCAAGCGACCTTCAAGCCACAACGAAAATTTGCCGCTCAAGGCGACCTGAGTTCCACGACCCATGTGTTGATTGACTTGCTAAGTAGGATTCTTCTTTCCCTTTTCCTTCCTCTGAGACGTGGTGGTCTAGGAGGCCTTAGATGATGCCCCCTTTAGCCGCTTATCCATTTTCGAACAAAGAGTCTGGATGGCTTTGGAAATGTTGTCTATTCTCATCACCAATGCTCAAACATATGGATCAAGATGGTCATCTATCCTCTGATGCCTACAATAGGGCCATTGCCACATGAGGCAGCTTTTCTGACCGGGACACTGGTTTGTACTCTTGTATTCACCATGTTTTAATTTTTTTAAAAAAATATGTTAACCTGACTTTTAGTTGGTTCCCACAGATGGCGCCAATGTTACGTCATCAAATCTTGTTCGTCGTACGAATGAAGATCCAAACGAGTCCTCAGATCTTTCCACCGTATAAACGAATCTAAACCCATGCAATACAAAGTATTCGGACGTTCCTCTTCGGTTAGAGTAGGTGATTTTAAGGATGCAAACGTGAAGTTTAGAGAGAGAGAGAGAAGAAAGCAGTTGCACATAGAATTTTTACGTAGAAAATCCTCTTTTGAATGAGAGAGAAAAACCACGGGACTCTTGATCCAGAAGTGCTTTCACTATAGTAATTTGGATTACAAGTGGCCCAAGTTACAGAGAGTGGGAACAGAGAGCAAAATGGCATCCTGCTTTTTATTTCTCTTCTTGCGTGCACTGTTGCGTGTCTTCTCTTGGAGTTTGGACTATGTATATATATACTTGACGACTTCCACCTACCCAGCATGGAGCTTGCATGCATGGGAGTACTTACTACCAACTCTGCAAAGCCCACTGTGCTGTCCTGCAAAGCCTACCAATTTTGGAAGTCAACTGCTCCTCTTAAGGCGCACATGCTTTCCAAAAGCTGCTATCTTCTTTGAGAGGTCACTTTCATTCATTCATGTAGTTTGACAGAGTTAGCCGCCAACTTTTGACACGCCGGCATTGTAGGCTCAGACGAGTCCTCGGCCGTCTTGAGTCCTTGGTTCTTAATGGTCTCCACGACCTTTTATGCCTCTTGGGCTAAGTCGGCCATCTGGGCCTACAAGGCTTCCATGGTACAAGGGCCCAACTCATAAAAACGGGTCTTCTAATTAGGTATTGGGTATCAGTACCCATCATATATATATATATAATTCAAAGCTGGCCATACTGAATTAATAACTTTCACTTATAATTGTGCCCATTTTTAAAAATTAATTAAACTTAATTTTTGACTATTTTTATCCATAACACTAATAAATTTTAACTAAGTCTTGGTAAATTTTAAATTGATCAGGAGATATAATTTTGATCATGCCAAACCACAACTTAGATCCACTCCCTTTGTAAATTTTAATATTTCTTTTCTAACAAGTTCGTGAGACAACCTTGAAAATGACTATATATATTCTGAATTTGTGTATGTTTCAATCATTATTTAATATCTTTAATTTTACTGTTAATAATTTTTTGATATGATGTTTGAATCTCATTATTTTAAAAGTTACAACTTTATTTTTCAATTCCATTCCTTTTTTAATAAAAATTTCCCATCTTATATAAAATAATTGGATAATCATTAACAATTATAATTTCAACTATTTACATTATAGAGGACTGAGTTACATATACATATAATAATATTTGTCTTTAGATAGCAAGAATATAAGATACTAATCTTACTCATTCAGTGTCACCAGCATTAGAAATAAATAAAATACATAAACAAATTAACTTACGATATAAAGATAAATCTAAATCTTAGGAACCAAATAGTTTTAAGTAAAATTCTTCGAGTTTTTTGAGTCAATGAAAATAAATTCATTATAAAAAAATTAATTCACAGATCATGTAATACAGGCGCACTAACCTTTAAATAGACTTATTCTTGACACATAATCCTTACTGAAAACTAATCGGATTTGTTATTTAGTAATAGAATCGAACACTTTCAGTTTTTCTTTTGGACTTTTATTTCGCTATTTTGGGAAAAGCTAAAGTTTCTAAAACCTCAGGATCTAAGCCGTCAACGAATCTGTGAAGACTTCCAAATTTAAAACAAGTGTTTTATTGTATTTGAATGATTTCAAATGAGAAAACCTTATGTTCTCTCTCTTTTTTTTTACTCACGTCTTAAACTCTCCTTACATTTAGTTGGAGGGAATAGAAATTTTATTCCCTCCTTATTCTCAGTGAAATACATATTCATTTATTTGGTTACAATTTAATCGAGAATAAATATTCCTTGAAAATATTTATTCCCACATATGTGAGAATAAAAATTATCACCTTTTATTAGATATTTTTTATTTCCACATATAAAAAAATAACTATTCTAATGGCCATTATTATTATTATTATTATTATTATTATTATTATTATTATTATTATTATTATTATTATTATTATTATTATTATTATTATTATTGTTGTTGTTGTTGTTGTTGTTGTTGTTGTTGTTGTTGGGTCCCATGTCCTGGCCCATAAGACAGGCCCAGGCCCACGAAGCAGGTCGCGGCCCATGAGAGGATTAGAATCCCACGAGAGGCGATAGGCCCAACCCAGAGGAGGGAAGGCGCAAGCCCACAACGGAAGGAGGTAACGGTAACCTGCGGCGCATTAAATTTGTCGTCGAGAACAAGACAAAAAGGCGGAAAGGCTAGCCAATAGGGGCGTGGCTGGCGCAGCGCCAACTCCACCCGCTGCCGTCTACAGACAGCCAACCAATCCCCGCTCAGGGAAAATTGGGCGTGGTCAACAACGCTCAGCAGCGTGCCAAGCACGGCAACAACAGGCAGCCTGGCGCGACCGGGCGGTCCTCGGACGGCCGACCGGGCCGGCGCAATGGCCCAAGCAACGGGCGTTTTGGCGCCCAAGAGTCCAACGGGTGAGGCGTATAAAAACCCTCACACCCCACAGAGAAAGAGATCTTTTTCCATGGTCTGGAGACCTTGAACTCCTCGATCAAACAACGATCCTCACTGAATATCACTCCAAGTGTCCTGGATCATTTTCCTTCCCCTTTCTCTAAAAATACAAGAGTGACGAGCCAAAGCAGAGCATTGCCTCATCTAGCTGACTCGCTCACCATCCCAGCATCCTCGGAGATCACGGGAAAGTTAGCCACCCGCTGCGGTGCATTACGGAGGTCAGGCCTTCCAATACCTGCTCACCACATTTCCCCACATCATCGCATAAGCACTTCTACGCTTTCACAGCATTTCACCGTGCACCATCTTAGCGTGCGCATTTCCGTTCATTGCGGGAATTTGCTGACTTGAGCGTCGGAGCGGCCTCGGTGGGAGAAATCCTGCCAGACCCTTCACCACTTGTTTGTTGTTTGTGTTGTGCAGGTCCAGGTTCATAGAGACGGAGACCGGACCCTTCTTCCGGAGCGGCCGCACGTTTAGGAATCCGAAGGCTCCCTAATCCGTACGACAACCTTGGGCCCGGGACGCAACAATTATTATCACTATTATTATTATTACCATTATTATTATTATCACTATTATTATTATTATTATTGTTATTATTATTACTATTATCACTATTATTATTGTTATTATTATTACTATTATCACTATTATTATTGTTATTAGTATTATCACTATTATTATTATTACTACTACTACTACTACTATTATTATTATTATTATTATTATTATTATTATTATTATTATTATTATTATTATTATTATTATTATTATTATTATTATTATTATTATTATTATTATTATTATTACTAAGTCATGTCTAACAGAGAAAGGCGAACTGGACGGACTAACAACACTTCGGATAGGGAGCCAAGATACTTGAACCTGTTAGACCAGATGGCTGAAGTTATAGAAGCTTTTGCTCCACCAACTCCGGTGACCACCCCAATTCCTGTTCATCTGGAGAGATCAGTTTATGATTGTTTTACCAACGAGCAAGTCCCTGAATTCTCAGGGAAACCCGACCCGTTGTAGGCAGACACTTAGATTCAACGACTAAAGAAGGTGTTTGCAGTAATTAAGTCTCCTGCTGGGGACATGGTTCTTTATGCCACCCATAAGCTGACAATTCCTGTTCATCAGGAGAGATCAGTTTATAATCGTTTTACCAACGAGCAAGTCCCTGAATTCTCAGGGGAACCCGACCCGTTGAAGGCAGATACTTAGATTCAACGACTAAAGAAGGTGTTTGCGGTAATTAAGTGTCCTGTTGGGGACATGGTTCTTTATGCCACCCATAAGCTGACGGGTGAGGCCCACTACTGGTGGGAAATGCAGAAGAGAGTTTTCAATGTGCCAGATGGGGATATTAGTTAGGAAATATTTAAAGCAGCATTTTTTAAAAAATATTTCCCTGCTAATCTTTGTGGACAGAAGGAGGATGAATTCCTTCGCCTAAGGCAAGGTACTCGCTCGGTGGCAGAGTACGATGCAAAATTTATAGAATTATCTCGCTATACTCCTTCTATGGTGGAAGACCAGGAAAGGAAGGCTAGGAGGTTCTTTCAGGGATTAAGAGATGATATTAGAAGGCACCTTTCAACTCAAACGTTGGCCACATACGGAGAGGTGGTGGAGAAGGCTATCATCTATGAGAAGGAGCTGGAGAGAGGAGCATTTATCAAGCAAAGAAATTTTAGTCAGGCTTCAAGAGCCAATGTTAGTGAAGGTCCTTCTAAGAAAGCAAGACCATCGAGTTCCAGTGGAAAGTAGAACCAATCTGTACAGATTTTTCCAACTCTGGCTAATAATGCATGGAAAATATTTATAAGCCAAGCTGAAAGTTATAGTAGAAGAATACAAAACTGTATTTCTACACTCCAGTATTGTAATGCTGGCTCGAATGCCGGCTTGAATTTCAGCATATACATGTGTGCAGTTTAAGGGTGCATATGTGTGACCCATCATGCTAGTTTGTCGACAATGTGTGAGTGCGCACTACATTATCCAAATGTAAAATTGAATAACAATTTACCTTTACGCATTCCAAATATTTTTGAGTGTCAGATTCGTTTAGCTTTAATGAACATATCGTACATCATAATAGATCTCAATTAATAAATAAAAGACTTAAATATGACTTAATTCGGATGAGATTTTGTCACAAAAATAAGCTTTAAAAATAGACTTAATTGTATGATATGTATATTTCTTAATTTACTTAAAAATTTTACATAGTGAGGGATTGCATTGAAATATAAAAGTAATCATTTTAACTTTTTGATATACCATGGATCCAAGTTTTCGGCGGATTTGGGTTCAAGTTGATGTGGGACTCTATCTCCGTGTTGCTTGGTTTGGATTCTACACACCACAACAAAGGACAAAACGTCAGAGAAAAACGACGGGACTGACTCCCCAATTTAACCTCCGACAGTTAAATCAATTATCATTTTTTTGGAAATAAAAGATGTAAAGACAGAACTTGCTAGAAATAATGCAATGATGAGTCAGATTAAGAAGTAGCGCTCGACGTGGAGCAGCTTTTGGAGGTGGTGTGCTCATAGAGAGTAGCTTTCGGTGGTGCGCTTGTTGAGGGCGGCCTTTTGGACACGGGGTCGACTGAAGGTGAGTAATGGGTAAAGTGAAAGGTGCTTGTAGACTCATTCGAAGGTGGGATTGTTTGTATCAGTTTGAGCATCGAAGACTGCATGTCTCCGCAGTGTATCCCTAGGGCTTTTTATAGCCGTCCCACCTCGCCACCCTTCCTTAGGCGACAAGGCTGGCTGCCAACTGCCTAGGTGGATCCTTTCCATCTGTCAAGAAGATGCTGGCTCTATTTGGGGAAACAACTATCAGAAGGAAGGATTCCTTCTTTCCTCACAGAGATGCTGCATGCAATGAATAATGGGTTTTCCATCGGAAGATACACGCTGAGTTGGGGACTTCTATTTTAGAGGAGATCGCGTTCTAGGGAGATATTCTCTATCGTGACTAGTTAGGCCAAGTAATCTCTTGCATGCGAGAACAGGTTCATAGGCCGTATTTGGTTTAGGCCTCATCCGGCTGTCTGAAGATCATCTTCGATCAACGGGAGCATTGATCATCCTCTGGGCTAGTGGACCACACTTCTCTTGGGCTAATTGCCTTTTTGGGCTATCCCATTTCAGCTGTCTCCATCACTAGCCCCCCATGCTAGGGGTTCGAATTTTTGACCCCCAGTAAGTTCATGATGGGATGCAACATGCCGTTTTGTCTTTTCAAACCTTCCCCAAATTTTCCTTTTCACTATTTTTTGGCATGGTTCCTCTGTTTGCCTATTGTCTATAGATTTATTGGGTTGGCGATCCCTTGGCATTTAGCGACCCATTGGTTCCTCCACATGCTATAAACCAAGAGCTCGTAGCATTTCTTTACATCATCTCCCTCCTTAATCGGTGAAATGGTGTGGGAGCTAGATATTGCTATGACACTTGCAGTTCCAGCCACCAGTTCAAAGCTGAGGCCATCGCATTCTCTGATGGCATTACCTTGGGACGTGCTCCGCTCCGCTTTGGTCACCCCTTTTCATGTAGGTGGCCACTTTAGTCACTCCTTTTCATGTAGGTGGCCGCCTTGGTCTGCCCGTCCCACTGTTGCCTTCTTGTCTAACTGGCACTGGGCCTTCATTTTCCTCTGGCCACTTGTGGGTGGCCACCTCTTCTTATTTATTCTCCCTTCCCCCTTTTTTTATTACTATTGTTTCATTGTACATTGACCTTTGAGGGCTTTGTAACTTGTAAGGGAAAGATTAATGAGAAAAACTAGCAACTATATTTGTGTATCATTCTTCAGTCGCCTCTCCATCTTTTGTTGTCGTGCACCCCTTTTTTCAAACATGCTCGAGGAATTGTGGGTCTGGGCTAGGTGGCCGAGATGCCAAAACAGCCAAAACCCACAGTGGAAGTGGTCTAGTCAAAGAAGGGGGAGTGGATAGTTAACCCCCTTTGTAGACCAAATAGCTGAAATTTGGAGTGTGGGGTGGAGCTAGAGTGGCAGTTGACCGGCTTCGTAAACCAAACTGCTCAAATCCAGAGTGCGAGGCTGAGCCAGAGCGGTTGTGGTCTGGTCAAAGAAGGCGGCGTGGATAGTTGACCCACTTCGTAAACTAAACGACAGAAATTCGGAGTGTGGGGCAGAGCTGGAGTGGTAGTTGACCGGCTTCGTAGACCAAACTGCTGGATTCTGGAGTGCGGGACAAAGCCGGAGTGGTAGTTGACCGGCCTCGAAGACCAAGGTGGCTAGGAGGTCAAACCGGAAGGTTTTACTATATTACCTTACTCTGCCTCCACCTAGGCACCTGGGGAGTTGCGCTTAACGGCTTAGGAACATACGCTTTTCTAGTGCAAACCTGCCATTTTCTGCCACCTACAGTTGTCGAAAAACGACTGTATCTTTGCCTTAAATGAGACAATTGATTCAGCATGACTGCATGTCCCTTGGCTTCAATGCGTGGGAGGCATCATGAGCACGCATTTTTTAGGTGTCCTTTTGAATTCTTGCAGCGGCTATCATTATAAAAGGGGAGGTTTTGTTCAAAACTTGCTTAGTCTTTGTTCCTTCTCCTCTGCAACTTAAATTTCCACAGATTCCATGGCTCTCTAAGTCAACACGACCAGCTCCGTTGTTGATGCCGACGATATCAGAGTTTTGTACGTCCAGTATGATATCCCAACGACCATCCTGTATATGGTGACAGGAGAGCATGATAAGGCTTGCTCCCCTCCGAAGCGATTCATCACCGTCTACGAGACTCACTTGAGGAGCGGGCTTCGTCTCCCCATTCCTGGAGAGTTGTTTGACATTTTTGAGGCCCTCAGAGTACCTTTGGCGAGATTACATCCGAATGCCATTCGGTATCTGTGCTCCTTGGGCATATTCCTTCATCATCAGGGGAGGTCAATTATAGCAACGGTGGAAAAGGTCATCTTCCACTTTCAACGGAGCGGGAACTAGATTTCACAATCCCCTCACGAGCTACGCATTAGCAAGGCCTTTTTTTATTCCATCAAGAACTAAAAGGATAGATTCTTCTTTGTGAAGGTTTCTGAAGACTGGCCCATATCTAAGGTTTGGGGCAACGTGCCAGCTGCCTTCTCCGGCAAGCCTTCATGCGAGGAGGTTGAGTCTGTAGCGTCATTGACGTCATTGATCTGAGCACACCTGGAGGAGTTCTAGAGGGACTGCCTTTTGTCCACCAAGGCCCTCTCGCGGGCTCATTAGGGCACTCCTCTGATCATGATCGTTAAGGCTGCCCCTCCCTCGCTAGCACTGCCGAAGAGGAAAGCCGGGACCCTGGTCATCGGTGATCCTTCTGACAGTCCATCTCGATAGCGATATGAGTCGTCTCAATTTTCCTCGTCATCTTTCGCTGCCGAGGGCCTTTGGATGGTGGAGTGAAGGAGGAGCATTGATTAGCAGTCTTAAGGAGGAAGCCCATTTGAGGCTGGAGTCTGCTTGCCATCCTCCAGTGTCGACTGCATTAGATTTCGAGATTGGCCAATTAGCAGCAATCGGGGAGGCCGCCAATGTTGAGGTGGTGGCAATCGAGGTTCCTCCGCCAGTCATGTCCTTGAGAGCCCCTGCAATTGGGGAGTCCTATACCTGGGTGAGTCGTGTCTAATTTTCATGCTTCGCTGGGGCTGCTAGCCTGAACTCCTTTCTCTTGTTTTGTTTGCAAGACGATGAAGTGGTGCAATTTTTGTAGATGTGTTTGCACCAACAATATGTCCCGAATCCAGATGCTGGAGGAGGAGATCTACTAGTTGACGTAGATGATGGTTGACCAGAGAATGGTGGAAGAGCTGCCAGGACGCCTCGATGCTGCTGCCACCGAGATGGAGCTTTACCAAGAGTGCATCGTGGATCTCAAACTCCATCTGTCCGGGGGCAAGGGGGAGTTGCAGAGCTCTGGGACCGCCCTGCATCAATATGAGGAGGCCTTGTCGGCAGCCGAGAAGGACCTGGCGTTACTTTGGAGTGAGAACGTCAGACTTGAGGAGGAGTTGGCTTCCTAAATTGGCTTAGAGGAGTTCCGGCTAGTCCTGGCCACAAGGGTCCAAGAGGGTTTCCGGTTGTGCCAGGGAATTGTCTCCATTTTTTACTCCAAATTCCCCATCAGCATCCTTGATCAAAGGAACAAAGCAGCCTAACGCTGAATGGTCAACTTTATCAACGAGGAGGGTCTCCCACTGTCTCGCCCTCCGGCCAGTCCTCAACCTTAGGTAGATTATATTTTTGCATCTTTGATTTTTCTTTCCTCTCTTTGTATCTATCACTTGTACAGCGCAGTTCGTTAAAAAAAAAAGAAAATCATTTACTAATTGTGTTGGTGATTTTTCTATTTAAGTGCTACCCTGTTTTTTCGCGGTCATTGGCCAGCTAGGCATGTTTATTTTTGTATTCGGGACCCATGTAGTGTTAGGGCTATCGCTTTGCCGGACCAATCATGCCCTCGTCCTTGACCGTTGCAGACTAACGATGCTCTGCTTAATGACGTAATGCAACTTTTGCTATTATGACACTACAAGCAGATTCGCTTAGGTGAGGAAACATGTCACTTACCATCAAAGCGATGTGACTTTTTGGTGTCTACCGCAACGTCGTTTTAGGCGGAGGCTTTGCCTATTTAAGAGTGGTATCTCCTGCCGTTCTGTTCGCCACTCGCCCCCTAGGTTTCTCTGCTTCCATTATGGTGGATCAAGACATGATCGACATCCTGACTCTGCTTTCCCTGACAGAGGAAGCATTGTCTTCCACTTCTCCTAATCCTTCCTTTGAGGAGGGGAGCTGCGACGAGCAAAAGTTGACGGAGAGGACTCTGTGAATGGGGTCTCCATCAAGGAAGAACACTACTTAGGTGTTCCACCACTCGAAACCCACGACGTCTTGAGGGCACCTCCATACCCTGAGTCTGGTTGTTTTTCCCACCAAGTATGCCTGTCTCACTGAGGAGGTTGCATGGGTGACTGGTAGATAGTTCCCATAGCTGACTCCTTTTTCGTTAGCTAGCCTACGAGGGTGCCTCATGGGTTAGACGAGTCTCTATTTTTGCAAGGAGACAAGGTTGCCCATATGATAAGTGCTCAGGCTGACCGCGTAACAGAGGAGATGGAGCACCTAGTTAACGTCGCTTTCAAAGATGTGGTGCAGAGTTAAGCGTGAGCCAACTACCCTGACCAGGACCTATTGGAGTCTGATGCCAGATTGCACGAAGTCTCTGGAGCCCATGCCCGAGCTATGGAAAGAATCACGGCACTTGAAGGCGAGCTGAGGACAAGACTTCACCCCGAGGAGATGTCTCCTGCCCTAGAGAAGCGGTTTCAAGTGGGGACCCATTTCAGTAGGAGGATCATTTACCTGGTGGACCCCAATTTCCCCATTGGCTTCTTGGTTTTGAGTAATGCCGAAGCTTTCTGCCATTCGGAGTTCATTGGATATCCGATTGGAGGTCCGCACCATGTCCTCCGAGGGGTCCTTCATCTTAGGGTAGCCGCCTAGATAAGTTGCAGGTGCAGATAACTCCTTGTATCCTCAGGGCCTTCACATGCCCGTAGTTTTACATCAGGATCATTTTATTCTACCTTGCATGTTGTATACTTTGTGAATGGCAGTATATATGTGTATACACATATCTTTTCTTGGTTTGATAATGCCTTCACTTCGGAGGGTGGCACCTAGATTGCAATCCTAGGCGCCCTGCCTATCGTAGGAGCATGCAGCATTTCCTCTCGCTTGACTCCCATGTACTAACCATCATTGACCGACGGTGCTATCTCCTCTGGGAGGAAGTCATCGCATGCGTGCTGTGAGAGCCCCCTAAGGTTTTTTATTTGAACGTGACTAGGCCACTTGGCATAGGACCAAAGTTTAATCCAACCATGCATGGGCCGCTTGGTACGGGACCAATTTTTAATCCCACTGCGTATGGGCTGTACGTGCTGCTAAGTACATGGCCAAGATTTAATCTGACTGTGTACGGGCCACTTGGTATGGGATTAAGGTTTAATCCGATTGCGTATGGGCCACTTGGCATGAAATCAAGGTTTATTTGTAGGTGAACGAGAGCTCACTTGACTTAGGGGCGGTCTCAGTTGTCTGGATTCATGCAATTTCACACAGGCATTCATGCGGGAATGGAAAACATAAATAACAGAAACATGTAAATGAATGAATCATTTTATTAAATGTGAAACAATGTTACCAGCACTCTTTAGCACACACGTGACCTACCTAGGTCTGGTGAGAACTTTATTGGTAATATTTCTTTAGATAGACCGCATTCCACACCGTTGGAACTATCTTGTCATTCTGGGCTCGGAACTTATATACTCCATTCTGTAGGACGGTAGAGATGAGAAACGGGTCTCCCCAATCTAGGGAGAGTTTGTTCCTATTGGCTATCTTGCCGGTAGCCTTTATGCTCCGCAGTACCAGATTCCCACCTCGAATTATCGCACCTTTACTTTTTTCTTATAATATCGAGAAATCCACTGTTGATAGGCGGTCGTGTGCATCCTTGCCACATCCCGTGCTTCTTCCAAGCAGGTCCAAGTGCTATCTGAGTCGCTTAGAATTGTCAAGCGGGTCAGAGGCCTCAACCCAGAGGCTAGGGAGCCCGACTCGATTGGGATGACCGCCTCAGTTCCGTAGCAAAGACTGTAAGGGGTTTCGCACGTTGGCTCATTGGGTGTTGTTCGGTATGACCATAGCACAAAGGGCAGTTCGTCAACCCAAGAGCTTCCTACGTCATCCAATTTGGTGTTTAGTCCATGCAATAGGGTTCGGTTGGTAACCTCTATCTGCCCGTTTGCCTGTGGATAGGCTACTGAAATGTGGACCAACTAGATGCCTAGATTGGTACAGTACTTTATGAAATGTTTGTCAGTGAATTGGGTTTCGTTGTCAGTCACAATAACCTCAGAAATTCCAAATCTGTAAAATATATTCTGCCAAATGAATTTTGTGGCATTTTGCTTTGTTATTCGGGCCAGCGGGGAGGCCTCGACCCATTTCATGAAATAGTTGATACCTATTACAACGAACTTCCTCTATCCGAATGTAATGGAAAATAGGCCGAGAATGTCGAGCCATTATTGTGTGAATGGCCAGGGTGCCAGAAAGGTCCTCAGCTCCGTAGGCGGCTGACGGTGAAGGTTGTCATGGACTTGGCAATTCTCGCACCTCTTCACAAACGTTATAGCATCCTTCTTCATGGTCAGTTAGTGGTATCCTTGGCGCATCACCTTAAAAGTTAACTTCTTGCCACCGATGTGTGATCCACAGATTCCAAGGTTGATCTCACTCAATGCATAGTCAGCCTCCTACAGTGTAAGACACCGAAAGTAAGGGGTCAAGTACCCACAACAGTATAGCCTTTCATCCACAATAGTATACCAGCCAGCCGTCTTCTTTATGTGCTTGGCCACATCCAGATTTTCGGGTAAGGATCCATCCATGATGTACCTCCAATAAGGCGACATCTAGTTTTCACCGTCAGAGACTCGCATCGCCTCTTGTATTTCAATGCTGAGAGAGGTCAAAATCTCCCGCATGTCTCTAGAGTATTGCTTCAGACTCTCTGCTGCCGCTACGCTTACAAGCTGGTTGGCCTTCCAATTTTCCGTCCCAGGGATGTAAACTTTGTTAACTTTGTCAAACTTTTGGACCATGTCCTTTGCCTTTGCCAGGTATTTGGCAAGCAGTGAGTATAATGCTTCAAAGCTTCCATGGACCTAGTTGACAATCGGCTCTGAGTCACTATAGACGATCACGTGCCTCATTGAGCATTCCTTAGCGAGTCGTATCCCTACGAGCAAGGCTTCGTATTCGGCAATGTTATTGGTGGCCGAGAACCCAAGCTTCAAGGAGTATCTCACTTCGAAGACACCGGGGGTCCTCAGGATCAGTCCGACACCTTTTCCCAAGTTTGTTAACGAGTCATCAACATGAAGGACCCAATCTAGCATTTCAGTCTGGTGGTCGGCGTCACTAGCATAGTCTGTAACTAGAACTAGGGTCATGGTCTCGATAATGAAGTTAGTCAGTGCTTACCCTTTGACGGCCGGCTTGGGCCTAAACTATATGTCAAATTCACCCAATTCAATGGCCCACTTAACTAGCCGTCCTAACATGTTGGGGTTTTATAGGATACCTTTTCATGGCTGGTCGATTAGGACAACTATCCTATGTGCTTGAAAGTAGGGCTACAACTTTCTTGCTGAAAAGATGAACGCCAAAGCAATCTTCTCAACATGAGGGTATCGAGTCTCGGCACCGATCAACGTTTTGCTGACATATTAAACCAGCTGCTAGGCATCAGACACATTAAAGGCGGTCTGACAATCAGTTGTCCATTGGAATCCGTTCGTCTTTGTCCCTATAACGACCCAATCCTAAAACCTGATAATTATGGAGTAATTAAGTTGATAATGATTATGATTAGGCTTAAGAACAATGGATAAATAGGTATCGAAGCAAAATGAAACAAATAGAAAAAAATGGGATTGACGCTCGAGTACCACTTGAGCATTGGAGAGGTGCAATTTTATGAATAGAACCGCTCGAGGCTCGCCTGAGGCGGAGCGAGAGTGGTGATGGCTTGCGAGGCCAACCCAGGCGTGAAAATGTGAAACCCGGGCGTGAAAATGTGAAACTTGCACCCGATGGCCGCTCAACTGGCGCTCGAGCGTCAGTCACAAGCCATGCACGTGATCAGCTTTCCTTCGGTTTTTAAAAGGGATTTGGGGGTTTGGTGTGAGAACTTACGACAGCAGCCAGAGAAGAGGAGAGGAAGGAGAGGGAAGAGAAGGAAAGAGGAGAAATAATCCGTTCCACTCTGATCCGGGGAAAAATAACGGTAGATCGGGCTCAGGAAAGTATACCTCTGACCTCGTTTTCCATTTTTGCCGCTTTTGAATATCTCTATTTTGTTATTTATGCTCTAAATCTCTTGCTCTTCGATATTTGACATAAATAATGTATTAATCTCATGACTTTTGGACTAGAATTCTTGTTTATGTATATATATTGTAACTTATAGTTCCGATTTCATGATTTGGCATGCGTTTTGCCTCTGTTTTGTGTCCGAATAGCGTAGCGCAAACCCTAGCTCAAAAAATTGGGATTTTTTGGTTTAAATATGTAATTTTGTATGTGTATTTAGAATTATAGCATCAATTTCATAAATAAATATGTATCTGGTGTTTGATTTAAGCCCGGAAGTTTTGTATGGAACCCTAGAACGAAAATTTGGAGATTTGTATTGGAAACTTGAAATTTTGATAATTTAAATGTTAATTGTTACCTTGTAAAGTTTATTAAATGATTCGTATCTGATAACTTTATATGACACTGCATTATCGAACTATGGAAGCCTTCTGAAATCATCTGAAAGAGTAATTGAATGAGATTTAGACTTGGCTTTGAAATATGATGAATTTAATTGTAGAATTTTGTGCAAAGGTATTGAATTAAATTAATTAGTAAGAAAATCGGATCTAGAACTGTCGTACAGTCAGATAAAGTAATCCAACATGCATTAGAACATTATGGTTTTGGTAATCGAGGATAAATATGGAACCTTTGGACTATCGAACCATCGAATTGAGATATACACTATCGAACCATCGGCCTTTGATTGTGCGGATTGAATACAATCTATCCTCAATTATTTAACCCCTCAGCTAGTGGGGTATACTAGTTGGCTCCCTAGGATATCGAACTAGAATTTTGAAGAATCAATGAGATTTAGAACTATTCTATGATTTTTGAACATGTTTAAATCGAATTATGCTTTATTCCTATTTCCACGGACGCCTCCGTTCTTCTGATTATCATGGTTTCTGTTCTAGTGTATTTATGTTTTATATGAAAGCACAAATTATGATCATAGAGACCTGTTCATATAGAATTATACTTTTCATGATTTTTGTATCTATTTCTATTCCTTGGTACTTTTTATGACCTTCTGCATTTATATTCTGTACGAAAGCATTTTACTTGTATGTTTTATGGTACACTATTGGGCTTCGGCTCACTTTTCTGTTTTTCCTTCCTTCCAGATAAAACGGTATAACTAATTCCTGACGAGCAAGAATAGGCAAGCTAGTAAGGAAAGTCTTGGAGTATCGAAGTCATCTTGAAGATTTTTGGGAAAAACTGATAGATTGCATGTAAATATCTAAATATGTGGATGGATATTGTATATGTGTATTGGTCACTATATGCTTTTATTTTGATTGAACAATGATTTGTGCTTCCGCAGGCTTATGTTATGGAATTAGTTTGCTTCTACTATTCTGTTTTGGATATGTACAGGTCCTAGATGACATCTTTTATATATTTTTGATTTAGTGGATAGGATTATATTTGAGCCATGGATGAAAATGGCAAATCGGTGGTCCTATGTATATGTATTGTAGGATGTATTGTTGTAATTATATAGTTGTGTGCATGTACTAATTATGTTATACGAGTTTTATTCTTTTTTATATTTCATTTTAGCCTAATTTTAGGGGAGACTCTACTTATTTTTTTCTAGAACCTTAAGTTGAGATTTGGATTTTAGCTTTTATATCTGTAATGACGGAATTATCTGAAGATAAAAAAAAATCTATTTCGTCACAGTCTCCCTCAATGCCTTGAAGAAAGGGAGGAACTTATCTCCAGACTTGGCCAAGAAGCAAGAGAGTGCTGCCAATCTTCCGGTTAGCCTCTAGACGTCCTTTACATTCCACAGCAGGGTCATATCCATGACAACCTTTATTTTTTCAAGGTTCGCTTCTATCCCCTGCCAAGAGATGATGAAGTTCAAGAACTTTTCGGAGGATACTCCGAAAACACACTTAGAGATATTCAACTTCATCTGGTGTGTCCAGTGTAACATCCCAAAATCCTGAAATATTTTTATCGGACTAAATTGGAATTATTTATTATTTTCGGTAATTTTGGGTAATTCGGGCATGTGAAAAATTAATTTAACATTATGAAATTTTGGAAGAATATTCGGAATTGTTGGGTCGGTGCCAGAGTGTGCCCATTTGATCGTTCGGGTATCAAATTTAAATCGAGATTAAAAGAAAACGTAATATATAATATTTTATATATATATATATATATATATATATATATATATATATATATATATATATAAAATAAGTTAAAAAGGGAAGGGGGGAGGCAGATTCGGGAAGAGGGGATTCAAGAGAGAGAGAGGGGCGAGGGTTAGGGTTTGTTGGTGAGAAAGAGAGGGGCGGACGAGGCGCCGGCGCCGGTGGCGCAGGGGTCGGCGGCGGGCGGCGGCGGCCGTGCGAGGTGGTGGCTGGCCGGGCGTCGCGGTGGAGCAAGCGCTCGTGGGAGCCCGGTGAGAGGAGGAGCTCGCGAAGGAAAAAAAGAGGAAAATGGAGGCCTTCGGGTCCGATTCCGAGCTCGAGCTAGTTGGAGAAAATGTAGAGCACGTCGAGGCAAGTGTTCTCATACCCACTTTCGTTCTCTTTCGATGTTTTGTGTATTTTCGTTGGGTATTTTGTGTCGATACCCACGGGGAATGTTAGGATATTGAAAACCCATGCCTTGAGGTCCATGAAAATGTAGTTAGTTGTCCGATTCGTGTCCGATTGCCGGGTGGGTTTTACCAAAACCTAACCCACGGGAATTTGGGGGTTTCCCGTTTCCCGACCCCGTATCATGAAATTGACCCCAAAATTGGAATCCCCACGTCCCAATGATGCATATATATCGGCTGTGGGTTCGATTTCGCACGTTTCGACCCGTTCGCGGTGTCCGGGAGCCTCTAAATCGGCCCTGTTACTGTTCACCCGAGACCGGAGGTGGATTTTGCGTGTTTCCACCTTCGTGAGATGATGAAAGAAATCTAGAATATGAACGATATTCCAATTGTGTATATATATCGACCGGATGCGAATCCCGCAAGATTTGACCCGTTCGTGGCATCCGGGAGCCTTGAAAGACTTCCGTAATGATTAATCCGAAAGTGAGTGGGAAGTTGCATATTTCCACTCTCGTGTTAAGTAAATTGAACCCCGAACGTGAAATATTTAAAATTGTATGCGAATCCACCGGACGTCCGATCTCAAGTATTGAACCGTATTCGGCGTCCGGTGTTCAAAGAGAATCCGATAATGTTCACCCGAAATGTAATGAGAAATGTAACGTTTAAATGATTAAACGTAAAAGTAAGAACCCGAATGTGAATCCGTGTGCCGGAGGTTCCAAAGTGAGATGTGATTCGAGGTATGAGATCTGGTTTCTCTTGTGAACTTGGGTTGATTGTAGTGAATAAGGGAATGAAGTCCATATTGTGATTAAGGGGAATTGAGTCCCTTTGGTGATTGTGAACCGTGATGTGATTGGAAGGGAGTCCACATTGTGCTTGTGATGATATAATCTCCCGGTTGGAGATGTGTTTGATGAGATGATCTCCCGGTTGGAGATCTTGTGATGGGAATGAGATTCTCGAGATGTGATCTTGTGTGGCAAATGTGGATTTTCCCTCTCCAAGTGTCGAACCTAACCTTGAAACTAGGACCCTGAGTCATATGGGTAGTATTCTTTAGTGTACCATATCCATCGTGGTGGGAACCCGAGGGATACTTGGCCACGTTGAATTCGTGTGAGCGGGTGATTGGTACGCTTTAGGAAATTGTGGAAGTATCTGGACCCCGGGGTGTGGGGTGTGTCGGCGCTACATATTGAGATGTAGTGTCGAGATGAAGGGTCGTGTGCTACCGACCGAAAGTAAGCCGTGGCTTTAGAATGTGTAGCTAACACATTCCTATCATCGTTCTCTCGCATCGTTGGCTAGTACGGTCTACTAGCCGGGGCAAAGATGATATAATAATGAAAGTAAATAATATCCAAACGATGAATCAAGTGATTCAAGATTAACCATGTGATGAGAATTATGAACCCAATGATTCAAGATGAGCGGTGAAAATCCAAATGAATCAGAAGAATGACAAATCCATGTGATCGTGAGAACTGTAGGGATCGAGCGATCCGGGTTGCTTCCCATTCCCCGTCCTGTTCCTTGATTGGAGAATATCCTCTCTCGTTTCATACGTGTCTTGAGGGGTGTTTATGATTTCATTTCTTTTGAGCTATTGGCTCACTCTTGCGATTGATGTTTTTCCTTTCAGATGAGAACACTTAGTCAAGCGCGAGGTAGATAGAGCAAGGAGAGAGACTTGCTTGATATGATTTGAGGACGGACGGCGCGTGATCGGAAGATTTGGACAATAGAGTTGGAAATTGTGGATAGCCATGAGTTAGGCGTTTGTTATTTTATGGTTTTATTATGCTTCCGCATGTGTGATGATTTAATTATGCTTACGTTTGTATATTTGTGTTTGGAGTTTTGATTAGTTAGATGGCATAGATTAGTAGGTTGAGTCTTGTGTTGGAGCCATGATGATGATATGGCTGTGTGTGATCTGTGTGGTGTGTTGTAGGCTTTGAGTTAAGCCTTTTGAATAGATGTGTGCTTTGTTGCAGGTTGATATTTTAACGGAGTTGTATTTCGATTTTCGTCCCAATTGCAGAGGAAATCTGTAGGATTTCCCGTTGAAGTCTATAGTTTAAAGTATAGGCTTAGGGTTTGTCATCATTGACGGAGGTTATTCAATGGAGAATAATCCGTTCCGTCTGCTTTCGAGAAAGAAGAAGATGCCTAGGTTTGATGAATTATGCGGAAGCTTAGGTTTGATTAAGATTGATTGTTTTGCCAATGAAGGTAGGTGAGGACTTAGTTAGTCCAGGGTAGTTTTGGTTACCCCGATCCGAGAACTTAGGCTAGTACTAAGTTAGAAACGGTGACTTAGTTCGGATGTCGGACGTCCTAGATTGTGTTCTAGGATTGGCTTGATCCGAATTGATTCGGTCTCGCCGAAAGTATTAGTAGTGGCTCCTTGTCGGGGACTACTAATACTAGTATTTGGTTATAGGTCGGGAGAAAGATGGTGTGTAGAGACACCTTAATGTTGGATTGATCGGTATTGATTCGAGGCCTAAGTTGATTAATCTCGGTTTGAGGTTTAAGTTTGACGGTTCTTGGTTGAAGTCCTTGGATTAGTATTTTGCTTCGAAGGGTTGTCAGGTCAACCTAGAGAGCGCGATGAATTTGGGTGGAGTTTAGTTGGCCATATGAAGTCCTAGGTTAACACTCCATGATTGTTTTGGAGTTGGAGGTGCTATGGTGTCTGAACTTCTGGGCAGTCCAGATCTTAGTACGGCGAGATGTGGATTTTGAGATTTGAGATATCGTTGCGGTGACCCCATGTCTGATAGAAGATATGGCGCGTTGCCCCATGATAGAAAGTGAAGTTAACCTCGGGTGGTTGACGTGAGAAAGATCTTGGGTCTCGAGGATTAAGAAATATGGTCCCATGTATTATGGAAGTTTCTTTAATTGATTTGCGTCGATGAGACTCTTGGAAGCCTGTCTCAATTGTGGATAGTCGATCGCGAGACACGAGGATGCCTTTAGTCACGGATAGGCGGCGAGAAGGGTCGAGTGTTTATATCGGGATCCTAGGATATGAACCCAAGTGTTAATGTCGCCTTCGTGGCAGGAGGAGACGGGGTTTAGTATTGTGACCTGATGTTGTTTTGAGAATCCCGAACCCATGTTGGGATTGTGGTTGAGATTGTGTAATTGGGAGGATCTAGGCTTGGCGGTAATGTCAAGAGCGACCTAGTATTCAGAAAGGCGAAAGGAAATATGGCAGCAGCTATTCACGGATGAATCTTGGACGAATGCCTTTCTGAAGAGATTTTGAAAACAAGGATCTAAGTCCGATACAAGTGGTATCGAGGTTGTGATACTCTTGGAGCTTGTGGATACGATCTGTTGGGTTAATTTGAATCGTCTTGTGGTGTCAATCTTGTCGTGACGTTTAAATAATTTATAAGTTATCGGATTGATTGCCTAGTAATTGAAATATGCGATTTTGGGTATAACTTGAGATAGTTAAAGTGTTAAGCCATGATCTGATCTTAATAGTAGTTCGGTGGGCGAACTGCAGTGTTAATATAACTGGCTTAGTAAAGGATAGCATCTTGCAGTCAGGTGGTGAGATTTGAAGCACGAGTTTACATTGATCGAGGTATCAAGAAATTGATATCGTTTTTCTTGTAGATCATTGGACCGATCAGGTTGTTCGTGAATTTTGGAATGGGATTGCCTAGGAGATTGATGGTTTGATGATTTTGAATGGAGGCATAATTTGTGGGCCGTTGTGAAGACTTGAGTAATTTTAAAATTGATTTTCCGTAGCGGGACATTTGTGGATGAATAGAAAGCCCGATGGTATCCAGGTTAAGGATATGGCCACTATGAAGCCCGAAAACGCCGTTTGGGTTTTGTAGGATCGTTGGCGTTTCATGAAGTTTTATGGGATGATCTTTTGACCACGTCTGGGTCAATGTTGAGGTTGCTTCATGTGGTAATCAAGGAATTAAGTCATGGATTATGGATGGCTGATAATTCGCATGTTCCGGTGAGAGAGGAATGCGAATTTAGTTGAGAAAATGCCTTCCTAAGCTTGTGGCTTTGTGATTGCATGATTTTGAGGACTTAGGATTTTAAGCGTGGCTGGTTGAGGAGGCCGATTGTGTCGTGGAAGTGTGCAGTCATCTTTGACCTAATCGGATAGGGTAACTGATGTTCATGACATTTGGGTTGACCCCTAATGGGTCTGATAAGTTCTCGTGGAATGTAATATCTTGGAGATAAGTGGGGGAGGAGTCCAGATTAGTGTTACCCCCACGTGTACGTCGGAAATTGGCCATTGAGGTTTTCTTTTGAAAACTCCAGAGCATTGTCTTCGGAGATAGGAAGATGATCATATGGCCTTGCATGTGGTTAGATTTGTCTAAAGGTTGAGAAAGTAAACCTCGGTGTCTTCCTTGCGAATGCGGGTATCAATGTTGAAAATTGATGCTGCGAGTTTTGGACTTGTATGTCTTTGAAGTTTCATAGAAGATGCTGAAGATGAATCGCTAGTAAGTCCAGTTGATTGGGTGAGAAAATGTCGTGATCTTGTTGGAAGATAGAATCGTATTCGGTTTTGGTCAGTTGGCTTGTAAAATGCCGACGGGATCTTGAGGTTACTAAGTGATCGGAATTTTGAGATCTGGGCAAGAATTGAAAGTCTTGTCAACTTTTTGGGAGATTGTTTTGATTGTGCCGTAATTTAATGATTTGAGGATTGATCAGAGTGCGCAGAGTAAGCGTTGTGGGCCCGTGGCCTAGAGATTTCTAAATAAGGTTGAGGTCTCGATGACCGATTTCTTTCGAGGCTTGGAATGAATTGAAGGAAAAGTCCATTGGCCCGTTCGAAGTGTTGATTTGGGTTGGGAGATCTCTGGCATGATTGTGGGTCAGTTTTGAAGTTTGGAAGATCGTTATGAGGTCTTCCTAGTATCGATGAATTAGAGAATCGATAAGTGACCGGTTTGGGCCGTTTTGGAAGGCTAAGGATTTGTTTTATGACGAGAACTAGGACGATTCCGATGCTTGAGGTTCTAAAATAGACGCTGTTCGAGGAATGATTTCGGTCTTTGAGGAGTTCACCTCAGATTTGGGAATTCGAGGCTCGTTAATTTCGAGGACGAAATTTTCATAAGTGGGGGAGAATGTAACATCCCAAAATCCTGAAATATTTTTATCGGACTAAATTGGAATTATTTATTATTTTCGGTAATTTTGGGTAATTCGGGCATGTGAAAAATTAATTTAACATTATGAAATTTTGGAAGAAGTGTGCCCATTTGATCGTTCGGGTATCAAATTTAAATCGAGATTAAAAGAAAACGTAATATATAATTTTTTATATATATATATATATATATATATATATATATATATATATATATATATATATATATATATATATATATAAATAAGTTAAAAAAGGGGAAGGGGGAGGCAGATTCGGGAAGAGGGGATTCAAGAGAGAGAGAGGGGCGAGGGTTAGGGTTTGTTGGTGAGAAAGAGAGGGGCGGACGGCGCCGGCGCCGGTGGCGCAGGGGTCGGCAGCGGCCGGCGACGGCCGTGCGAGGTGGTGGCTGGCCGGGCGTCGCGGTGGAGCAGCGGCAGCGCTCGTGGGAGCCCGGTGAGAGGAGGAGCTGAAAGAAAAAAAGAGGAAAATGGAGGCCTTCGGGTCCGATTCGAGCTCGAGCTAGTTGGAGAAAATGTAGAGCACGTCGAGGCAAGTGTTCTCATACCCACTTCTCGTTCTCTTTCGATGTTTTGTGTATTTTCGTTGGGTATTTTGTGTCGATACCCACGGGGAATGTTAGGATATTGAAAACCCATGCCTTGAGGTCCATGAAAATGTAGTTAGTTGTCCGATTCGTGTCCGATTCGCCCGGGTGGGTTTTACCGAAACCCTAACCCACGGGAATTTGGGGGTTTCCCGTTTCCCGACCCCGTATCATGAAATTGACCCCAAAATTGGAATCCCCACGTCCCAATGATGCATATATATCGGCTGTGGGTTCGATTTCGCACGTTTCGACCCGTTCGCGGTGTCCGGGAGCCTCTAAATCGGCCCTGTTACTGTTCACCCGAGACCGGAGGTGGATTTTGCGTGTTTCCACCTTCGTGAGATGATGAAAGAAATCTAGAATATGAATCCCGATATTCCAATTGTGTATATATATCGACCGGATGCCGAATCCCGCAAGATTTGACCCGTTCGTGGCATCCGGGAGCCTTGAAAGACTTCCGTAATGATTAATCCGAAAGTGAGTGGGAAGTTGCATATTTCCACTCTCGTGTTAAGTAAATTGAACCCCGAACGTGAAATATCGTATCGAATTGTATGTACGAATCCACGGACGTCCGATCTCCAAGTATTGAACCGTATTCGGCGTCCGGGTGTTCAAAAGAGAATCGATAATGTTCACCCGAAATGTAATGAGAAATGTAACGTTTAAATGATTAAACGTAAAAGTAAGAACCGAATGTGAATCCGTGCCGGAGGTTCCAAAGTGAGATGTGATCATCTGAGGTATGAGATCTGGTTTCTCTTGTGAACTTGGGTTGATTGTAGTGAATAAGGGAATGAAGTCCCGCATATTGTGATTAAGGGAATTGAGTCCCTTTGGTGATTGTGAACCGTGATGTGATTGGAAGGGAGTCCACATTGTGCTTGTGATGATATAATCTCCCGGTTGGAGATGTGTTTGATGAGATGATCTCCCGGTTGGAGATCTTGTGATGGGAATGAGATTCTCGAGATGTGATCTTGTGTGGCAAATGTGGATTTTCCCTCTCCAAGTGTCGAACCTAACCTTGAAACTAGGACCCTGAGTCATATGGGTAGTATTCTTTAGTGTACCATATCCATCGTGGTGGGAACCCGAGGGATACTTGGCCACGTATTCTTCGTGTGAGCGGGTGATGTCTGTGGGTACGCTTTAGGAAACTCTTTGTGGAAGAACGAGGATTGCCCGGACCCCGGGGTGTGGGGTGTGTCGACGCTACATATTGAGATGTAGTAAATCGAGATGATTGTTGCATGGATGCAACCGAGGGTCGTGTGGGCCAAGAAAGTAGTAGCCGTGGCTTTAGAATGTGTAGCTAACACATTCCTATCATCGTTCTCTCGCATCGTTGGCTAGTACGGTCTACTAGGGGTCATAAAGATGATATAATAATGAAAGTAAATAATATCCAAACGATGAATCAAGTGATTCAAGATTAACCATGTGATGAGAAGTATGAACCCAATGATTCAAGATGAGCGGTGAAAATCCAAATGAATCGAGAAGAATGACAAATCCATGTGATCGTGAGAAGCGTAGGGATCGAGCGATCCCGATTGCTTCCCATTCCTGTCCTGTTCCTTGATTGGAGAGTGTGTGTATCCCCTCTCGTTTGAGTTCTTGTACGTGTCTTGGAGGGGTGTTTATGATTTCATTTGCTGAGCTATTGGCTCACTCTTGCAGTTGATGTTTTTCCTTTCAGATGAGAACACTTAGCTGGCGCAGGTAGATAGAGCAAGGAGAGAGACTTGCTTGATATGGACGGCGCGTGATCAGAAGATTTGGACAATAGAGTTGGATCGGACTGTGGATAGCCACTCAGAGTTGGGCGTGGCTCATTATTGTTGTTATTTTATGGTTTTATTATGCTTCCGCATGTGTGATGATTTAATTATGCTTCCGCGTTTGTATATTTGTGTTTGGAGTTTTGATTAGTTAGATGGCATCTCTAGATCCCGATCTTGTAGGTTAGTCTTGTGTTGGAGCCATGGATGATATGGCTGTGTGTGATCCTGTGTGGTGTGTTGTAGGCTTTGAGTTAAGCCTTTTGAATAGATGTGTGCTTGTTGCAGGTTGATATTTTAACGGTTGTATTTGATTTTCGTCCAATTGCAGAGAAACTCATAGGATTTCCGTTGAAGTCTATAGTTTAAAGTATAGGCTTAGGGTTGTGTCATCATTGACGGAGGTTATTCAATGGAGAATAATCCGTTCCGTCACATCCAGAGCACCTCGAAGGCTTCAACAATGTCGAAAATATAATCGTTGGTGGTCTTACTCTTGACGAGCATGTCATTTACGTACAACTCCACATTTCGGCCGATCTGCTTTTCAAACATTTTGTTCACATCCATTTGGTAGGTGGTGCCTACATTCTTTAAACCAAAGGGTATGATCTTGTAGCATTAGGTCCCCTGGTCAGTCATGAAGGAGGTGTGCTCCTCATTTTTTGGGCTCATCTAGATCTGGTTGTAATTTGAATATGCATCCATAAAACTCAACAGTTCATACCGGGATATAGAGTCCACCAGCAAGTTGATCCTCTATAATGGGAAGCTATCCTTCGGACAAACTTTATTAACGTCGGTGAAATCAGCACACATCCACCACTTTCCTTTGCTCTTTTTAACGAGAACCACGTTGAAAAGTCAGTCCAGGTACTAGACTTCCCTTACAAACCCAGCATCTAGCAGCTTCTTCACTTCCTCTCGAATAGTAATGAGCTTCTTGACGAAGTGGTTCCTCCACTTTTGCCTGACGGGTTTTCGGTTGGGATTGAGGTTTAGCTTGTAGACCATTACTCTGGTCGAAATCACAAACATATCAACAGGGGCTCATGCGAAGATATCTATGTTCTGCGTTAAGAAGCTGGTTAGCTGGTCACGAAAGGGCCCGACAAGCAAGCCCCCTATCTGTATACATTTCTCTGGGCTATTTGGATCCAGGGGAATGAGGTCAGTGACCTCGCCGGACTATGCCTGCTGCAGAGTCGCTTCATCTCGGTGGTTTAGGTCATCTGCTGGCCTATCGATGCCATTCTAGGTAACTTGGGATAGATAACACGCTCAACCGATCACCTGGTCGCCTAACACTTCACTGATATCGCATGCCGTCAGAAAATTTATTTTTAGATGGGGTATCAATGTTACGGCCCCAAATGCTGCCAAGCATGGTCGGTAGAGTATGGCATTGTATACAGAAGATAGGTCGACAACCAGAAAGGTGAGCGTGTGGAACACTGTCTTGGGGTACATGCCCAAGGTGACTTTCAGTTGGTTGGTCCCTTGGACGGCCACTAATTCATTATCCAGTCTATAGAGTGGCCCTTCGGCCAGTGTTATTTGACTCTTTTTCAGACTCAATTTCAAATATATGTCAAGGTAAAGTAAATCGTATGAACTTTCATTATTGATAAAAATTTATTTTAGTTGGTAATCTACAGTACCATTTGAAATAATGGTGGATACAACCAGGGGGTCAGTATGGGAAGATATTACATGTGCCATATCATCGTTACTAAAACTAATAACATTATCTCCTTCCCTTGGCTTCTTGTGCCCAATCGGCTTCTCCTGGCAATCCAGATTGTGGATTTTGGGCGACCTAGTGGTCACCATATTAACCACTCCGGCCGTGACCCAGTTTCTTGGTTGTTGATGCTCTATCCTGTCTTCCCCACCGAACCGAGATTCTACTTGAATTCTTCAGGAATTTGGTGAGGTGGCCTCTCCAAATCAACTTATCGATTTCCTTTTATAAAGTTTGGCAATCCTCTATACTGTGGCCCGAAAATCAATGGAAGTCATAGTATTTCGTCTGATCTCCTCCCTCCGAGTTTTTCACCAGCTTCGACCACTTCAAGATCTTTTCCTCTCTAATCTGCATGAGGACATTCGCCCGGGAGTCATTCAAAGGGGTAAGGTGTATGGGCTCGAATGACCTTTGCATAGTTGGCTCTATCCTGGGTTGCTTCCGGCAGGAGTTGTCATGGCCCCCATTCTTCCTTTTTTCGTCCGTCGACCTAGAGTGTGGGTGTTCCACTCGTTTCGGGTTAGCCTCCTCCATCGTTATGTAGACTCGAGTGATGGAGTCACCTTCATAAAGGTTTGTGGGTCCTTATGGGTAGATATTCAAAAAAGTTGCCCAATCCCAAAATAGAAATGAAGCTGCTCAACTTCACCTCATCAGTAAGCTTTGATATTTTTCGAGCCTCAATAGTAAACCACCACAAGAACTTCCTCACATTCTCTCTCGGCCTTTTCTTGACATGGGCAAGGTACCAGGGCAGCTTCTCTTCTCAGTGGTTGGAGAGATATTGTGCCAGGAAGCTATCGACGAGGTCCCAAAAGCTCCGGATTGAATTTATTGGCAGCCAATAGAATCGAATCCGGGTGTCCTCCTTCAGAGTAAGAGGGAAGTATTGACACATAGCAGCCTCATTTAAGCCCTAGATGTTGAGGAAGGCACGGAAGTGGTGAAGATGATCCATGGGATCAATACTTCTATCGTATGGTTCTAAAGCCGATACTTGAACTTCGGAGGAAGAGGTTGGGTCCGGATCTCCATTGTGAAGGGAGACCTCTTCGGGGTGGAGGAGTGCTCGCCGGCTTCTCCTTTGAACATGCGCCTCCATATCTGGCTAACTTTCTCCTCCACCTAGGGACGTTGCAGACCTCTTTGTGATAAGGTAGGTCCTCAACTTTGAGTCTATGGCCGAGCGAGGAGGTGCCGATCGGTTGCTGCCACTGGCCGGTCGAGTAATATGAGAGGCTCCTTCTTACAAAAGGGGCCTCTGTTCATCGCGAGAGTAGCACAAGTTTCTTCATTTCGAGGTTTCGTGGTTCAGCCATCTTTCCAACCTGGAACGGCTTCTAGCATTCGAGGCCACTAGGACGTCAGAGTTACCCAAGCGTGTGGCCCTCCTATCCAGTTTCTTCTTTCTATGGCCTCTGTGCCTGGAGGCCGAGGTGTGGGCGGAAGTTGAAGGAGCCCCCTGCCTCTGCCTACCTTGGCATGTGCAGACCACCTAGAGCATCCAGGACATGTTGTTCATTTACTCCGCCATCGCCAGGATGATGGGAACCGGTCACTTTTCCACCTGGCTAACCACGGAGGGATCATCGTCGGGGAAGGTGACATCTTTAGCTAAAATGCTAGCTTGGGCTCGTGTTCACAATGCTTGTTTGGAAAATAGTGGTTAGGCCTTTCGTTCGAGTTCCCGCAGACGACGCCAATGATGCGTCCTGATCCGAGTTTTCAACAAATTTGGGTTAAATTGGGTTTCTGGTTCAAGCTGACGTCGGACCCAGTCTCCATGATGCTTCGCTTGGATCCTACACATCTCAACAAAAAACAAGACATCAAAGAAAAACGATGGGATTCACTCCCTGGTTTAACCTCCGACACTCAAGTTAGTTATTCGTCTTCTAAAATGAATAATGTAAAGACAGAACTTGCTAGAAATGATATAAGGAAAGGAAATTATGAGTCGGACTCGGAGGTAGCACTCATTGGTGAACTTTTGGAGGTGGTGCACTCGTTGAGTGCGGTCTTTTGGACACGATGTCGGCGGAAGGCGAGTAATGGATAAAGTGAAAGGTTCTTGTAGACTCGTTTGAAGGCGAGATTGCTTGTGTCAGTTTGAGAAATGAAGAGAGCATGTCTCTAGAGTGTATCCCTGGGGTTTTTTATAGCCATTCGACCTCGCCACCCTTCATTACACGGCAAGGCTGGCTGCTAGCTACTTGGGGGGATCCTTTCCATCCGTCGAAAAGATGTTGGTGCTATTTGGGCAACAACGATTGGAAGGAAGGATTCCTTCCTTCCTCGCAGAGATGCCGTATGCGGTGAATATTGGGGTTTCCATCGAGAGATATGCACTGAGTTAGGGACTTCCATTTAAGAGGAGATCACGTTCTGGAAAGATATTCCATATCGTGACCAGTTAGGGCAAGTAATTTTTCACGTGCGGAAATGGGTTCATGAGCCATGTCCGGTATGGGCCTCATCCGACAATTTGAAGGTCATCTCCAGTCAACGGGGGCATTGACCGTCCTTTGAGCCAGCGGGCCATACTTCTCCTGAGCTGATCACCTTTTTTGGGCCAGCCCATTTCAGCCACCCCCATCACTTTTATATAATAATTTGAGTTTTGTAATCCCATGAATAATTTTTTAATATTAAATTTCCATTATACTATATCACTACGTCAATATATTTATGAGAATATTACAAAACAAAATTCAAGAACCTCTAAAATTATTAAAAGTGAAAAAAGCGACAAATGGGAAGGAGAAAACAAAAGAAGAGAAAAAAACAATCGAGAAAATAAAGAGAAGAGAGGAGAAGATATCAAATCCCACTGTAGTAGCATAGGCTAACAATAAATATTTTTGTGAATTTTTATTTTCATACAATTTTTATTATCTATTTTAGTCAGAAAATTCATAATTCATGCAACAATACTGTGAATATTTTTTACTCGATAAAAATTAATAACCAAAAAAAGAGTTTGTTTATTGTTGTATCAGACCGTCATCCCCCCGGTTCATGCCCTCCAACATTGCCGGATAAACTGGGCCATGGCCCAAGATGAAAGAATTTCGACCATCTGAGAAACTTGCTTTTATAAGATGGGCCGTGGCCCAAATCTTCAACTGAGAAACTTGCTTTTATCAGAAGCTAGACAATAAGTTATACAGAAGGTGGCCGCCTTCAACGTTTCTGATTAGTTGAGTGGTTTTCAAGCTTGAACTGCAAGCTCATAGATGCCAGCCTCGAAGAAGAACGCCTTTAATCTCCACCATATTGGATTTGGATGGCATACCTCTCCAATCCTCGCTATTAAATTTCATTTAGTGATAGATATTTTAATATATACAAAATTATATGTATTATTTTATGAATTTTTTTTATAATTTTAATATTTATTAATATTTCATATAATAAAAATTAAAAAAATAATCATTTATATAATTTTTTAAGCTTTAAACCTTATTTATTATGTGTTTTTATCTAACAGACAAAAAAAAGATGCATTAAGCATATATCCCTAAAGAAATGTACTATTCTTAAATCCTGACTGATACATTTTTGAATCTAAATTGCCGAATAAATTAAAGAGTCATCTTACTCGGGTGTCTGATTAAAAAACGGGTCCGATCTTCATTACTCTGAATCTAAATTTTATACACCACAACAAACGAATAAGAAGTAAGAAAAATACATGATTCGTTGTTCGATATATCTCCTGATACTATAGGTCAGTATTCTTTCTATTTAAGAGAGCAAGATTTGATAAAATAAATGCGTAGATGTAAGTGGATGAGGATTGAGTATTTGATAAAATATTGTGCTCTGTAGGATACGCCCAGACAGGTGAGTGGCTTTTAAAGTATTACACTCTTAAGAGAGAGTGGCTCTGGGAGTATTCACTCGTATGGAAGAATGTTTTTAAAAATGTTATGCCTTGTTTGCTTGTCTTAGTATTCGTCCGTAAGAATATTTTTTTGAATACCTTATTTCTGTGGGGGTGATGCCGTATACATAGTAAAGGGTGTCGTTCGATTGGCAAACCCTTATTTAATATATAGGCGTTACATCTCTACAATTATTAGTAAAATGACTCATATAACTACCGACTACATTTGATGGTTGGACTATACATTTTTCGATAGATAGATCGGTGTGATAACTATCTGTAATACCCTACTGATTATCCATTAATATTTATTTGTTATTGGACGATTTGAGTCACACATTTTGGATTAATCGCTGCGCCTTTTGCTTATTAGGCTCAATGGGTTTTTTAAAGGGCCGCCGTTATTTAGACTTTTCTTCTTTCTAGGTACTGGATTTCTGAGTCAATCCGTGTACTACAGTACCCATCATTCACCACCAATGATGTCCCCGTCAAACTTAATTGAAAGAAATTGATAACATGTCACTGACTAAAATTAGACCGTGTGATATACAGAGTATAAAAGTCACAATTTGTAATCCAAACGAGGTAGATGATTCTCATATGTGACAAAGTTCGACCCTAAAAATTAATGAGGATTAATTTTTAACTGTACTTGTTTATAGTATCATATAATTTGATCAGATCCTTTCAAATTTCGGATAAGCAGCCCACTTTTTGTGATGCCTGCCAATGGGGTTGCTCTTGGCTGTTAATTCATTCGGGCTTTTGCTGAGCCGTTGGTATAGTAATTTGAATAATGATAAATATATCTTTATTAATCTTTCTTCATTTACTATTTTAAATTCACATATTAAGATACTATTTTAAATTTAACGTCATTTATTTTTGGTATACGCACGCCAGGTTATTATATTTGTTCAATCATTTCTGAAAATTTAATTTCATACCCTTTTTCAATGAATTGAGAAACAATTTAATATGTCAAATAATATAAGTGATGGTATGCCAATAGTAGACCGGCCTAAAAAGGAAAAATGACCCAAATCCACAACGGCTCATTAGTGTCTGGACGATTAACGCTTGCCATTAACCGGTCAAAAGGCCAATAAATCAGGAGAAGCCCAAAAACAAGACGGCCCACTTGGGCCCAAAACAGTTAATACTTCTGTTGACTGAAATTATACAAGACAGTTAACGCTTTCATTGATTAGAAGCATGACCAATAGGTTGTCTTCAAACCATGCCTCGAGTGGGCCAAGCTCAATTTGGCCCATGCGACCGTCCTCAATCAGCAGCGATCTTCTCCCCTAATTTAGTACCCTTCACAGAAAGCAACCTCAATGGCAACAGTCATCAGCAAATTCAACGTGCATCCCTAAAGGAAGACACCAGAATCCTTTACCCGTATGCTGGAAATTCTAACGGTTACAGAACGCAGAAAGAAGGCAATCAATCCAGCGATCGTTACTGCCATAAAAGCTTCATGAAAATGCAATAATCCCAACTGAGTATGGGAATTAAACCCTTTTGCACAAAGAAGGTAGTTCAAAGCAACGCCTATAAAAGGTCATAGAGTTATCACTCCAAGACATGCCTTTATTCGCCCACAATAAGCTCACACATTTCAGACTACAAACACCTTCTCTCTCTCTCTCTTTACGACTACGTTTCCAACAAATACAGTGCTTAGAACTAGTGCTCCTCACGAACCAACAAAGTCTCTCTCAATAAAAGCATACTCATCTTAAACACTCTCTGCATTTTCTTATATTTTTTGCTTTTACCTTCTTAATTCGAAGGTTATTTACTAATTTGAGCGTCGGAGTGTTTACGGTGGGATAATCTCCCGCTGTTACCTAACCTCTCGTTCGTAGTTGTGGTGTGTAGGATCCAAACTCAGTAGACGGAGTCAAACTCAAACAACTGATTTGATCCGAATTTGTTTGAAATTAGAATTTAGAACGTATCAACAAGTATATGTCCTTACTAGTCATTTTATATCTAAAATATTTAGAACGTATAATCAAGTATATGTCCTTACAAGTAACTGTAATCAATTACTATAGTGATAACAAATAACTACAATAACAGCTCTAACTTCTTGGTGCCTTAGTTGTCGGAAATTTGTGAAAATACTTTTTAAATAATTACTGTACAACTCTTTTATAAAAGAGTTGGATTTTTTAAAATATTTTAAAATAATTTACTTCATCACGCATATAAAAATTAAAACAATATTTATAAAAAGTAAATAATTAAATATATATTATATTCTTTTTTTCTAGAAACAAATTTTATACTATTTGTATTTTATTAATTCCAAGTTAAAAACTATATTTATTTATTTTATCTTTAATAAATATTATTCAAAATTTTTATTGTGAATATGTCATTCCAAATGTATAATTATAAACGGATGGTACAGTAGTTGCAAATTTATCAAAATTATACGTTAATTATATATTTATTCTCGTAAATGATAAGAGTGAGAACGAATCCTCTTTTCTGACATGTCCACACTGTGTATAGACAATTTTGAGTAAAGTTCACAATTATTAAGATGTATTTAAGAAATTAATAATAGTAAAATAAATTAAAATAAAAAAAGTCATAGATATATAGAAAAAAGTTTTAAAATTTTTAAAAAATATGATTGAAAAACAAAAGACAACTACAAATCAGTTATTTAAAATCATAATTAAAATTCTTTAATATATATAATAATTAATGAATCAAAAAATATAATAGATCTATACTAGTCCCTTTGCTATCATCAGATATATCATTTAAAATTTAGATTAAATCGTATAGTAAACATTTTAGATTAGATTTTTAACCAATTTGATCACGTATAATAAATTTAAGTCATACTTAATAATTATATATATATATATATATATATATATATTTATTTTTGTTTGTTTATTAACACCAACCGTTAGAGTCCGTCAACACCCTTTACTTTTGTGTTACATATTCAGATAAATTTTTATTTGAACAAAAAGTTAAAGTGCTTCTTAGAGATTTTTGCAGTATGATTGCACGAGTTTTTGCATGAACAAAAGTGTCGTGAAATATTCCAGGAGAGAGTTGCATGATATAATTTTTTTTTTATTTGATTTATTTTTAAAATATTTTAGTTGTTGCAATGATTCAAGTTGCAGATTTTTAGATTCATCTTGCGCGATGTGTGCTTAAGCAGGTGAGATAGGGCTACAAATTTTATGCTATAAATTGAGGTGAAATAGAAGCCTCATTTAAAACACAATGGCACATAAGAAAAGGAAAATATGAGAGGAAAGAAGAATAATAAGCTTTGACAAGAACTTGATGTCTAATTCGTGGTACATTCTTCATCCATTATTATTCTTATTATTATAAAATATATATTATCAATTATTTTTATTTTAAATATTTTTTTTATTGTTTGTAACTGTGGTTTGTGCACTTATATTATGATATATACCTACGTATTTGGATAAATATGTTGAGATGGGGTTGATTCAAAATATTATTTATAACACGATATCAAATTTAATAGATAACTTTAGAAAGATAATTAAGTAATTTTTTTTTTTAGGTTTAAAAGAGTTTTTATATAAAAAAAAATTACTCATATAACTTATTTGCATAATAACTTAGGTCTTTGTTGTCACCTATGACTCCAATTGAGTGAAAATAAATGGTTTGTAGTGCCAAAATTTTCCTAGCATAAGCTTTATATTATACTTTACGCTCTCATAAGTTGTTAATTATTAAATTTTACCTATTAAATTTTTATAAATAATAAATAAATAAAAAAAATATAAGGCACGTCTCCCTAAAAAATAACCACACTGAAATCATCAATGACGTTGAATTTCTTCTCAATTTAAGAAAGAGAAACTAGCCTGTCGGGTTGCTTCCCATGGTAAAAATTATGCATTGCTGTCTACGTTTCCAACCTCTCAAATGCAAATAGACGTTTCAACTTTTTGAAAATTAATCTATTCGAATTTGTTTAACATTAATTCTTAAAAATTATTAAATTTTTAGTAGTTTACTTTGAAATAAATAAGAAGGCAGTATTTTTTAAAGAGCTACAATTTATTTTCTTTTTCTAATTTAAAACATTATTATTTAAATTAATAATTATAATTTAATTATTTTTTAAAATATAAAAATAATTTATATTTTTTAAAAAATTAGAGCCACTCGCAATCCGATAAAAGTCGGACAGACAAGGACTGTTAAACGGCCCTTCAATCCGCGGCCGTAGATGTCAAGACTGGGCGGCGAAGTAGAAACAGGCACAAGTGGCCAAGACGATTCTCAATCGACAATATCAATCAATCAAGAAATTACAAATTAATCACAAATATCTACGACCCAATCTCGTAGGAAATTTTGCCAATCATTCCGTTCAGTTTGACATATGACGTGCCATATTTGAATCGTTGAGTTATAATGAAACAGCATTTATCCTTCTTTATATCTCTTAAGATCTTGTCTAACCTTTACATGTTTTTTTTTTTTTTTCAACTTTTGTTTTGATAGAATTATACGTAAAGATTAAAAATTAATATGAATTTTAGCGTTCAATCAAACGCCGACAACATGCATGCACGTCGCTATTCTTTGACATATTCAATTACTTTAATACCCAGAATTGTATCCTCTTTTTTTTTTTTCCGGTGGTGGAGTTCGCCACTGCGCGTAAAGGGCATTCAAGTGTTACGTCAGCCTGAGCAATCAGACAATGAAACTTTAATAAAGCAAGCACTTTCTTAATCCAATAATTAACTTACTCTTTACAGAAACCGCCAACTTTCCTAAAGCAAAAGTAAGAAGAAAACCACCTCAAAACCTTACTTTACGTGGATGGAGAAACCAGAGAAGGGGAAGAGGTGACTGACGCATATGCATACAGAAAGCGAGAGAGAGAGAGAGTTACTGAGAAAGAAAGCTATTAAATTTCAACAAGGACGGAAATTCTAGTAGTAGTTGCTGTGTTTAGATTACGGAGTTAATAATGGGATTAGTGATTAATGAATTGACGTGAAATTATTGCATGGCCATGCAGAAGAGGACTGCTGTAGCTGACGGAATTGCAAAATTCGGCCAGTTTCCTTTAGTGTCCGTTGGAGAACAACGGACTCGGCTCTTAGCCGGTCGTTTTCGATCTGTACACATTCGCAGAGATGGACAACAAACCGCAATCGGTTCTTCGATTCACGATTTTCCAATTTTAGACGGTTCACCTGTTCCCTTAAATTTTCTAGATGTTTTTTTTTCCGCATACGTGACCTCCTCGCTGATGCCCGGTTAGATTCCATCCGTCTCTGTTTTCGTTCGTCCGTGATGGAACTGAAATTCGTGTTCGCATGGTTCTGGTTCAGTGCTTCTGAATCGTTATTCGAGGTGACGGGATTCAGATTTGGACCATCGGAACCTGATGCCAAACCGGCATGGTAACGGCTCCGATCCGAACTGTTGTCGGACTTGCCGGCTTCATCTGGACTGGGGATGGACATGGCCATGCTGATGGGTTCTGGTTCTAACAATTGATCAAAGGGAGTAAAACAGTCCAGGCTATCCCACGGCGTGAAACCGCTTTCGAAATCCGAGAATGGTATTCCGAGCATGGTTTCAGAGGGAGGAATGGCCTGAAGGAACGACATCATGGCCGGGAAACAGCTTATAGGGAGAGGAAGGAGGGAAGAGAAGGTAAAGGGGAGATTTGCAGTGTAATGGTGAGGTATTTAAGCACGAACCAGAGGGTGGAAGTGGGGTCCCCATTGTGAAATTGGTGAGGTAATTATTGAATATAAATTTAATGATTTAGGTATTTTAATTTAAAAAAAAAAATTATTTTTATATTATTATTTTTTAAAAAAAGAGAACTCCTTGACAATTAAAATAAGCGGCCTCGATTAGAAGTTACTACGGTGAAGATTAGCGGTAAAATATGAAACTCCTTGGAGAATCGGATTGGCGACAACAGTCCAAATTTTTAAGTTTAAAAATTCAAAATATGTGTAAATAATTTTTGTTATAATATGATTATTTTAATATTTTGACATTATAAAAAAATAAATGTTATTATTATTTTTTGTTATTTTAGACGACGAAATGTCTCTCATTCTACTACGGTAGGGGATGGGCGATGGCCTAGTAGAATCCTATTCTCTTTTGTAGAAGTAGGAATCTAGTCTTTTCATTAAGAAAATTAGAACAAAATTTGATAGTTTTTATTTTAAAAATAAAAATATATCAAAAATAATTTTATTTTTGAATTTTATTTTTATAATATTAATATATATATTAAATATTTAAATTATTGTTAAAATAAATAAAAAATATTTAAAATATATTATTTAATTTTTAATTTTTAATCATTAGCTTTTTTTCTGATTTAATAATACATATAAAAATATTATGGTCCCCAATCGCTTGCCATTTTGATAGCCTAGGGCAGGCGTCTCTCATTTTAGAGGTAATAATTAATAATATATAATAATTTTTAACATATATTTTTGATTTAATAATTATATCTATATAAGTAATTAATATTATATCTTTAACATTGTTATAATTTTTCTGTTTTGAAGAAATAATAAACACTTTGGACTTGGGAGGCTTAGTTTGGACAATTGAGGAAGCCTATTCCTTTAAAATAGAAGATAAATTTAATTTCTCATAAGAATATCAGTTTGATATCATTTAAATAATTATATATTTTTTAAAAAAAAATATTTTTTTAAATAAAAATTTTAATCATTTAATATTAATTAATTAATTTGATTTTTTTTAAAAGAACAGATGTCCTTAATACTTTAACTTCGTAGCGAAGAAACAGTGGTAGTCGTTCCCAGTTACTCCACACTTTTGAAGGAAAGCACGGCGGTCCTGTGGGGTGGGGTGGAGAGCCAATTGTTCGGAAAGTTGCTTGCGTGGATCCACCTAAGTGGTTTTCTGCTTCTGACAGCGTTTTTATTTATTCAATATAGTTTCAAATTATATAATTTATTATTTATGCTAAAAAAAACTAAATCTTATTTATTAGGGTAAGTATAAATTTTTAAAAAATATAATTATAAATATATATTAACTAATTAGCCATTTGATTAAACGAGTAGAAACTAAATTATTTTTCCTCTAAAATTTACTCGACAAAATGCTTATTTGTCTTAATGTATTTAATACGATCATATTGAAATGGGTTATAAGATATCACAATTGCAACTTTGACGTCACAAAATAATTTCATTTATAAAACTGATTTCACCTTAAAAAATCTTTTTAGCCACGGTAACTCACAAAATCATTTTGCCATGTCCCTTTTTGCTTTTTACACTTGAAAAAGTTACCACTTTTCCTTTTAATATAACCAAGTTACCAACAACGAAAGTGAAGTATTCAGATGTAGATTTTCTGTCCAATATGCTCATTGCTTAATTGGCATCTACGTACCTAAAAATGTTAAGATGACCATCTTTTAGGAACATGGCTCCTTTACATGGAATAGATTTTAGATAGTGAAGAACCCTAGTTACTACATTGATATGATCTTCACAAGGATTATACATTAAATAACTTATAACGTTGATCACATAGGCAACGTCTTGGTGCATATGGGATAAGTAAATTAGCTTAGCCACTAATTTTCAATAACTTTCTTTGTTGATAGGTACTTAATCTGAATAATCTCCCGATCTATGATTCTGCACTATTAGAATGCTTGCTAGTTCGTAGTCAATTATATCTACTTCAGAGATAAATTTTAACACATTTTTATTAGAAAAGACATATACGTCTTCTCGATCTGATTACCTCTTTCCCCAAGGGATAATTGAGTCTTCAAGGTTCTTTATTTCAAATATTTTGCTCAACTATTTTTTGGATTTTAGAGATTTATTCCCTATCATTTTCTATGATAATTATATTCTTTATATATATTATCAAAGCTATTAATTTCTTAATTGATGTTATAGGAAGAGGGTATGATCTCAATTACTTTGTTGAAACCCATATTTTTTCATGGCCAAGCTGAATTGTCATGTTCTAATTAGTCAAAGTCATATTTATTTTATTTTGATCCAACTATTAACTTTAAAACAACTTTTAATATTTAATTATTTAAAATTTTGATTACTTTTCATTGATCAAAGACTAATTTAATATTGGACATGAACCTAAAAAAGATTAAATATCAATAAACAATTTAAAAATAAAATATTAATACAATTTATAAGATTTTTAATATCACACTTGAAAGTGATCATAATACCGACAAATATAACCTCAAACTAAACATACAAAAAAGCATCAATACTAAATCAAAATAAATAAATTCACAATTCAAATAAACTGTTGAACACAATTAAAAGGCATGCCCAAATATGAACATAATACACAATCATAAGTTGGTTTAGACAAAATTTTAAATAAATTGAGACTAATTATATAACTACTTTCAGATTTTTACATGATATAAAATTGATATTCAAAATTTTTAAATTTTTTTAAATATTCATCTCTTCAATCCAATTTCTTAATAGTATAACTCAGAATCCTCTAATCTAAGAGACTAGTAAAAATTAAAATATATCAGAATGAAACATGATCCAAATAAAAAAACAATACTATAATTTATAAATATATCATATATAATTTTAAATTGATAATTAAATATATCAAATTGTGTATTAAATAGATATACTTAAATCATGTTAAAGTTTGTTGACCAAGGATCAATAATTGTGTCACCAATAAATGGTGATTATTAAAACTCAGGTTATATATGTTTTCAAATAAATAAGGATTATATACTATAATTCAAGACCTATAAATAGATAGCCATACATATAATTCTATAAATAAGGATAAACACTGCTTTTAACACACGAATGATATGTTTAAATTTTAATTATTAATATAATATATGAGAGTGAGAATATATGCATGTGAAGTTTAATCATTATATATGTGAAATTTGAGTATGTATAGATATTTAAAATAAGAAATACTTATATAGATTAAAAATAAAAATTGCAACAAAAGAAGGAAGAATTTGAATACATTTACTTTGAGTTTAAAATCACAAAAAAACTATTTAATCTTACTTAATTTCTATTTTTCTAACATCCTGTCTTCCCCTCTTTTCTTTCTTTTGCTTCTTTTTGAATTTTGAAGAAAATGATGAAATTAGTCAAATGGAACTTTATATAGAAAATTGATATATATGTGCCTGTAAGACGTGCCAAGTGTTGAAATAGAAATTTTATAGAGCATAGACGTTTGGCAGGTGTGTATTAGGCCTGTACATTCTACCTTGAATACACACATATATTTCTCAAACATAGACATTTTATTTAAATAACATAAGTATCCTAGAGATATCATTTAAACGTATTTTTACCATTTGAAATATGCATGTATGAGTATCAAGAGTTTGTTAGACGATAGTTAGCTTAATATGACTTGATTAAAAAATTAACTTTAATTCAAAACCTTATTTAATATCTATATTTTTATTAATTTAATTTAATTTATTATCATTTTGAAATATAAATTTAAAATTCATATCTTATATGAACTATTTGAAACAAACCTTAGGTAATTGTTTTAGTTCACATAATACTTACAATTTTTACCTAAACAAGTTATCAATCACAATAGCACGAATTGATAATATATATATTTGAAATCGAGTATTTATTAAAAATATTAAAATTTTTATTTATAGTAACCAAAAGTCGGCCCAAGCTAACCCGTTTGTACATCCATGACCATTATGATACGAAATTAATACTCATATACTTTTGCATTATTTTATAAAATATTGGATAAATTAAATAGCTTGATTTTGATTATATCTAATAATATAATCCAAACGTATGTGATTAAGAAATGGCAAGCAATTATAAGCGCAAGCTTATAAATTGGAAATGGGTAACCCAACATGATCTACCAATCTCCACGTCAAATTGAGCAATTGCAATTTGACCGCAAGTGCCTAATATGAGATTCCATACGAAACCATCGATCATACGTTACGGTTAATTACTCAGTGCCTATTAAAGTTAATTTTTTATATAACAAAAAATATTAAAGTAAATAATTACAATTATTTCTCAACATTTAGCTTGGCCATTCATTTATAAAATATAGAAATAATAGTATTCTCAACTTATATAGCTTTTGGGTATGATATAGTTGTCGCCAATGAAATATTTATCAACAAAATTTATTCAAATATAAATATATTTATAGCTTACATGTTTTAGTGCCGATAACTTTTATTTTTTATCATTATATTGTATAATATTTTTTAAAATTAGAAAATTAATATTTTTTAATTTTGACTATCTATACATATTAGAATAAATATATAAATTCCATTTTAAATTAAAGGATTAATATATTGTAATTTAGGTTATTTATATAATAATAATTATAAAAGCTTTACTAATTTATATAACCTCCTTCTACGAAAAGATAACCCATGATACAAGTACGTAAACGAAAATATAAAATTAGTTTTTTATTTCTTCTTCTTTTTTTTTTTTGTAAATGTTTTTACACATAATAAGATACAGATTTACTAAAAATATGAGTATTGCCCATCTACGTTTTCTGTATTCTATTTCTTCTTTTTGTTCTTCACCAATGCAAACCCACCCCCGATGTCGACAATCTACCCGATCCTTTGTTCACTGTTCATGGTTCACTGGCCATTCACCGTCTTCTCTAGAACCCGTCGTCGATTGATGTCCTCCTCACCAGTTCACCGGATCCGTGGTTACAGAACTGTTCTTGGTTGCCAAAATCAGTCGTTGAACCCCCCGTTGCTCACAGAGCCTCTCTGTTGCCGGACAATTGATACCGTGCCTCACTAAATCACACCCCACGGTTACCAAAATCCTCCTGGTTAAAGAAGTCACTATCGCAACCTTCTATTGCTCACCAGAGCCCTCCATTGCTTGTCGTCGTTGCCACAATCGATGTTGCAAAGAGAAGATGAAGAAGACGACAATAAGACAAATGCGTTTCGATCGTCCTCACCAAAGAAACGCCGCGTCACAATAGTGAAACGCAGCGTTGCGCTGCTCCTTACCTAAAAATGTAGCATTTTCATCACAGGCCAATCAGCCCAGACGTACTAGCCTCATTTCGCATATTGGATCAGACCAATCTCAGTTAGACAAAGCCTCACCTCGTGTTTTGACCTCATTTTAAACTGGGCTGACCGCCGACATGGCTACTACCACCGACGACTGACAATTGCTGGCGTCGATCGTTGGCATCCTCCGTCGACGACAACCAACAACTGCCGTCACCAACCACTTCTTATGAGAATCCTTTTTGGCTATTTTTCAGGCGATGAGTTTTTTTCTTGTGGCTTTTTGGCCATTTTCCACTGGCTTTCCGGGAGAATGTTGATATCCGGCGACTTTTTCCATGAGAACTGCGCTATCACACTTCTTTTTGTGATAGTTCTCGTCACGCCATTGGTACCCTCTAATTCGGTCAGCATTATTATTTTTTTCACTATGTTTGTTTTATGTGATATTACCCGTCCTATTAAGATTATTGGCACTAACTATAATATTTGAGCCTAACAAATATCTATTTTTCAGATTTGTCATGGTCTATGATGATTTGTCGCTAACACATGAAAAAGACGTTTGGTCTTCTTTAGTGTTTCAATTCTCGTTAAATATATAATAAGAATAAAATAAATTAATTAAATTAAATATCCGATACACGTAAGGGATATTTAACTCTAGATGTATACGGAATTAATAAGCATGCACAACATAAACAACAATAAGCAATAATGATAAAGATCCGATTTTTGGTGACGAAATAAAACTCGATACCCACGGTATCGAGAAAAACACTCCGGCTTCAACGGCCGGGGAAGCAATGCACTATGAAAATCAACTTACGGCCCGGGTGGTAACGACGCTAACCTAGCCGACTTACTCCCGACACGTGATCCCTACCAAGGAACTCCTTGGATTTGCCCATGGCAACGGAACCGGACACCTTAGGTCTTCAAGCCACTCTTCCCTCTCGTGCCACTTGAATTGCCAATCACGAAGCGGATCTCCTTCTTCACGATCCAACGTCTCCAACGCAGGTAGAAGGATGGAAGTTTGAATAGAAAAAGTAAAAGAAAAATGGTGAGAAAACACTTTAGATCATGAAGCTCAAAGAATGTCTTTTGGTTTTCAAGAGAAGCTAAAGCAATTGAAGCATGTAAAGCTTTCTTCTCAAATGGGGGCTCAAAATAATCTCTCCAGAATGTTTATGGCGTCCTTAGGGTTTCAAAAACATAAGCCAATATTTATAGAGGAGCCAAAAACGCGTTCAAAAAATGCCGTTGGGCCAGCGGGAGCGGGGGCTCGGCGCGGCGGCGGCCGTAGGGTTTCGTGGGAAACCCCGAGGCCGCCGAGCCGGATCGAGCACGCAGCGAGCGGCCCCCATTCTCGGGATTTCGGCTCGAGCGGCCAGCGAGCATGCATCAAGCGGCCCCATTACGGTTTTAGGCTCGAGCGCGGCGAGCACGCATCAAGCGGGGAGGTTCTGGTTTTTAGGCTTGAGCCGCTAGCGAGCATGCAGCGAGCGGGCGGCCTTAGGGTGGGCTCGAGCGTGTGGAGAGCGGACCGAACGAACTTAAACCCGACAACCCACAACCCGACATCAAAACAATGATACATATGGTCACGGAATGTGCCAATAAGACAAAAGTCTCTAACAATCTCCCCCTTTGGCAATTCCGTGACAAAACTCATAAAATAAATAAATACAAGAGAATCACGGGTTCAGACACCACCGAGATAAAACCCGTGTACATGAAAACCTACGCCTAGTAATACAAAAAAAATACATAAAATAATGTAAATAGCTAAACGAGAGCTGCTGAGGCGTGTAACTGAAAAGCCTGAAGCTGCGAGGATTGTGTAACTGAATAGCCTGGACAAGCAGGTTAGTACCAACAAGACAAAGTATAATAACACTTTAACAGCATGCATGGTACATAAGCATGAGAGCATACAATAAAGCAACATACAACAATCCTCCCCCTCACAAAAATAAACAGTACTCCCCCTCAAATAATAATGACTTGAATTAATATGCAAATAACAAGAACTCCCCCAAAATAAAAAAAACAACCCCTAAGCTCCCCTTATCAAAAATAATCAAGAACCCCTAAGCTCCCCTTATCAAAAATAATCAAGAACCCCTAAGCTCCCCCTATCAAAAATAATCAAGTCTCCCCCTTTTTGTCACGAATGGCCAAGGGGTCATGTAGCTCACTCTTCTTAACCCAAACATGTCTCCCCGATGCTACTTTTTGATTTAACATTTTAACTTGGTCATTCAACTGCAAAATGTGATCAACAAGTTGATTCATGTTTAGCCCTTTTCGTTGGTTGTACCAATGATTTACAGTGTAGCATTGAGGGCGAATGTGGCCAACTTTTCCACAAGCATGCGGTAGGCACAAATTTATGGGTGGAAGAATTGTTCATAGCCTTGTGATAACCTCGATTAGATGAGTCAAATATGTTATTCACACGTTGAGGCACGGCCTTGATGACTTTGGGTGTGTGGGCATGATTATGTGAAATTTTCTTGGCGGGAATAAACACAGTTTTAGGTTTCATATTAGTTTGTACAATGTTCGCAACATACCCCAAACCCTGTTTATTTCCACCAATTTTTCCAACCCCGAGCATATGATCTAACTTTGTAGACCCATTTATGAATTGTTTCAAATCTTTTCGGGAGGCCTCAAGATCAGATTCTAAAGCTGTTATTTGTTTAGTACATGAGACTTTCAGATTCTCAATTTCTTGAGTTTTAGAATCTAATTCGGATTGAAGAGCTAATCTTTCTTGTTCCAGCTCAATGACCCTACTATTTAGGGTTTTATTTTGTTTCTTTGCTTTCAAGCATTCCCTAAACAGTTTATCGTAAGCTTCTTGAAGGCCATCAAATTCAGCTTCTGACTCGGCCTCAGAGTCATCAGATTGATCAAAATTATCTACTGAATTTCCACACATGGAGGTCATAAAAGCCATGTACTTGACCGGCCCATTTTCAGAACATGGTTCACCCTCTTCTTCTTCGTCATCACTTAGGGTCAAATTAGCTTTAAAGGCTTGACCTTGTTGGCGTTTAAGATTAGGGCATTCAGACCGATAGTGGCCAAAGCCTTTACATTCATGACATTGAACTTTTTGAGTAGTTTTTGATTTGGAATCCCTAAGCTCATGTCGATCTTTCTTCTCAAATTTATGTGATCGTTTTAAGTCCACATCTAGTTTCTCTGACGAATAGTTCTGTTTCCTTAAGAATTTTTTAAAATTCTTAACAAATAGCGAAAAATCATCATCACTACACGATTCTTCATCGGAATCCCGATTTCGCTCGTCCCTACTTGATTTTAGAGCAAGTGATTTATTTTTCCTTGACTGTGGCAAGGTGTGCTCATACGTCTGTAGGGATCCTACAAGTTCTTCGATCTTCATTTTATCAAGGTCTTTGCTTTTTTCAATAGCAGTGACCTTAGGTCTAAAGCGTTCAGGAAGTGATCTAAGAACTTTTCTGACAATTTTGTTCTCAGGGATTCGTTCTCCTAAATTAAACGTGGAATTGACAATATCATTCAATTTTGCATAGAACTCATCAAAGGTTTCATCATCTTGCATTTTTAGTTCTTCGAATCTAGTGGTGAGCATTTGCAGTTTTGAATTTTTCACTAGTTTCGTTCCTTCATGAGTGGTTTCTAAAATATCCCACGCATCTTTAGAAATCTCACACATTGAGATTCGTTTAAATTCATCGGGAGATACAGCCATAAAAATAGCATGTAACCCCTTACTATTCCAGTTGCAAGCATCAAGTTCTTCTTTTGACCACAAAGACAGAGCTTTTAGCTCATCACCACTTTTAGGTGGAGTCCACCCAATTTGGGTACTCGCCCATACACGCTCATCCATTGATTTAAGGAAGGCTCTCATCCGGACCTTCCAATAAGCATAGTTACTCCCATCAAAGAAGGGAGGAACGGAGAGCGATCCACTAGTATACATCTAGATCGGGGTCGCGGATCGGGTAAGTCTCGATACCAATTGAAAAAGCACGTTTCGGTGCTACCGTGTTTCGACCCCGTTAAATATATAGCGGAAGCAATAAAATAAATTAATTAAATTAAATATCCGATACACGTAAGGGATATTTAACTCTAGATGTATACGGAATTAATAAGCATGCACAACATAAACAACAATAAGCAATAATGATAAAGATCCGATTTTTGGTGACGAAGTGAAAACTCGATACCCACGGTATCGAGAAAAACACTCCGGGCTTCAACGGCCAGGGAAGCAATGCACTATGAAAATCAACTTACAGCCCGGGTGGTAACGACGCGCTAACCTAGCCGACTTACTCCCGACACGTGATCCCTACCAAGGAACTCCTTGGATTTTTGCCTTGCAACCTGAACCGACACCTTAGGTCTTCAAGCCACTCTTCCCTCTCGTGCCACTTGAATTGCCAATCACGAACGGATCTCCTTCTTCACGATCCAACGTCTCCAACGCAGGTAGAAGGATGGAAGTTTGAATAGAAAAAGTAAAAGAAAAATGGTGAGAAAACACTTTAGATCATGAAGCTCAAAGAATGTCTTTTGGTTTTCTCAAGAGAAGCTAAAGCAATTGAAGCATGTAAAGCTTTCTTCTCAAATGGGGGCTCAAAATAATCTCTCCAGAATGTTTATGGCGTCCTTAGGGTTTCAAAAAACATAAGCCAATATTTATAGAGGAGCCAAAAACGCGTTCAAAAATCTGCCCGTTGGGCCGCCGCTCGAGCGGGGCTCGAGCGCGCGGCGAGCGGCCGTAGGGTTTCGTGGGAAACCCTGAGGCCGCTCGAGCCGGGATCGAGCACGCAGCGAGCGGCCCCCATTCTGGGATTTCGGCTCGAGCGGCCAGCGAGCATGCATCAAGCGGCCCCCATTCTCGGGGTTTTTAGGCTCGAGCCGCGGCGAGCACGCATCAAGCGGGGGGAGGTTCAGTTTTAGGCTTGAGCCGCTAGAAGCAGCATGCGTGAGCGGGCGGCCTTAGGGCGGGCTCGAGCGTGTGGAGAGCGGACCGAACGAACTTAAACCCGACAACCCACAACCCGACATCAAAACAATGATACATATGGTCACGGAATGTGCCAATAAGACAAAAGTCTCTAACAACACAAAACCAAAATCTATACAAAAAGACAAGGAAACACTGGAATACTTTGACAAATGTTTTGAGCAATGGAAAGAAATTCATTGTAAGATATTTTCTTTATTTATTAATATATCTATATTTTTATTCAAAGCCTCATTCCTGAGTTTTGCAATGCCAAATTTTCTTAAAATTTTTTTATTAATCGATACAGCTTATTACAGATGGTTGAGAAGTATAGAGGTTATATACTATGTAGACACGACAAGCAAGCAAAGAATGCCTATATATACAGTTTATATGTATAAAAATGTATGTGTAGCTAGAAAAGTTTTAGAGTAGCTAAAAGAATTATAGAAAATCAAGAAATATGTATTTACTCTGAAATATTTTTGAATAGAGAAGATAGAAGAGATTTTAAAATAATCTTAAAAAAATATTTGAGAAGAATGCTTTAGTAGGTAAATTTTAATCATCCATAATGAATGATGGAAGGATGGTCTTAACCTTTGATAGAAGATGTAATATTTATATATAAATGGATGAATTTCTTCTATTTGGGACAAGCTTAGGAAGTTCAAGGAATTAGAGAGCAAACAATCCAAGTTAAGTCAAGTGAAGTGAAGTTAAGGAATAATGTGTAATCGAGGGATGACTAGTCTTAAAAAGCTTAATGGGTAACTTCTAAGGTGAACTTATAGGAGAATGTTGAAGAGCTACTCTATACTATTACATTTAACTTCAATGGTAAAGAGTATTTGCTATGAAAAACTTGTGTCACTGCATATCTGGGGATAAAAATATCAAAAAAGGATGATTTATCTACATTACATGGGGTGTGTTAGGCTGTGTTACGCAGGTGATCAACGAAAAGTATTATTACATGATAGTGCTCTAACGATATTGTCATTTAATTTCAATTAGAATTTAAATTTTATCAAATTTGTCACGACCCAAGTCAGACAACTGCTAATATTCATTCTCAAGATAGTAGCATTTAAGATAGCTTTCTTAGGTTAATTCAGCATTCCAAATGCTTAGCTTATTAAACTTTTTATGGAATACTGAAATTATCGCCAATTCATTTATTTAGGATAAAACATCAATAATAATTTTTAGCATGCTCGAGCCTTTCCACTCCATTGCACATTTCTATTTACACTTGACATTAGTCTCACAATTTATTTATGAGAAGACTCAACAGAATATTTGTTGTATTCATTCTACAGATTACTTGCTGTATTCATTCTACAGATGTAGTTATGTTACTATGTTGCCTAATTCCTACTCTAGTTGTGGCTTTTGCTTTCTTTGTATCTCATCAATTTAATGAAAAATATCATTATTGTAATGAAAAGAATTGCCGTATATTTGATTGTTCTAGGAAAAAGGTTAATGATTCTGGCAATACTCAAAAGAGAAAGACTCACATCTTTCATAAGTCAATGACTGCTACTTCTATTAATAGGCAGATTCTACCTTGTCATATAAATCCTTATCTCTTATCTATATCGCTAATGGTTCTCATATATTTGTTGATCATATTGATTATATATCTACTCAAGACTTTTATTTTTTGAACATCTGCCCTGTTTCAAACTCATCTCTAAATTTTATATTAATTGATCAACTTATTAAATGTAGTCTTACTCAATATTTTCTTACAATGGTTGTGATGTGTAAGATCAAAGGATAGGTCATCTCATTAGGCTTACGGGTAAATTGGTTGCCCTTTTAAGATTACATCTCTACATTTTTAATGTTCATGTTTCACTCACTCGCTTGTTATTGTTGTCTCTTTCAGTCTTTAGCACCATCAATTTAGTCACCCTTCTTGCCTCATAATTTGTCCTTCACCTCTAATGGTTATTTAGGCCAAATTACTTCTAACTCTTTTAATAATATATCTTATCGTTTTTATTTTTGCTAAAAGTAATTTTTGGCTTTTATGTATTTTAATTTGGTTTATTCTAAAATTTGAGGTGCTACCCCTGTTATCACAAAGGGTGAATTTTGCTACTCTGTTATCTTTATTGTTGATTATTTTTATTATATATGAATTTATCTTTTACATGATCATTCTGTGTTATTTAAAACTTTTCATAATTTTTGATAGATGATATAATTTTTTTAATTACATAATTAAAGTCTTTTGTACCAATAATAATATGAAATACACCACCACTTGCGGTCTGGACGAACATCAATAGGCACTACATCTCATTGATCATGTCCTTATAGTTTTTAACAAAATGGTCATACTAAATATAAGTATCATCATATTTTTGATACAGTCCATAGTCTCCTCATCTCAGCTTCTTTCCTAAGTCTTTTTGAAAAAAAAGTTGTCTTTACAATCATCTACACTATTACTACATGTTTGGTTACAATAATTAGGGGGGAAAAGAATTACAATTTCTGCGGAAATTACAATTTTTCCGTTTGGTTACCTTATAGGTGAAAATTTTTATTTCCACAAATGTGGGAATAACAATTCTCACCATTTATATGGGAATTGTTATTCCCACACATGTAGGAATAACAATTTCTACATTATTATTATTATTATTTTGTATTATTATTATGTTTTATTATTATTGTTATTATTATTATTATTTTATTATTATTATTATTATTACATATTATTATTATTATTATTATTATTTTATATTATTATTATTATTAGGTATTATTATTATATTTATTATTATTTATTAGGTATTATTATTATTATTACATATTATTATTATTATTTATTATTATTATCATTATTTTATTTTATTATTATTATTATAAATATTATTATTTTTATAAATAATAATATTATTATTAATTATTAGGTATTATTATTTATTTGTTTATTAGTATTATTATTATTATTATTATTATTTATAAGGTATTATTATTATTATTATTATATTTATTATTATTATTATTATTATTTATAAGGTATTATTATTATTATTATTATTATTATTATTACTATTCCCACCTTATTCCTCATACTATTCTACAAACCAAACAATGGAATACTAATTCCCATCTTATTCTATTTCAACAACCAAATATAAGAATAACAATTCCAACTCTATTTTCATCCTTTTCTATTCCCTGGAATAACTATTCTATTTTCACCTTATTCTATTCCAGCAACCAAACGTACCATTAATCAAGTTTTATTTCCTACTATTTCAAACTATTCTACATATAGGTGTCTTTATAAAAAGATACTCAATTATTCTTTTCTTAAAGTTTTTTATTATACATACTTTATCCTACTACCTCCTCATGAGCATACCAAACTTGACATTCTCTCTCAACTTTGCTTCCTTTTTTTGTCATGGCATTGAACATAAAATTATTAATACTACGATTCTATAATTAAGAGTCTTTGCATTTTTAGGAATGTTAAGCTTTAAGAATACAAAAACTCCAATGATGCCTCTTCATTCACTTCAGAAACTTCATCTTCTTCCTCGATTTTCATTGATTCTGTTGAAACGTAGTGCAATGGATCAACCTAAATAAAACAAATAAAGAAATTCAAGCTAGTGGCCTAATCTAAATTAATACGTCTGAGCCCAATATGTAGGGCCTGGACCATATATATTGGCTCAAACTGTTGGAAACTGATAATTGTCTTAATATGAGTTGTGCCACATAGATTAAAATTGCTCTATCCTGATTCCAAAATGGTGTTCATGGTTTGAAAAGGAATGCTCAAAAGCGACTAGTCCTGAAAGTTACCTAAAAAAGGTACTTGGGGTAGTGGTTTTGTCCCTGTAAGTAGACCTAATGGAGGAGGCACAGCCTTCAATTACATCTAAGGTATCAAGACGATGGCCTACAACATGGTTAAGCGCATCAAGTGCCAAATTTTTTAGTACCAAGATATGTTATTATATCTTGTACTCCCCACGCATTCAATTAAAACATAACACAAATATAAGCTATACATACGAAAGACAACTCCCTTGAAAAAGCACCCTTTGCCTATAAAAGGGAGAAAACCTTATGAGTTGAGCAAGTAGAGAAAGAAGGGCATTAATCCGTAAAAATGAGAAAAGATGATCACTCAATATTTTGCTAAACACTCACATAAGGTAGTCGTCTCTTATTTTAAAGATAGCTGTCCACCAGGGATACCCCTCAGTATTGATGCCTCACCTCTTATTTGATTAGGCGCCAAGATTAGTTGCTTTTCTAATTTTCTTTTGACAAATCGAGCATATATTAATTTAAGTATTTGAGAAATTTTCTAATTAAATCTCTAGAGCCTTTAACGAGAATTTTTTTATTTATAGTGTATAGAAAATTGGTTTAAGGATTTAAGTCACGCTTGGACTCGGGTCCCTAAAAGGTCCGAGTTAGATTGATTTTTTAATATATGCATTATTGGTGCCTTTTGTTGAAACATTTTATAAACGTCACATTAAGTTACATAAGACGCCCACAAAAGTTTTCAAAATTGGAGGATGAGTGTTTCTAGGGTCAAGCTCATAAAAGCTGGATTGCATCTTCCAACCGTCTAGCACCTTACATGTTTAACCCGACTTATGACCTAACCTAAACTATAAATCTGGTGACCGCCCAAATGGACAAAATGACCATATGATTACAACGATATATTACAAGGTCGGTGGCCAAGCTGGCCAAGGGAGCTTGATGATCCTTCTCTGGGATGAACCCCGCACAATCTTGGCCTCAGCCCCAGCCGCATCTACACCATACTCCCATCATAGTCAGTGTTTAGGAGTAGCCTGTTAGTGCTTAGGAGCAAAACGCCTCCTCTGTGGAGCAAAGAAAATAGGAAAGGAGGAGGTGGTCCCAAATGTGGCGTTACGATTGGTGACCACCATAAGTAGGGCCTCGATTCTTTGCTAAAAAAGTACACCCCTAGAACAAGACCGATGTCCAGTAACCGACACGTGGAGTGAACGTCAAGTAGTGCACCTCCAGTTAAACAAGTATCCACCAATCATGCTGAGTTGAGATCTTTTTGAATGCTCCAAGGTTGGTGGCCTCAACAAATATGAAAGAGAGAATCATGAAGCTCAAACAGCAGTTTTTCAATGATTTGACATCCAAGGCATTTGCTTCCCATGAAGGATCACCTTTTGCAATGGAGGTGTTGGACTATCCCCTCCATAGGAAGTTTAAAATGCCCAACTGGGAGCAATATGATGGAAGTGCCGACTCACAAAATTATTTAGACAATTTTCTCTCTTTGCTACATATCCAATGCCATGATGACCCCATCATGTGTTAATATTTTCCAATGATGTTAAAAGGGGACACCTAGACATCGTTTTAACAATTGAAGCCAATTCGATCGACACTTTCTAACAACATTTTTAGTCTTTTTTAATACAGTTCGCTTCCAATCAAAAGGAGAAAAGGCACCCTAACTCCTTACCAGTACACGTCAACTACCAGGGGAAGGATTGAAAAATTATCTAAGACGTTTCACCACCAAGGCTAGGGGGATCTTGAACTAACCGATGATGCAAAGATAACGTCTTTAATTGTGGCTTTACAATAAGGGAAATTCTACAATTCTCTATGCCTACAGTCGTCCAAGAGCTTTGCGAAAGTTGGAAGTACGAATGAAGATAAAAGCTTCTACTGTAGAGGCTAACAAGGCACGAATGATGAAATACTGGTACCAGAATTTACCTAATAGCACCCAGCAAGGGGTAGATCATCCAAGACCAAAAGGCAAAAGGCATGGGGGTCCCGGTGGGTCTCTACCATGATCACGACCCTGCTAGCTGATGTTGGGGATTTCACGCCTACGCCAAACACCTCTTGATGAAATGCAAACATACTGGTGCAATTAAGGACAAATGCATTCTTACATGACTGAAACTGGTTTGCGACCCAGAGTCATAGGATTAAACAAAGTATTTCCTTTTTCATAGAAGTTCGAGTTATAATACCGAATATTATAAAAATCCTGTGAAGAAAATCGAAGAACTTACAAAATGGGGACTCCTTGTTTGATTCATATGATGCTCGGATCGGTGTAGCAAGGAGGTGCATGACAAGACTAGCCCAAGGAGTAGCATGGTGAAGAGTGGGGTGCTAGTCGGTGTCATCAATATGGTGCACAGGTAAACATTCACATAATAAGACGCTGGTGGAGGTCTTGACTAAGTCGAGCATTGTTGAACCTGATGAGGCGCTGCATGTATGTGATAGCCTAACTTGGATGTCTCCATATTTTAATTATTTATAGGAAGATTTATTACTTATTGACCCCAGTGAGGCCAAGAAAATAAAAAAGGATGTCACATATACAATAATATGCAAAGATCCCCACTTCCAGAGTTAACTCCATTGCGAAGCCCCTAACCATTTGTATAATTCGGGCTCAACATATTAGAATCTTTTCCAATAGCATCTTGCCAACATAAATTTATAATAGTAGGCATAAACTATTCAACCAAATAGATAGAGGTAAGTTCTCTTGCTAAAATAACCAAACATCATGCGATATAATTTTGATGAAAAATATTGTATGTCAATTTCGGATGCCAAAGGTTGTAGTCAAAGACAATGAGACCTAATTCATTGGCAAGGCATTTTGTCTCGTCCTCAATCTTAAAGTATGATTATTAAATTCTTAATCCATAATTAACTTAACTTAGATGATCGAATAATTAAAAATGATAATATTAATTCATAACTTATCATGCGTAATCTAAAATGTTGATTAATTTAATAGCTTTTACAATATTTAAAATATGCTCAAATCTTGCAAAAAACTTAGGGAGAGTAAGGAATAGTGATGACTTCACTAACAAAGGGTAAACAATCATAACTTGGGTCATAATTGTTTCAACACAATTAGAGGTAATGTGATTGTAATATCCCGGATTTTATTTGAAATAATTTAATATCAATTGTGATTTTGAATATTTTGGACGTGGTAAAAATTAATTAGATATTATGAAATTTAAACTGACATTTGGATCAGTCGGGATAGCACCCGAGGTGCGCCTACATTATCGTCTGAATATCGGTTTGAATTTTAAAATAAAAGAAAATAAAAATAATATATATATATATATATCTGAAAAACAAAAATGAAAAAAAATTGCAGGATAAGGACGATTTCGGGAAGAGAGAAAGCAGAGAGGTAGAAGAGAGGAGAGAGAGGGAGGCCGGCGAGTGCCATAGCCGCCGCCACTGCAAGAGCTCCTGATGCCGAAAGAGGAAGTTGGCGAAACCCTCTTCATGATGCTACCCTCCATTTCGTACTCCGATGTGTGTAGAGAGAGAAATCGCAAGCCAAAGCCACGCGGCCGCCGCCGGTCTGACGCCGTTACAGAAAGAAATCGGTGAAATCAAGGCATGTAAATCTTTTCATTCTCTTTGTGGATGTCAATTATTGGGTTGTATGTGTGTATTTTGTGAAAATCGACTGAAATTTTTTGGTGATTTTGGTGGAGGCTCGCAGTCGTGTAGAGAGAGAGAAAGCCGTTGTCGGCTCAGTGCTACCGTCCGCCGCCATCTACCATCGAGCTTGCTGCTGCTATCGTCGTTGCTGTGGTTGCTCTGCCAGAGTCGACGCCAGCGTGAAGAGAGAGCGGCAGAGACGGGCACGAAGAGAGAGAAAGGGAGGAGAGAGAATGGCCACACGTAGTAGAGAGAGAAAGTGGTGATTCGGACACTTCGGGACATCATTTGTTCAGATCTGCAAAGTATAAAATTCAGGCAAATATTTGTAAACCCCTTCTTTGTTCTGATTTAATTTCTGATTTATTTTAGATACCGTTTGAAATTTTTTTACTAATATGCATGTATTTTGTACACCTATTTTATTTATTCTGGACATGCATGTGTAGTTTATTGGATTATTTTGGAGACTTTGAATATAGGTCTTATGATTTTAGAAATTTATTATTTTTCTGAAAGTCTGAAAAATTTATTAGACTCGGTGTATATTTATATCAGTATGTGTAATAAAAATGTACACAAAACTTGCATTGGCTGTACATTTTCACATGCATGTGTCAAGTTATGGTTACTATATTTGGATTTGGATTATTGAACTCTAACCAGTTCCCGACGGGAAGATTTATTTAGAAATCTCTTTCCACCGGTAGGAAAAGTTTGGAGTAGTGACTTTTTTTATTTGGATAATTTGACTTGACCTTAAAATATATTCGAACATCCTACTATATTTGACAAGTTTGAGGAATACACCCAAAGCCGCGGGTGGTAAAATATAGTGGGCAACCTTATCTATGGGTACAGAGTACATGAATTTTGGCCTAAGGTTATCGGGATTATATGTAATCCTTTTTCAAACTAGTCTTTAAATAATCAGAACCCAAATTTAGTGTATAATTTATATTTTTGTATTGATTGGTATTGGATTTTGATTTGGATATGGATTTTTAAATTTGGATTTGAGTTTCGCCGATTTTACCCATAGTTGGGCCTTGGTATGTCTCGTACAAATGATATTGACTATATGTTTTGATCCGAACTATTGGAATGTTTGACGCGGTGCTATTTCGGCTTCTACGCAAGCTATTGGTTCATCTGACTATCGAATTCTGCCCCAAATCACAAGCTGATCAGCCTTGAACTTGGACTTAGACTTGGATTTGGACTCGGATCAACATCGGCTTTGGAATTGGTCCGGATTACCTTTATTTTGGTATTATATATATATATTCATATATATATACATCATGACGAGGACTGTTTTTAAAATTTGGACATTTGATTGGACTTGGATATTTGATTTGAGTACGAAATTATCATTAGATTTTGAGATTTGGATCTTGAATTTCGGTTGAATTTATTTTATCTACGATTTGAATTTATTCTGAAATTTGACTGAATTTTCATCCATTAGACATTCCCTCTGATTTATTGAACTCCTTTTGATTAAATATGATACTTGTTGGGCATTAGGCTCATTTTTCTATTTTGTCCCTTTAGAGTAAAAGGTTTGGATGCATTGCAGGAGTTACGACGTGATCTATCAGCCATTCGTCTGATTCGGTAAGTTTTTACTCTATTATGGTTTAATTTGACAATTAATGTGATTGTATTATGGAATTGGTCAGGTACAGGCCTATGATTATATTTCAGGAATAATTTAGATATTATGCTATATATGATCATAAATTTTAATTTAGTTATTACCTCCTTTATGATGATTGTAGAGCATGTCGTATTTATTTGGTCCGGACGGTTGTTCGATGAGGTCTTGTATGAATTTTAATTTGTATCGGGTCCTATTTATTTAGTTTGTCACACCTAAATTTTGAGACTTATGATTATTTGTTTAAGATCATTTAGAATTTTAAATTTTAAAAAATATAATTAGTTATTTAAATTAACCTGCTTAGTCCGAATTCGTGATAGAAGTGGTATCAGAGAATAATTATAAGGAGATGTACTTTGGATTATTTTGAATAGATGATTGGCTGAATATTTGAGTATAATAAGTATTACCTTTGGTTGATAATAGAAAATCTAAGTTATAGAAATTTGGGTTTGAATCAGAAGGTCGAGTCGTAAGGGTTTGGGTATGGACTGTAAAGATGATCATTTGATAATGATGAATCGTACAAGTGACATAATGTATGATTTGATATAGTAGTTAAATTAAAATTTTGTTTGGTTTCTACAAATATATAAAGATTTTGTTAGATTTTACGATTTTAGAAGAGTAGTGGTTTGAAATTAGAGCTTGTCTGAAATCTCACAAAGTAGAAAGAAATTTTGGTCGGCAGAGGGGTAGGTGATAAAGTTGGTCAACTCAAAAACTCGCGGGGTAGAATGAGATTTTTAGTTGACAGAAAAGTTAGCGATGAAAGTGGAGATGAATGAAGATTCTTCAAGATTGGATGCTGCAGATAAAGATGAAAAAGTTTAAGTCAAATCAACTCGTTTCTCCTTGCTAGAAAACAAGACATTGAAGGGCAAGTTTGATTTCATTGGCAGTGATGATACTGATCGTATGGAAGTCTGAAGTTATAGTTAGAGTAAGAGAAAGACTGAAAATTGTCCATTCCTACTCATCGCTTTGATCGAGTAGATAGTCATCCCTGCAAATCTTTCATCGCTGAAGAATCGAAGGACAAAGAGTTCGTAATTCGATCTCCTAAAGCAATGCTCAGGAAGAGATTGAAGAATTTGAAAGATTTGTTAAAGCATGATAGTAGTTGAGGATTTCAAGATTCAATCTGAAAATAGTTGGTGTCATTCGGACGCTAAACTTATGACGAGGAGTTGGATCATACTTTGTTAATCGAGTAGGAGTAGTCTTGAGAAGTAATTCCAAGAAGAAATCGAGCATTAGAGTTAGAACTCGAAAGATAGATTTGTTTATCCTTCAGAGGACAAGTTAAAAGAAACTCAGGTGAAACAATTCTTTTTCTCGAAGTTTGAGTTTATAAGGTCAGCTTGCGAGTTTAGCGAGAAGAAGTTTGCAAGACGAGTTTTCTTCGTCAGAAATAGAGTCTGCTTCAATTGCGGCCAGATAGGCTATCTGTCAAGGGATTTTTTGAATTTTAAGCGTCTTGATTCGAGACGTCCGGATATGAGTCAGATGGTTCCAGTAAAGAATTTTGCATATATAGCTCATAAAGTTAGAGTCTGATCTTTTGTCATGGAAGACGATTTCGGTAAGTCTATTCCATTCTGCATTCAAGATATGAGTCTCCTGAGTTTCAAGGAATAATCAATAAGAAGGTTTCAGGGTTGATCTTGATGTAATGAGTTATCTGTTAAGAGCTGAGTGCTATTGGGCACATATGGCCACATTTGGGTACTATTACGTGACGATTGAAGACATTTTGGTCATCCGCATGTTTGAAGATGTTTTTTAGAGGATTCAACTAGATTGCTCCTGGATTAGGAAATCAAATTTATTTTCAATGATGTGCTTGGATCTGTATCTATTTTGAAGGCTTCGTATGGGGTAGTCTTGTTTTAATTAAAGAAATTGAAACAATAATTACAGAATCTCTTTGTGAAATGTTTTGTTTGGCCAATTATCTTGGCATGGAATATTTCAGTACTCTTTAGTGAATAAAGTTGGATCAATGGGTTAATATTTAGAATATTTGGGAATTGGATATGTATTAGCTTTCAATGATCGAGGATTCATTGGATCTAATTAAAAAAAAAACCTTTCAATTTTCTCTAAAATTGAGCTGTAGTCGAGGAATCCTTAATTGAAAATTAAGTGGGAGAATGTGCATAGAGCAGCTTTTAGGTCAATGTGTGGCCATTACTAAGTTTTGATGGTGCTTTTGGGACTATCGAATGTTGTAGCATCTTTTGTGGATTTAGTTGATTGGAATTTTTGACCATTTTTGGGTTAGTTATAATGGCCTCATCAATAATGCTCTAATTTAATTGAAGAATTTTGAGGAATAAAAATTATGGTTAGAGAAGACATTATTTTACGTTATATGTTTGTTAAGGTGATATTTGACAATTTGAAGAAGATGGGAGCTGTGGTAAATTTGAAAAAACCGGCTAAGGTCTCGGGAGTGCGGAGTTATTTTGGATCCGGTTGGTTATGATGGGAGTTTCGTTGAATATTTCTCGAGGATTGTAGTATCGTTGGCGTCCTTGGAATAGAGGCGATTTGTATTTAATTAAAGTGATACTTGTGAAAAAGGTTTTTAGAAATTGAAGAATAGATTGTCGTCGATGCGGATTTTATTGATCCCTAATGAATCATAAAGTTTAGCCGCGTTCAGTAATACTCTTAAGAAAGATTTCGACATGTATAGATTTAGTATGATCGGGCGCATTATTCAAAAAAAAATCTAGGATGTAGCATAGTTTGGAGGATTTTGTATGAAGTGCTATGGCAAAGATGATGCCGGTGGGAAGACTAGGTCAGAAGAATTTCCTCTTTGCTGCTAGGATTGGATTCTGAACGAAATTCCTATCTGCAAGAAAAGCTTTTGAGAAGATTAGAAATGAAGCCCTTTTGGGTGAGCTACATTAAAATTGAAAGCGATCAGCAGGCAATCTCGGACATTCTATATCGGTGCTTTCCCTTTGCATGTTTGAGAGGAGGAATGTTCACCAGAATTATCTTGTTTGAGTATCGCTGATCGGATGGAAGTTCGGAAGCAAATGAGGTTGTTAGTAGTTATAATGAATTTGGATTTGTCCAAATTTGAAGGGAACATCGAAGATTCTCCACCTTGTGGAATGGAGGGAGAATTTGATGGCAAGTTGATCATGTATCGAGGTAAGCAGGCAAAATATAAAGCGTGAGGTCGTGGCTTGTGTGGCAAGGTATATCCGTGCCTAAAGATGAAATCAAGCAGAAGAAGAAGCCTCGAGATTTGTGTTTCAGGATGTTATTCCCGAGATTCGTTGTTGGCATGTTGTTGAGATGAGAAAATTGTAAGATATTTTGATTCTGAAGTTTCTAATTTTGATTGGAGGCAGATGATCAATCAAAGTATTGCAGCGGAAGTGTGTAGACATTTAGCTATTTGTTACAAGATGTGATTTGAGGCTTCAAGCAGGAGACCGGATTTACAGTCCGATTTGAAGTTTGAAGTGGATGGTCAGATGTTTATGGAAGCACTTTGAAGAGAAGAATTTTGAGTCGAAGGTCGTCAAGTAATTTGAAGATAAGGTTCGTTGGAATCTTCCAAGTGTTCGGTAGGTTGAAGAGGCGGTCTGCATATTGGCCTTATCTCTAAATTTGATGTATGGACATGATATGCCCTATGTGATTTGTATGAGAAATATGTGAATGATCATTTGAATGTGCTTGGATCGGAATCGTCATCTATTGACGAGAATTTGTGTTGTGTTAAAGCTTCATTTCAGATTTTGGAATAGAAATTATCTACCATTGAGGATCAGATTTTGGATAAATCACTTAGTCGAGGAAGTGGTTTGAGAAGAGCGAGGATGACGTTGAAAGAATATCCTCATTATATGATATTTGAGATTAAGATTGAGTTGCATAAATTTCGAGGCCGAATTTTTTGTAAGGAGTGGGGAATATAATATCCCGAATTTTATTTGGGCTAATTTTATATCAATTGTGGTTTTGCGTATTTTAGATGTGGCAAAAATTATTTAGATATTATGAAATTTGAACTGACATTTGGATCAATCGGGATAGCACCCGAGGTGCGCCTGCATTATCGCCCAAATATCGGTTTAAATTTTGAAATAAAAAAATAAAAAAATAAAATAAAACATATATATATGAAAAACAAAAAAGAAAAAAATGAAAAAAAAATTGCAGGATAAGGACGGTTTCGAGGAGAGAGAAAGCGGAGGGGAGAAGAGAGGAGAGAGAAGGAGGCAGGCGAGCGCCATCACCGCTGCCACTGCTATAGGAGCTCCCGACGCCGGAAGAGGAAGTCGGCGAAACCCTTTTCGTGATGTTACTCTCCATTTCATGCTCCAGTGTGTGTAGAGAAAGAAATTGCAAGCCGAAGCCATGAGGCCGTCGCCCGTCCAACGCCGTTACCGAAAGAAATCGATGAAATCAAGACATGTAAATCCTTCCATTCTCTTTGTGGATGTCGATTATTGGGTTGTATGTGTGTATTTTGTAAAAATCGACTGAAATTTTTTGGTGATTTTGGTGGAGGCTTGTGGTTGTGTAGAGAGAGAAAGCCGTTGTTGGCTCAGTGCCGCTGTCTGCTGCCATCTGCCGTTGAGCTTCCTACCACCTCGTCGCCGCCGTGGTTGCTCTGCTAGAGTCGCCACTAGTGTGAAGAGAGAGCGGCAGAGACGGGCACGAAGAGAGAGAAAGGGACGAGAGAGAATGGCCGCGTGCAATAGAGAGAGAAAGTGGTGATTCGGACACTCGGGACCTCATTTGTTTAGATCTATGAAGTATGAAATCCAGGCAAGTATTCGTAAACCCCTTATTTGATCTGATTTAATTTCTGATTTATTTTAGATACCGTTTGAAATTTTTAACTAACATACATATATTTTGTACACCTGTTTTATTTATCGTGGATATACATGTATAATTTATTGGATTATTTTGGGGGTTTTGAATATGGGTCTTATGATTTTAGGAATTTATTATTTTTTTGGAAGCCCGAAAAATTTATTGGACTCGGTGTATTTTATATCAGTATGTGTAATAAGAATGTACACGAAACTTGCATTGGCCGTATATTTTCACATGCACATGTCAAGTTGTGGTCACTACATTTAGATTTAGATTATTGGATTCTGGCCAACTCTCGACGGGGAGATTTATTTGAAAATCTCTTTCCGCCGGCAGGAAAGGTTTGGAGTAGTGACTCTTCCCATTTAGATAATTTGACTTGACCTTAAAATACATTCAAACGTTCTAATATATTTGACAAGTTTGTGAAATATATTCAAAGTCATGGGTGATATAATATAGTTGGCAATCTTATCTATGGGTACAGAGTACATGGATTTTGGCCTAAGGTAATCGGTATTATGTGTAACCCTTTCTCAAGCTAATCTTTAAATAATCAGAATCCAACTTTGGTGCATAATTTATATTTTTATATTGATTAGTATTCGACTTTGATTTGGATATGGATTTTTAGACTTGGATTTGAGTTTCGCTGATTTTACCCATGGTTGGGCCTTGGTATGTCTCGTACAAATGATATTGACTATATATTTTGATCCGAAGTATTGGAATGTTTGACGCGGTGCTGCTTTGACTTTTGCGCATACTATTAGATCATCCGACTATCGGATTCTACCCCAGATCACAAGTTGATCGGGCCTTGAAGTTGAACTTGGACTCGGACTTGGATTTGGACTCAGATCGACATCGGCTTTGGAATTGGTCCGGATCACATTTGTTTTGGTTATATATATATATTCATATATATATACGTCCCGACGAGAACTGTTTTTAAAATTGGGACATTTGATTGGATTTGGATATTTGATTTGAGTACGAGACTATCTTTAGATTTTAAAATTTAGATATTAGATTTCGATTGAATTTATTTTATCGACGATTTGGATTTATTCTATAATTTGACTGGATTTTCATCCATTAGACATTCTCTTTGATTTATTGAATTCCTTTTGATTAACTATGATATTTGTTGGGTATTAAACTCATTTTTTAATTTTGTCCCTCAGAGTAGAAGGTTCGGATGTATTATAGGAGTTAGGACGTGATCTATCAGCCATTCGTCTAATTCGGTGAGTTTTGATTCTATTATGGTTTAATTTGGCAATTGATACGATTGTATTATGGAATTAGCCGGGTACAGGCCTATGATTATATTTTGAAAACAATTTGGATATTATGCTATATATGATCATAAATTTTTGTTTAATTATTACCTTACTTACGATGATTGAAGAGTAGGTCGTATTTATTTGATTTGGACGGTTATCTGGTGAGGTCCTGTGTGGATTTTAATTTGTATCGGGCCCTATTTATTTGGTTTGTCACACCCGAATTTTGGGATTTAGGATTATTTGTTTAAAATTATTTAAAATTTTAAATTTTAAAAAATATAATTAGTTATTTAAATTGGCCTGATTAGTCCAAGTTCGCAACACCGCTAATATTCAAGACTTTTAAGTTGGTCATCCACATATAACCCTATAAAATGGCCGAACTTTGCTTTTTAGATTCACAGATGATAAGTATGACGTTCAATTTTACTTATAATTTATTAAAACTTATCATAATAAAATTTATTAATTCTCAACAATAATTCGTTTATAATTAAATTAAAAACTCTATTAAAGTACAAATATATTCTTTATATTTTCAAATATTGAAAAAAATATCTTTAATATCAAACTTCTGTGAGTTTTTCGTTCTTATTTTTTTAAATATATATATATATATGTATTAAAATATGGATATACATGAATTCAACTATACAATTAAAAATTATTCTAAAACTTTAATATGTTTAATTTAAGTACATACAATAAAATATATTGTATAAATTTTAGAAAATCAATAAGAATAATATAATGTCTTCAATTTGTTTCAAACCTAGACATGTAGGAATATATACTTGAAAATTAAGGATATGCAAGAACATTTAAATATAATTTAAAAGCATATATGTGTATTATTAAAAAAAAAAATCAGCTTTTAAATACAATATATTTGAATTGAAGCTATGTATTTTTAAAAAAATTACAAGAAAAAGGAAATAGAGTATATGCATGTGATGTATAAATATTATATACACAAAATTAGAGTATGTATGAATATTAAAAATAATAAATATTCAAAGAAATAAAAAATAAATAATAAAGAAAAGAGCACTTAAATACGCATGCCTTATATGTGATATTATCTTAAAATATCTTGATTCCTCTTTAATTTCTCCCTCTATGGTGTTCTCTCTCTATTTCTAACTTCTCCTATTATCTTTCTCTCTCTTCTCTCCATAACCGTGTGAAAATGACTACAAATAAGCTAATAAGGCCTTATATAGAAAATTGATTTTTATACGTCTGTCAAGCACTTGTTAGATGCCAATGTATTAACCACACACTCTACAAGAGCGCACCTCAATTATGTATAAGTATTCATATTCTGTCTCAAATACGCACGTATGTCATTATTTGCATATTCGAGGTAATTAATCTGCCTAAAATACACACAAGCACCACAGAGTCATTTTTTAAGCATGACTTTATTGTTCGAAATACGCATATGTACAGGTTAGACGCTTGTCAAGTGTCACTCGGTCTAATGTAATCCGAAGAAAAAATTAATTTTGACCTAAAATTTTATTTGACTTTAATATTTTTATCAACTTAATTTAATTAATTATCATTGAAAATATAATTCAGACTCTATACTTTACATGTTTACACGTTGCTATGAAAATCTTTATATTCTACTCGTCCACATTTCAATCTCATCGGTAGAAAAATGGGCAGATTAAGGTAACTAATCGAGTCATTTTGAACCAGTTACATGCAAGGTTAGATAGGGCTGCTAGATCTAGGTTGATGAAACAACCTCTTGTATTATAGGCAAATCGGGCCATACCTTGGTCAACAATTGGAGAGACCCTCATCGCTCATGCTTTGGGGTTGAGGTAGTTAAACCCGTTAAAATTTGACTGTCAAGCCTGCGAATGGTAAACAAAAACCCAATGCAAAATGAAGAAATGCCGAGACAACACCTGCACTTGTTGCAGGAGTTACGAGAGGTGGCTAGATATTTTAACAAGAGTGTAAATTAAGAACTTTTGAGTCAGGCGACTTAGTCCTGTAAAACATAGAGGCTACTGAAAAAAGTTGCCAATAAATTATTCCCCATATGGAAAGGCTTATTCATCATTGCCGCAAAGGTCGGAGAAGGACCTACAAGTTATAGACCGTGTCAGGAAAGCAAATTCCATATACATGGACTGTGTTTAATTTAAGGAAATACCTCCACTAGTGATTTACCTTACACCATAGTGACACTGCCAGAGGCTGGTAGGTGGTGAACTCAGCCGGAGAATAGGCCAAACCTGGGTCGGTCCAGGTGATGCAGCCGGCTAAGCATGGGTCAGTTTGAGTATTGTAGCCAGGCAGCACATGCATTGTTGTGACATGAACTAACATGTCCAGTGTTTAATATTGTATTTGTGTGCATCTAAAAAATGAAAAAAATACATTACAAAAAATTTTACGTTTAGTGATAAAAAAATAGTAATAAAAATTAATTAGTCACTATTAATTATATATATATAGATTAGTGACAAATTTAAGCATATATCATTAATTATCAAATAAGTGTTTCAACAATTTAACTTTAAAATAATAATAATAATACTCACCCCCTCTCTCTCATAACCCTCGTTCTTCCGGATCATTCCTCACACCCTTCTCCAAATGACCCTCAGCCCTCTCTCTTGCCTCTCATTTCTCTTGAAGTTATGTGAGAAATTTGCTTCTTTCTTCAACTGTTTTCCAAACTCTCGGCTTCCTCACCAATGCTTCTTGCCTTCCCTCCCAAGCACTTCCTTTCTTGGTTCTCAGTGAAAGCAGCGAGGAATCAAAGTAGGAGGTGCCGAAGCTACTATTCTTGCCGTTGAATACTTCTATCATCGCCTAATGTTGTGGTTGGGAGAGCGGTGGATGGACGTTGAGATGAGGCGCTTGTGGCATTGCTTACATTATTGAGTCGATGCTTTGATTTCGGTTATCGAAATTGAAATCAGGCAAGCGATTTTCCTATTTACCTACTTATTAACAAGTGACTCTCCTTATTTTCTCTATCTCCTCTGATTGCAAGTAATATTCTTATTTTGCAAGTAAATTTCTCTCTTTGTAAATATTCCTAATTTATTTTAAAATAAATCTGCACATTTTCTCTCTCAAATTTCATTGATACTGTAAATTTGTGATACATGTGGAGATTTATAAAAAAATCGATCATGAAAGAGGAAGTGGTACATAGAGCTCTGCTCTTTGTTTCGGCGTCCGATTGTTTCAGCGAGTGTACAAAGTAGAAACTAACTTTTAAGACTTACGGTACGTTTGGTTGCTGGAATAGAATTAGGTGAGAATAGAATAGTTATTCCAGGGAATAGAAAAGGATGAGAATAGAGTTGGAATTGTTATTTTTATATTTGGTTGTTGGAATAGAATAAGGTGGGAATTAATATTCCATTATTTGGTTTGTAAAATAGTATGAGGAATAAGATGGGAATAGTAATAATAATAATAATAATAATAATAATAATAATAATGATAATAGTAATAATAATAAACATAAAATAATAAGTAATAATAATAATAATATCTTATAAATAATAATAATAATAATAATAATAATAATAATAATAATAATAATAATAATAATAATAATAAACCAATAAATAATAATACCTAATAATTAACAATAACAATAATAAATATAATAATAATAAAATAAAATAAAAATAATAATAACAATATGTAATAATATAATAATACCTAATAAATAATAATAATAATAAATATAATAATAAAAATAATAATAATATCTAATAATAATAATATGTAATAATACCTAATAATAATACCTAATAATAATAATCATACAAAATAATAATAATAATAATACCTAATAATAATAATAATATAAAATAATAATATTATTAATAATAAAATAATAATAATAATAATAATAATAATATGTAATAATAATAATAATACCTAATAAATAATAATAATAATAATAATAATAATAATAATAATAATAATAATATGATGTAATAATAATAATAATAATACCTAATAATAATAATACTACAAAATAATAATAATAATAATAGAACATAATAATAATAATAATACCTAATAAATAATAATAATAATACCTAATAAATAATAATAATAATAATAATAATAATAATAATAATAATAATAATAATAATAATAATAATAATAATAATAATAATAATAATAATAATAATAATACAAAAAAAATAATATTCCCACATATATGGGAATAACAATTCCCACGTTATGGCTAACTAAACGGAGGAATTACAATTCTCGCGGAAGTTACAATTCTTTTTCTCCCCAATTCCTGCAACCAAACACACCATTAGATGTGTAAATGGAGAGTTGGAGAGTCCTCGGGTGAGGATAGATAAATAAACGAATAATATTGAGTGGTCAGTGTGCAGTCAGTGTATATGTATTTGTGTATCCTAGGAGTTTTTGTATTTAAATTTATATAGGCTATGTGTGTGTATATATACATGTGTGAGTGAATTTGGCAGATGTGATGTATATTTAGTATAGCTTGCATAATATATATAAACATGAAAGGTTGGTAGAGTGTGTGTTATTAAGGATATGGTAGTGATAAATATGTGCGTGTATTTATATATGTTAGAATGCAAGTTGATTTCTAAAATGAGGATAAAAGTGTTAAATAATTTTGTTAGGACCTTAGAGATTAGCTAAAGACTAGGTTAATTTGTGTCGTATACAATTATGTATCACCCACTATAGCCATAACAAATACAAATATAATTATTTTTATCCATTAATCCATATATTTTTTCTGTTAATTTTTACTTGCTATTTGCAAATGTTCAGGTCTAATGTTGAATATTCTTGTCTCAGTTGTATAAAACAGGAAGGCTCCGGTTTGAATTGCACCTTGGATTTTGCTTCTACATTTGAAATCGGTCCAGTTGGAAATAGATTGACTAACAATCATTTCAAATAGCGTATGTATGATTGTATGTGTGTATTTGTGAGGTGGCATAAAAGATAGTATAGATGTCTGCTTGCATGTCGGTAATGCATATAATATATAATTATAGGTGTATATACATATGGGTAAGCGTATGTGATGCGTACCTAGATCTGATTTCGAACAGTTTTGAATTTGGGTGGTTTATTTGATCCAACTCCGTTCGTTGAGTCTAAATCCTACACACCACTATAGAAAACGAGAGGTCAGATGTCGGTGGGAGGTTGTCCCACCGAAAACACTCCGACGCTCAAGTCAGTAACAAGCCTACAAACTTGGGTAGGTGAACTGGTAAGCAAAAGAGAGAAAGAAAAAATGAGTTTGTCGGGAGTATTGGCCTGTAGAAGCAGAGATGATCCTGTGTCTCATTGAGAGTGTGAGTTCCAACTCGCTGTTTACGGAGAACGAGTGGAAGCTGTATCTCAAAAGCATGGAAGCTTTGGAGGACGGTTCTCAGAGAGCGGGAGAAGACTCTGCTTTCTGGAGGCTTAGAGTGGGATTGGAAAGTAAACACTTTAGAGAGAGAGAGAGTTTTGCTCGAGCACTATATGCGTTTGTGGCTTAGATTGTATTAGAAAGTCTCTCTTGTCTTGGAAAGCATGTGTTCTCTTAAAAGCGTGTTTTTCTTTTCACAGTGGAGACTCTAGGTTTATATAGACGGTGGGGAGAGCCATTTTCCTTGGCCTGGCGCTGGGCGGCCTTATCTGAGTTGGTGGGCGTGGCTGGCGTGATTTGATGGGTTGTTTTTCTTCTGAACAGTGTAACGGATCTCCAAATCATCTGCTTTCCTTTCATGTACTTGTGATTGTTAGACTCCGTTGTTATCGCTAAATCCGTTGCTGCCTTTTTAGAAAAGATCAGCTTTTAGGAAAGTGTGTAATCATTGAAAGGATCGTTGTTTTTCACGTATGAGATCGCCTGCCAAATTGGGCCTAACCGGTATTAAGTCTAATGTCTTTCACGGCCTGCTGTTACAGTACTTCCGGTCAACAAAAATGTTGACCGCCTTGAAGGAGAGCTCTTAGCCGTTTGTTGTGCACCGGGCGGTCAACGCTAACACGTCGACCGTCTAACCGCGTTGGGTCTTTCTTGATTTTGGGCTGCTTTCTTATTGAGCCTAGCAGCTATGGGCCTACCCATCACTAGCCCCCCATGCTGGTGGTCAGTATTCCGGCTTCCAGTATGTTTATAATAGGACGCGCTTATTTCTGCTGGCGGAGTCGTTGCTTGTCTGAAGAGGTGCCTTAAGAGCTTCCAAAATATTGACCGGATTCGTTGACCGTTCTTGACAAACTTCTAGACAATTTGGAGAAGGAAACGTTGATCTTTAGCCGGCCTGTCAGAAAAGTGGGCCACTTGTCTTTACACGGTACGCCCAAGATCCTGGCATTTAATGAGCCGAAGTACTCGATTCAACAGCGGTCTTCTAGGGAAATGATACGCGGCGGAAATGATGGCGCAGGTTTTCGAGATGGTGTGGGGCTTACATAGGTTTTTTAACTGCCAGATTGCTTCATTTTGAATTCCTTGTGCCATCCTTGCTTCTTCGTCTTCTTTGTTTCGTCTTGTAAAGGAGAAAACACAAACCCTAGGCTTGACCATGCCTGCCGTTGTAGACATCGCCTTCGTTCTGAGAGAAACTGACGTGAAGGTCCTTTATGTGGAGTTTAACATTCCGCGGGAGATCACCTTCTGCATTCCAGAGAACGACGATCGAGCCTTTTTGCCGCCCAAGGGCTTCGTGACTATTTATGAGGCCCATCTGATGAGTGGGCTCTGCCTCCCAGTTCCTCATAAACTGATGTCGATCTTCCAGGCGCTTCGGGTTCCTATCGCTTAATTTTACGCCAACGCAATCAAGTACTTGTACTCCCTCTGTATTTTTCTTCGTCAACGTTCGAGGTTGTTGACGATGTTGATAGTGAGGGCGATCTTTAAGATCAACCAGGGAGCGGAGTGGATTTCTTTAGCTCCCCGTAGCGGTATTAAAATCAGCACCACCATTTACGACTCCCTCAAGAATTGGAATAACCAGTTCTTTTTCGTTAACGTGGGGGAGTCTTGGCCCTTGCCTACGGAGTGGGGTGAAGTGCCGGAAGTGTACACTGGAGCGCCTCCGGAGATGGCCTCCATGGATTGGTTGGTCGAGCTGATAGCGGAGAACCTGAAGGACTTTCGGAGAGAGCATTTGGTCTCTCATGCGGAGGCGAAGAAGGCTAATTCGAGGCCTCTGTCTCAGATCGAAAAATTGAGGATTCTACCGTCAGAGGTTTTGGAGAGAAAGAAGAGGAAGAAAGGCAACATTATTGGTCCCTGCCTTGTGGATGCGAGCCATCTCAGCCCAAGGCGCAAGAGGACGGCCTCAATGGCGCCGTCTTCATCGTCCTCTGGGCCCGACTACCTTTCTGCGGGACGTTTTGGGGGTGTTGGCGCCACCTCTGGGGTAGAAGTAGAGGCGGCCATTGAGGCTTATAAGGCCAAGCTAAGCGGTGGCGTTGTCCTGGCGCAGCCCGCGCCATCTGAGCCGACTCGGGAGCTGCCCATTCAGGTGCCCAAGCCGCAAGAGTCGTCAGTTGGATCCCCCGTTGTGGTTATTTTGAAGGAGCAGCAGGAGCAGATTTTGGAGTCTCCTGCCATTTTCGAAGAGCTAGCCAGGAGGGAGTGCACTCCAGAGGACCCCACGGCAGAGTTCATGGTTGATGTTGCTGCCAGCCCCGTCGACGTGGGCCCCCTTCCTGGTTCATCGCCGTTTGCGTCAGAATTGGGTGCGAGGCCAGAAAGACAGGTGCGGAGAATCTAGGAGGTATAAGCTCTGTTGCCTGCCTTACCTTTCGATTTGCCCTTTCTAATTCCTTTTTCCTTTTTTATGCAGGCGGATGGAGTTGTGGGTGCAATGGCTAAGGTGCTCAGGCAGAGAGACTTGCGATCTCTAATAGGGATAAGAAGATCGCCTGGCTTGAAGCTAAGCTGGCGGCTTCGGGGGCTAAGCACCATGAGGAAACAGCTGCCTTGGAGGTTGTTTTGGCAGGCATGGAGGCAGAGAATCTGAGTTTGAAAGCTAAGGTCGCCCATTTGAAAGAGGAGAATGAACGAGTCAAAGGGCGTATCGATCAACTTGCTGGGCAGATGGCGGCCTTGGAGAATGATTTGAGTCTCCGTATTTGCCCCCACGAGGTTGAGGGCATGATGCGTGCACGGTTATGGGAATGGGTCAACATCAGTCGGTGTATTGTGTGGCTGGTTGTTCCCGACTTTCCCGTTGATCTTATTAATTTATCGAACCGGTCGACACAACATAGAGACAGCCTTGTAGGGGAGCCCCGTGATAGCCAAAGGCAACCGCCGCCTCCATAGCCTTTGTGATTGTATTTGTATATATATTATTTTTTTTGAATTTGATGATGTATCTATTGATTCAGCAATAATACAAGTAGCTCTGTGTTTGTCACACGCTTTTGCCTTTGTATTTTGCTCTTTTGACATTCTTGGCGGTCAACTGAGCAGAGTGACTCGCAAGTTGGCCGCCCACTTGGTTTTTGGAGCGTTAAAGTCGTCTTCTAGGCCATTGTGTATCTTAAGTTGGCTTAGAATTCGTCCATGAGTAAAGCTTGGCGGCGCTGCCCAGGTGTAGACTTGGGCGGTCTGCTTTGGTGGAGCGTCTTGCTCCAGTCGATTATCGTTGGCTGATCACGCTATCTCCTTACGAAGGAAGTCGTCACGTGTGTTGTGTTAGCCCCCTAAGATTTTTCAACCGCTAATGGGCCACTTGGATGACCAAGTTTTAGATACGATCACTCATGAGCCGCCCTGGATCACAGGGTTTAAATACGACCGTTCATGGGCCGTTTGGATGACCAAGGTTTAAATATGACCGCTCACGGGCCACCTGGATGACCAGGGTTTAAATACGACTGCTCACAGGCCGCCTGGATGGTCAGGGTTTAAATACGACTGCTCACGGGCCACCTGGATGACCAGAGTTTAGTAACGGGAGGGTGAAGACCCTCCCGACTTAGGGGTAGCCTAGATCGATTTGAACCTGCAATGAGAACAACATATATATGTGCACATGCAGCATGCTAAGGAAACACTCATTTTATTTGGTCGAATCGGGCACCCAAATGCAAGCCGCATGCCATTTTGCAAGACACATACCTGGGTCTCTACTCGTAGTAGCGTTTGAGGTGGATCGTGCTCCACGTCCGCAGGACCAACTTTTTGACCTGGTTCCGGAGCTTGTACGCCCTGTTTCGTAGGACGACGGAGACTAGAAAAGGTCCTTCCCAATTGGGGGAGAGCTTGTTTCGATCGACCACATTTCCTGTGGCCTCGATGCTTCGTAAGACCAAGTCTCCAACGTCAAACTGCCTTACTTTCACATTCTTATTGTAGTAGCGAGCAATGCGATGCTGGTAGGCTGCGGTTCATATTCTAGCGGCATCACGGGCTTCTTCTAGCAAGTCTAGGTGTTTCCGGATCTTTTGGAAGTTAACCTGTGGGTCGAAGGATTCCATCCTAAGACTTGGAAGCCCGATTTTGACCGGAAGCACCGCTTCAATCCTGTAGCAGAGGCTGAAGGGCGTCTCACGCGTTGGTTCCTTCGGAGTTGTTCGGTAAGACCAAAGGACTGAGGCGAGCTCGTCTACCCAAGAGCCCCCTGCGTCCTCCAACTTGGTCTTGAGCCCGTAGAGTAGCATTCGGTTTGTGACCTCTACCTGTCCATTCGCTTTGGGTATGCCACTGAATTGTGGACTAGCCCAATCCTAAGATTAGTGCAATACTTGGTGAAGTGTTTCTCCGAGAATTGAGTTCTATTGTCAGTCATAATAACCTTTGAAACAGTAAATCTGCTTATGATATTCTGGCGGATGAACTCAAGTGTATTGTGTTCAGGGATTTTGGTAAGCGGGACAGCTTCGACCCACTTTATAAAGTAGTCGATGCCCACTATAATGAACTTTCTTTGCCTGGCTGCAATGAGAAATGGGCCAAGAATGTCAAGCCCCTATTGTGCGAAGGGCCACGGCGCCTAAAGGGATTTCAGTTTGGCGGACGGCTGGCGGCGAAGGTTGCCGTGAATCTGGTAGCTTTCGCACCTTTTTACGAACCCGAGTGCATCCTTTTTCATCGAAGGCCAGTAGTAGCCCTGCCGTATGATTTTGAATACTAAGTTCTTGCTGCCCACATGCGATCCGCAAATCCCAAGGTGCACTTTACTCAAGACATAGTCCGCCTCTTCTGGGGTTAGACAGTAGAGGTACAGAGTCGAGTAGCCAACGCAACATAGCCGCCCATTCACTATAGTGTACCAACCAGCCATTCTATTTATCCACCTGGCTTCTTCTGTGACTTACGGTAATGTTTCGTCCGCTAGATATCTTAAGTAGGGTGTCGTTCAGTTCTCAGTTTCGGAGACCTGCATTGCCTCCTATCCCTCTATACTAGGTACGTTCAGGATCTCCCTCATGTTTCTCAAGTACTGTTCTAGATTATCTGCCACTGCTGCTCTCGCCAGTTGATCGGCCTTGCAGTTCTTAATTCTGGAAACATGGACCAAGGTTAGACCGTCGAAGTTGCGGATGGCCTCCTTTACTTTGGCCAAGCGTTTGGCCATATGCGGGTTGTTCCCCTCTAAGTTCCTATTAACTTGGTTGATGATTAGCTCGGAGTAGTTGAAAACAGCTAGCCTTTTGGCTGTGCACTCCTTTACTAATCTTAATCCAGCTAGCAGCGTTTGGTATTCGGCGACATTGTTGGTAGCTAGGAAGTTGAGTTTAAGGGAGTATTTCACCTCAAATCCGTCGGGGGTCGTGAGGACCACTCCTGCTCCAATGCCCGTATGCCCGTTTTGGTGGAGGATCCGTCCATGTGGAGCATCCATTCTGGAAGTTCCATGTGCTGTCCCGCATTCTCTGAGGGCTGTTCTTCGAGAATCGGGGTCGTGGTCTCGACAATGAAGTTAGCCAAAGCCTGCGCCTTTATGGCTGGCCTGGGCCTGTACTCAATGTCGAACTCGCCTAATTCGACAGTCCACTTTACCAACCGTCTAGAAACATCGGGTTTCTGGAGTATACTTTTTAGAGGCTGGTAAGTAAGAACCACGATACGGTGCGTCTGAAAGTAGGGCCTTAGTTTTTACGCGGAGAATATGAGAGGTAAGGCCAACTTTTTTGCGCGTGGGTAGCGTATCTCTGGCCAGTCAACGTTTTGCTCACATAGTAAACCGACTGTTGTTTATCAGAGTCCTGGCTTACGAGAACAAAGTTGAGAGACACCTCCGATACTGCCAAGTAGAGGTACAACTCATCGCTGACCTTGGGCGATGTTAGTAACGGTGGGCTACCCAGGTACTGCTTCAACTCATCAAAGGCCGCCTGGCAATCTACCGTCCATTAGAAGCCGTTTGATTTTGTTTCCCTCAGTGCCTTAAAGAATGGCCGATACTTGTTGCTAGACTTCGCTAGGAAGCGGGACAAGGCTGCCAATCGTCCAGTCAGTTGTTGGACATCTTTGACGCTTCGTGGGCCTTGATCTTCTCTGGCTTTACTTCTATCCCTCGTTGGGAGACGATAAAACCCAGAAATTTTTCGGAGGCCACCCCGAAGACACACTTAGTTGGATTCAGCTTCATTTGATGCTCACAGAGCATCTTAAAGGACTCCGCTAGATCATTGATATGGTCACCCATAACTCTTCTCTTGACGAGTATGTTGTCAACATAGACTTTCATATTGTGGCCGATCTGTTTTTTGAACATTTTGTTCACCAGCCGCTGGTAGGTGGCTCCCGCGTTCTTTAACCCAAAGGGCATCACTTTATAGCAACAGGTACCCTGGTCTGTTATGAACGATGTATATTCTTCGTTCTCCATACTCATCCGGATCTGGTTGTAGTCTGAGTAGGCATCCAAGAAGCTCAAGAGCTTATGCCCAGATGTTGAGTCCACCCGCAGGCCGATTCTGAGTAAAGGAAAGCTATCTTTTGGGCAAGCTTCGTTAACGTCGGTGAAATCGATACACATTCTCCATTTCCCATTGCTCTTCTTTACCATGACGACGTTGGAGAGCCAATCTGGGTATTGAACCTCCCTGATGAATCCAGCCTCCAACAGCTTCTTTACTTCCTCTCGGATGGCAGTTAACTTTTCCATTGAGTGGTTCATCTGCTTTTGCCTGATAGGTTTTCGATCCGGGTCGAGACCCAGCTTGTGGACCATTACCCGGTTTGGAATCCTAGGCATGTCAGCGGGGGTCTAGGTGAAAATGTCAGCATTCCGTCATAGGAACGTGATCAGTTCTTCGCGTAGCGTGCCAGTGAGTGACCCGTCAATTCGTACGTACCTCTCTGGATTGTCCAGATTCAGTGGGATTAAATCGGTTGCCTCACCAGACTGCGCTTGCTATAGAGTTGCCTCGTCTTGATGGTCAAGTTCTCCCATTGTTTTGTTACTGTCGTTAAGAGCTATTTGGGACATATAACATGTCCGCCCAGTGACTTGGTCACCCAATACTTCACCCACACCTATGGCGTTGAAAATTTTATTTTAAGGTGTGGTATTGAAGTAATGGCCCCGAATGCTGTTAGGTATGGCCGGTCTAGTATTGCGTTGTACACAGAGGGAAAGTTAACTACTAGGAAGATGAGTGTACGCCTTGCCATTCTCGGGTACGTTCCCAGGGTGACTTCAAGTCTGATCGTCCCTTGAACGGGCACTAGTTTATTGTCGATGCCATACAATGGGCATTCTGCAGATTTTAGTTGACTCTTTTTCAAACCGAGTTTAAAAAACGCATCAAGGTAAAGCAAATCACGTGGACTTCCATTATCAATAAATACATGTTTCATATGATAGTTGACGCTACCGTCGGAAACAAGTGTTGATACAACGAGGGGGTCTGCATGGGAGAAACTACATGTGCCAAGTCATCGTCACTAAAACTAATGACATTGTCAGTAGTGCATTGTTTCTTTGTCCCTGCATGCTAGTCCCTGTTGTTTGCCGAAGTCTTGATTGGCCAGGTGGTGATCATGTTGACCACTCCTGCCGCGACCCGATTCCGTGGTGGAGAGGTCCCTGATCCTTCTCCGCCTGCATTGCTAAAGCTTTGATCAGGGCCTTTGACGAACCTGGTGAGGTGGCCCCTTTTGATTAGCTCCTCAATCTCCCTCTGAAGAGTCTTGCAATCCTTCGTGGAGTGCCTGGGAGATCGATGGAAATCACAATACTTGACTGGATTTCCTCCCTCCGCCTTCTTAAGTGGTTTCGGCTACTTAAGGAACTTCTCCCCATGGATCTGCATGAGGACGTTTGAGCGCGTATCAGTTAAGGGCGTCAGGCTGATGGGTCCGTAGTCCTTGCACTCTGGTGGCCCAGCTTTGTGGCGCCTCAGATGGGAGTAATTACCACAATTGTGCTTCCTCTTTTCTTCAGGCGGGAAAGAGCGAGGCTGTTCAGGCCGATCAAGGGGCTTCGCTTCGTTGGTCTCCTCTGCTACCGCATAGGCCCTCATGATAACCTCTGCTTTCCAAAAGGTCTGCAGATTCCTATGCGCCAGGTGCCTAAAGAACTCTCTATGGGCTTACGCCGAAATGAAACTCCGTCAGTCGTGGCATCCGCCTGGCTTCTGCCACGAACCGATCAAGAAACCTCAGTGGGTTTTCTCCATGCTTCTACTTGATGTGCGACAGATGCCATGGTTGTTTTTCCTCCCTACGGCTGGAGGCATATAGAAATAAGAAAAGATCCACAAGCTCCTGGAAGCTTTGGATCGAGTCTGGGGGAAGATGATGGAACCAGATGCGTGCGTCCCCTTTTAGTGTGAGGGGGAAGTAGCGACACATGGCTGCGTCGTCCAGCCCCCGTAGGCCCAGATGGGTGCGGAAGTGGGCGAGATGGTCGACAGGATCCGCACTCCTATCGTAAGAGTCAAGGGCTGGCATATTGAATTTCGCCAGCATATGATGGTTCAAGATCTCCGCCGTGAAGGGAGATCTGTCAATGTTGGCGGTATGTTCGTCGTCTTTGAAGACGCGGTTCCATATCTTCTCCAACCTTTGATCTGCTGGAATGGCGTTAGTAGATCTTTTGGAGTTGAGATATGGTTTCAACTCCGTTCTTTCCCGAGCTGGTCCAGGAACAGGACGGCTGCTACCTCTGCCTGATCTCACAACATTGGAGGCTCCCTCCTGAGCCTGGGGCCTAGACTCCACTCGGGAGTATTTAGAGTCCCTTCGTTTTGGACTTTCATCCGGAGTGGCGCTGGTTTCTTGCTCCTAACGCCTTAAACGGCTTTGAGCGTGTGAGGATACTAACACGGGAGTGCTGGTCAGTCTTTCGGTTCATTGGGCCGGAACTTTCTTTCTTTGGCCTCCTCGTCTGGACGCCAGTGCTGGGTCCACCATTGGCACAGCCCCCAGCTATGCTTACTTCTGGTGGGCGCAGAGTATCATGAGCATTCTGTCTGTATTGTACATGTGTTCCGCCAGGTTTTGGAAAAAGGATGCTGGGATTCCACCGGCTACCCCGTTGACCACGGCGCCAATTGCGTGGTCCGGGTTTGGTGAGACTACGTTTCAGGCTGGCTTGCTTGCTTGCGCCTTTGTGTTCACCATTCTGTCCAGGAACGTTGTTCGGATAGAGTTTCTGGGAGACGCAGTTGACTTTTTGTAAGCGCTTCCCACAGACAGCGCCAATGATGTGTACCTGGATCGGACTTTGAATATTTTCGAATTCGGGTGGTTGATTTGATCTGACTCCATTCGCTGAGTTTAAATCCTGCACACCACTACAGAAAACGAGAGGTCAGATGCTAGCGGGAGGTTGTCCAACCGAAAATATTTCGACGCTTAAGTCAGTAACAAGCCTACAAACTTGGGTAGGTGAACTAGTAAGCAAAAGAGAGAAAGAAAAAATGAGTTTGTCGAGAGTGTTGGCCTATAGAAGCAGAGATAATCCGATGACTCGTTGAGAGTATGAGTTCCAACTCGCTGTCCACGGAGAACGAGTGGAAGCTATGTCTCAAAAGGGTGGAAGCTTTGGAGGACGGTTCTCAGAGAGCGGGAGAAGACTCTGCTTCCTGAAGGTTTAGAGTGGGATTAGAAGGTGAACGCTTTAGAGAGAGAGAGTTTTTTCTCGAGAACTGTACACGTTCGTGACTTAGATTGTATCAGAAAGTCTCTATTGTCTTAGAAAGCGTGTGTTCTCTTAAAAGCATGTTATCCTTTTCAGAGTGGAGACTCTGGGTTTATATAGACGGTGGGGAGAGCCACCTCCCTTGGCCTAGCGCTGGGCGGCCTTTTCTGAGTTAGTGGGCGTGACTGGAGTGATTTGATGGGTCATTTCCCTTCTGAACAGTGTAACGGATTTCTAGATCATCTACTTTCCTTTCATGTTCTTGTGACCGTTAGACTCCGTTGTTGGCGCTGAATCTGTTGCTACCTTTTCAGAAGAGATCAGCTTTTAAAAAAGCGGGTAATCATGGAAAGGATTTTAGCTTTTCGTGTATGAGATCGCCTGCCAGATTGGGCCTAGCCCGTATTAGGTTTAATGTCTTTTACAGCTTGCTGATACAGTATTTTCGGTCAACAGAAATGTTGACTGCCTTGAAGGAGCCCTTTTGACCGTTTGTTGTGCGCCAGGCGGTCAACACTAACTGTTGACCGTCTAACGAGCGTTGGGCCTTTCTGAATTTTGAGCCGCTTTCTTATTGGGCCTACCAGCTATGGGCCTACCCATCGGTATGTATAGTTAGAAGATATGACATAATATATATATATATATGTATGTATGTATATACTAGCAGTGAGTGTGTATATATATCTGTGTTTGACAGAGTTAAATATGTGTATGCATTAATATATTTTAGATTGTAAGAGTAAGTTTAAATGTATTAAATAGTTTCATTGTGATCTTGCGGGATAAATTAGGGCAAGTTTGATTATCGTAGGTTTTGTTCAGAAGTGACAAGTGAGACTTCAATTATGGCCTTAAATTAGTTATAAAAGTTGAACAAATTTCGAAAGTGTATTTAATCATGCCTCATGTTTATGCATTATGTATTATGCTCATATTTCTCTTTTCTTACATTATTTTGAGTATATTGTTTATTGTCTTTGTTATATTTGTACCTTACTGAGCATTCGGCTAATTTCTTACTCTTTTCTTACATTTAGATAAGTACGAACTTATACCCGACGAGACGGAATAAGGATAAGCAAGTTGGCTAGGCATCAGACTTGAAGGATTATTTTGTTGATGTAAATTGTGATGGTTTTATACATTTGTTTTGAAGTACTTATATATATTTTGAGATGGACATGTATTAATGTATCTGGTCTGTTGATGATGAACAGATAATTTAGTTTTCGCTGTATATTGATGGATGAATGTACTTTCACAGGTTATTATAATTTGATATTTAGGTACGTATTGGTAACTTATTTGAGCCGACATTGTAATTGAAGTTATAGCGTTGGTGCCACAAATGTGTTGTGGCTTTTTAGATCTTATGTGTGTGCTTGTTGTTGAAATATATATGTTGTACAACGATATTGTACAGGTTTGTTTTAGTTTGACGGCCGTTTTATAATTAAAACCTTATCGGTTTTCTGATAGAATTTTTGGGGTCATCACATTCTCTCTCCCTCTCCTCCCCTCTCCGACTTCGATTTGTGCTGTTCTCCTAAATTTCGCTCCAAATCCGCGGTAGGCAGCACTCTTATCCGTCCTCTTTGTCTCCGGCCGGCGCTCCAAATGCGGTTGCATAGTAACTCATTTTTCTTTTGTTGCATTTCTCTTTCTTTTCTTTCGTCTCAGCCTCTCTCCGTTGCTTATTCATCTTCTTCTCCTTATTTTTCATTTAATCGATCGGCCAACATTAATTTGAGGCTTAGGGGCGTTCAACAAAGGCCATTGGATTAAATCCAGCGGCTTCTATTTTCATTATATAAAAAAACCTTATTTTTTTTTAAAAAAAATGGCGGCACATGTAGCCGTTGGATGAAAAAGTCATCAAACAGCTGAAAATGTTGTCTGGACGAAATAAATCCTAGGTTTATTTCATCTTCTTCATTTATTCGTTCAGTGCTGCTCTCTCTCTTTCCCTCTCTTTTTCATTTCTCCTTCATTTTGCTGAGCGGCGCTGCTATTGTCGTCGTTGTCGCCGTCTCTTGAGAGAATTACCATAGCTATTGCCATCACCGTGGCCGTTCTCTCGTTCTCTATTCCTTCCTTTGTGATTCAGATGCATTGAATCTTTACCTTTTTTATTTTTTTCTTGGTTTTTTATTTCTCTTTTTTATTTACTCTAATTCATCAAATTTTTTTGTTCTTTAATTTTATATCAATTTATATTTGTAAGAATTTTTTTTATAAAAATATATTTATATTTATTAGAACTTTTTTTTAACAAGTTAATATTATTAATAATTATTATTTTTTGAGGGGCTCTCTTATTTATGTAGCATTAAAGTAGCATTAAATATTATATATTATAATGTTATAGCATTAATATATATTAATGTATATATATATATAATTTAAGTAGTATTAAATATTAAATAAATAAATAAAAAAAATATATATATATATATAATTTTTGTCGCTGATTATATTAATATTATAATGTTAACCGTATAATTTTAACTAAAATTTAATTTTCTGAACTATGTTGGTATTACATTGAAAGGAAAAAATATAGTTAAAATACAAGTTAAAAAAAATTATATCCTTACTTTATTAAATGAAAAAATATTTTAAAAAATCATATATATAATTTATGCCACCGTATGATTTGCGACGTATAGTATCGATGATGTAGCTTCTAATCATTGGATTGAAATTTCTTAATTTTTCAATTTTTATTTGCAAGGATTCTTTTTTGTGAAAATATATTTATATTTATTAGAAAATTTTTTTAATAAGTTAATATTATTAATAATTATTATTTTATTTTTAAAGGACTAATATTAACTTGTGAAGACTTTCGTACGGGGCAAGCCCCGGTGAAAAAATTGGAAGAGATTAATAATTATGTAAATTGTTTAAATAATTTTTATTTGCTCCTTTTATTTAAGTCTTGATAAAATCGTAAAATTATATGTAAGGACTGATATTTGCCAACATCTATTTAAAGGAAGCCTCCAATCGATTAATCATTTACAATTCAACAGTTGATATTTAATCAAAATAATATAACATATAAGTATTTATATTATTTTTATAAAATATTAAAATGTCTAAATATTAGTATAATAAAAAATAATATTAAAAAATTATTTTTATATTTTTAAAATATTTTTTATATTTAATTTACCAATTAATTTTCAACTCAACGGGTGTATAAAATTTTTACAGATTACAATACCCAGACCCCCAATTCTTATTTTGGCGCCACAACATTGGTTGAAGATAAGTCAAATTGATTTGGTTTGATTTTGCATTTTCAAAAAATAAAAATTACATTTAATAATTAATATTTATTATAAATATAAAACTTTATAACTTTAATACACAAATCTATTATAAATTATAATTTTAAATAGCATTTAGTATCAAATAATATTAATTTACAAAAAAATAAAATTACCAAAAAAAATATCTCAATATATTAACTAGAACATAAAATAGGTTAATAAATTTAAAAATTTTAGCATAATTTAAATTTGATGTATATCTTATATTATTCATTTATTCAAATATTTAATAGAATTATACTTATCATATTTATAAAAAATAAAAAAAATATATAATAAATATAAAAATAAAGTAAAAAATAATTTTTAGTTTTGATTTAAAAATTAAATTAACATAAATTTTACTATCCAAATTTAAGGAATAATATTATATATTATTGTCCTAATAATTAATCAATGAGCTATGCATTAGATTGGTTCACAAATTATACAAATAAAATAAAAATAAATATATTAAATAAATAAAGAGTAAAAACAAAGAGATCCAAACCTTATTTATACTAGTTTGGTAATATTTATATTTAATTTATAATTAAAACATTTAAGAATATTTATATTTGGTAATATTTATATTACAAACTTTACAAATACTGATTTGGCAATATTTATATTTAATATGTTTTTGGTAAGTAATATTTACCAAATATTTATATAGGATAATACTAATTTGGTAAATAAATTTTAAATTTCCTCTAAAATAAAACATCTGCCGCCATTGTTCACCTCTTCTTTGCTGCTCTTCAACTTAGCCGCTCTGGAGCCTCTCTAAAATAACAATTATTAATAATATTAATTTGTTAAAAATTACTTTTTCTAATAAATATAAATATATTTTTATAAAAAAGATTCTTAAACCTTAAAAATAAAAATTGAAAAAAATTTGAAGAATAAAAAACAACAAGAGAAAAAAAAGAAAAACTAATATAAAAGGACAAAAAATAAAAAAAAGTAGAGATCCAGTGCATCTGAATCACAATAAAAGGAAGAGAAAATCAGAGAACGGCTACGGTGATGACAATGATTACGACAACTCTCTCTCTCAGATAATGGCGATAGCGACGATAGAGATCCAATACATTTGAATCACAAAGGGAGGAAGAGAGAATGAGAAAACAGCTATGGTGATGGCAACAGCTACGACAACTCTCTTTCTCAGGCGACGGCAATGACAATAGCTACAATAACAGCTGCGCCGCTCAGCAAAATGGAGAGAAGAGAGAGGGAAAGAGAGAGCGACGATGAACGGCAAATGGAGAAGATGAAATAAACCTAGGCTTTATTTCGTGCAGACAGCGTTTGTAACTATTTGATGACTTTTTCATCCAATAGCTGCACGTGCCTCCTTTTTTTTTAAAAAAAAAAAGCTTTTTTTTTATATAATGAAATCAGGGGCTATTAAATTAAATACAATGGCCTCCGTTTAGTGTCCCTAAGTCTCAAATTAATGGTGGCTCATTAAAAATTAAGGAGAAGAAGATGAATAGGCAGAAGAGAGAGATAATGAAGCAGGAAAAGGAAGTAAAATGCAGCAAAAGAAAATACATTTCCGCAAAAGATTTAGTGCATCGGCCGAAGATTGAGAGGACGGATATGAGCGCTGGCTGTCGGAGATTCGGAGTGAAACACTAGAGAATAGTACAGATCAAAGCCAGAGAGGAGAGGAGAGGGAGAGAGAAGTCTCAAAGTCCTGCAGCAGAAGAGCAGATTTGGAAGGGAAAGAAAGGGAAAAAAAGTTTAAAATTAAGCTTATTGTGCACTCGTTTTCTATCCGTCAGATTTGACGAAATGGACGATGAGGATCTTGTCAGATAAAATTTAATTTCAACTGTCCGATTAATTTTAAAATTAAACTATTTAGATTATATCTCACATAATAAAAATCAGACGGCCCACACTGTGTGAAAAATGGCCCCGAATCCGTGTTGTTCTCACCAATGCCGGAAGCATTAACTACTCCTAAATTCCGGGAGTCCGAAAGACCTAATCTCGTACCGGGCTCTGATTGAGCAATAAAACTCGAGAATGCCGCCCAACTCATCAATGCTAATCAACCTCCAATAATTGTTATAATAGTGAGACTAAGAGGCGAAAAGCTGTTGGGATAGCTCACAAACCTAGGCCCCCCCATATTTGCTCGTCGCATGGATGACTCCATCTAATGGCACGCTTCCTTTTCTTTCTCTTTACCATTCGTAGTTCTTTTCTCCAAAATACAGACTTGGCACTGGATCTCTTCAATCATGCGTGGGAATGAAAAAGCTCCTCTTGAAGGGACTGCATGGCGGAGACCAGAAAGCTGAGCAGCGGAGTCTCCTGGCCCAAGGATACTGTTTTATCAGCCAAAAAGCGGGCTGTAGCGACTCCCCACAAATGCAATGTGATTGGATGCATTTACATTTAACAAACATGATAAACCAGAGGAAAAATGAATAGTAAATAACATATACGCCCGTCAAAGTGGTTAGGCTACAGTCAGCCAATCACTCATTGGGCAAGCTCGCCAGTTGCATGGCGTCATGGGAAAGGATGCCAGGCCTACTCGGGCGTTTCTATTTCTCCAAGCAAGGGTTCTCCCTCCCAAATTGTTTCTTCTTTTGTTAATTTCAAATTTATAAATTTTTTTTTTTTTTTTACTTAGAATGGGGCAAAACTCGGCTTCGAGAAGCAGGATTTCCTATTCCGGTTCAGATCTGCCCTCATTGAGATATCCATCCCGAATGAAGTGTTAGCCTCCCACACTCCCATTTGGACAAAATATATCAGAAAACAGTGGAGTGTAACGATTTTTCTGGGAGAATACATTTGAGATCGATCGCTGGAAGGGGATTGCTCCTCCTTGCCTTATGCCCAAGACAGGAGCTGAGGAGCTCAGAAGCATCATGGACAAGTCAGGACCTGAGGTGCGCATGTGGTTGAGAGCTAATGTGCTCGAAATAACCGGGGCTAATCGGGAGCTGAGAAGTCTTGAAGCGTTGTGGGTTGGTAGGAAGCGAAGGCACTAAATGATGTAAACGGAGCAACGGCATGGGTACCCACATTTGATGTGGGCCGAATAGAAGCCAAGGCAGGTTCCAAACTAGCAGATTTATGACTAATGTGAGGAAACCCCATCATAATAGACTTGAACCCGAAGGTGGAGCTCACGGTAGGGGTCACCAGAGATGTAGATCCCAACAACGTGGTGGAAAAGCTGCGAGCAAAAACTCCAGGGCAAGGAAAACCACCTATAACGATGGCTTCCCACTACCTCCTGCTCCGTTTGCTAGCCCTAGCCTCCAGCTTTATCTGCTTTGGGCCGGATGATGAGTCGTTCTCCTCCTCCTCTTCAGCTTCCTCTTCTTTATTGGCTTCCTTTAAATTTTCATTGGACACTCCAGTCGTCGAGGATGACTCCACCCTCGCCCGTTTTTATTTTCGGAGTCCCATGGGTGAGGCTGCAGAACCCGAGCAAACAACCGGCCACTTTTTCTTGTCGACACGGAATCTCCACTCACGAGCTTGATTTGTGGCTTCCTCAGTAGTGACGACTATCCTAAACCCATATATGGTAGAACCCCATGTAAGTAAATTATATGGCTAAAACAATCACTAAATTAGAATATTGAATCGACTTTTATACCTCCCGCCATTTGCGTGCTCTGTTTTCAAATGTGAGATTCGGACCGGTTTCGTGCTTCTTGACACTTCTTCTCTCCTTTAGATGGTATAATATTTGAGTTGGGTGCTAGGGACAAAGCCAGAATGTTCAATTTATAGGCGAAACCATCATTCACCTCAACCGTGCGTTTTGAACTCAAACCGGCCGAGAATTGATAATTGAGTTAATGGAAGAGTTATCATCACTAAATTAACCACTAATGCTTCAACAATTAATTGAGTTAAATGGTAGATGGTGATAAATTGATCGAGGAAGACGAATCGAAACGAAACCTGTCTGCGGCTCCAATCTGGCTCGAAGCAACCATTTGGCTTGGCTCAGCTCGGCTCGGCTTGGCGGCTCGAAAACGGCTCGTGAGCTGATGGGCTGGACTCAGTAATGGGCTGAAACCTATATTCTCCCACCTGGTCCATGATTTACTTGATGTGATAACCAAACTGTTCAATTCTCAAACTTAAGAAATAAATATACGAATCACGACGATAAGTCCTCCAATAATGAGTAATATCTTCCATGTATTACAATATATTACATTTCTCAAGTCAATTGTATCCGGTAACTTTACTTTATAAATAAACCCTATGTTTATTTTTTGTCTAACAATTAATGATATTCTCATATCAATCAATGTGTACACAATTTTAAAAAATATCACAACAATTAAATAGAAAATTTTAATATCATTGTCCATACGATGAAAATTATAAAATGGAACTTCATCCCATTTCAGTTACAAGATCCTTGAACCTCAATGGTGGTATGCCTTTCGTCAAAGGATCAATGATCATCAATTCAGTGCTGATATATTCAATAGTAATTTCCTTTCCTTTAATGTGCTCCTTTATAACTAAAAATTGAATGTCGATGTGTTTATTTCGACTGCTACTTTTATTATTTTTAACCAGGAAAATAGCAGCTGAATTATCGTAAAATAACTTTAATGGCTTTGAGATGGAATCAACCAGTCTAAGCCTAGACATAAAATTCCTCATCCATACACCATACTTTGTAGCCTCGAAACAAGCAACGAACTCGGCCTCCATAGTGGAAGTAGCAATCAAAGTTTGCTTTGCACTCCTCCAAGATACAGTTCCACCGACAAACAAAAATATGTAATCAGATGTTGATTTACGTGAATCAACACATCCAGCGAAATCTGAATTGGAGTACCCCAGTACTGTCGGTCCGTCTATATGTAAGCATGTAGTCTTTAGTACCTTGAAGATACCTCATGACTTTCTTGGCACCTTTCCAGTGTTCGATACCTGGATTACTCTGAAATCTTTCCAATATTTCAACTGCAAATGTTATGTCAGGTCTTGTACATACCTGAGCATACATGAAACTTCCAACAATGGAAACATACGGAATGTTTTTTATTTGCTCCCGTTCCAAATCATTTTTTGGGCATTGGCTCAAATTGAGCCTATCACCCTTCACAATGGATGCTACACTTGGTGAACAATCTTTCATCTGAAATCTCTGTAAAATTTTATTGACATAGGTCTCTTGAGACACACCTAGAATACAACGTGGTCTGTCTCGATGTATTTTGATACCAATGACATAAGATGCATCACCCATATCTTTCATTTCAAATTTATCAGAGAGAAATTATTTCACCTCATACAATAACCCTTTATCATTGGATGCAAGTAAAATATCATCCACATATAAGATAAGAAAATAAATCTTTCTCCCACTGACCTTCTGGTATATACATTAATCCAAAATATTCTCTTCAAAATCGAATGAAGAGATAATTTTATCAAATTTTAAATACCATTGACGGGATGCTTGTTTCAATCAATATATGGACTTCTTTAATTTGCATACCAATTACTTACCATCACTAAAGGAGAATCCTTCTGGTTATTTCATGTAAACCTCTTCCTCTAGATCACCATTTAAAAATACCGTTTTCACATCTATTTATTGTAATTTCATATCAAAATGAGTAACCAATGCCAAAATTATGCGAAGAGAGTCCTTTTGAGATACAGGAAAAAAAGTCTCATTGTAATCAATTCCTTCTTTTTGAGTATATCCCTTAGCAACGAGTTTTACCTTATGTCTTTCGATATTGTCTAATGAGTCTTTCTTTGTTTTAAAGACCCATTTACACCCTATGATTTTCGCCCCTTTAGGTAATTCAACAAGATTTCAGACTCCATTACTACTCATGGAACTCATCTCTTCTTTCATGGCATTATACCATAATTGTGATTCATTACAACTCATAGGTTGTGAAAATATTTTAGGATCATTTTTAGCTCCCACATTGTAGTCAGACTCTTCCAGATATACAATATAATCACTAGGAATTGCTGACTTTCTTATTCTAGAAGACCTTCTCAATGTTGTATCATCATCCTCAACAAGAATATGTTGTACAACTATTTCAGACAAATCATAAATTTTATGGTCAACTGGAATAGAATCAATATTTTATGGAATGACATTGATTAGTTGTTCAACACCAGATTGATCTTGAGGAGTATTGTGTACAACAATCAACCTATCATCTGAAGTGGAAGGTTAAGAAACTAAATGATCAGTTCTTGATCATTTTCTCCCACTCATTAAGTCATTCTCAAGAAATTTTACATTTCTTGATTCCACAATCCTAGTAGTGTGAGATAGACAGTAAAATCTGTATCCCTTAGACTGTTCAGCATATCCAATGAAATGCCCACTTATAGTCCTCGGATCCAACTTCTTCTCTTGTGGGTTATAAACTCTTACTTTGAATGGGCATCCCCATACGCGCACATGTTACAAACTCGATTTCTAATATTTTCATAACTCAAAAGGAGTTTTTGGAACAACTTTTGTTGGGACCCGATTTAATATATGCACCGCTATTTTAAGAGCTTCACTCCACAAGTATTTTGAAAGTTTAGAGTTACTAAGCATACTCCTCATCATGCCCAATAATGTTCGATTTTTTCTTTCTACTACACCATTTTGGTCCGAAAAATCAGGCATAGTGTATTGGACAACAATCCCATGTTCTTGAAGAAACCTTGTAAATGGACCAGGTATTTATCCATCTTCAGTATATTGACCATAATACTCTCCACCTCTATCTGATCTCACAATTTTGATATATTTTTCAGATTATTTCTCTACTTCTACTTTAAACAATTTAAAAGTATAAATGTTTCATTCTTATTATGAAGCAAGTAGAGATACATATATCGTGAGAAATCATCAATAAAGGTGATGAAATATTTTGGGCCATATGAGTCAATATCAGGACTACAAATATTAGTATGTATGATCTCTAATATGTCTGAACTCCTCTTGATATTTTTCTTAGTCTTATTGGTCTGCTTTCCTTTAATGCAGTCCACACAAATTTAAAAGTCAGTAAAATTTAGAGTACTAAGTATTTCATCATTTATCAATCTTTTAATTTTATCAATGGAGATATGACATTATCTCCTATGCCATAATATAGAGGAACATTCGTTCATAACACATTGTTTAATTTCAGTATTAGCATGCACAGTATTGAAAGTGGTATTATTTTATAAATTTAAATAATAAAGACCATCAGACAGTGTATGCTCAATAATATCATACTTATAATATAAATTGAAGAATGAGTCTGAAAATATAATGGAATATCCATAAGGCACAAGTCTTGAAATAGAAATTAAATTTCTAGAGAAATTTAGAATGTAAAAGGTCCTTTCAAGTGTCAAAATAAAACCACTACTTAAAACTAAGCTGCATGATCCAATGGCCTCCACATGTGAATGCATCTTGTTTCCGGAGAAGATGCATTGTTCACTGCCCACTGGTTTTCTTAGATTTTGCAACCCCTGTAAGGAATTTGAAATAAGGATTATAGAACCAGAGTCAATCCACCATGTATTATGTGCAACATTAACCATATTAGATTCATAACATACAAAAGAGAATGGTTCACCTTTATTTTCAAGCCAATTATAATACTTGAAATAGTCATTCTTTACGTGTCCATTCTTTTTACAGAAGAAGCACTTGGATTCCTTCTTAATATCAGATTGGGGAGGTACTTTACCTTTCCCCTTCGGTTTGGCTTGCGTCTTGAACCTTCCTTCTTTGAGCATGTAAACGCTCTTATTTTGCTCCATCATGAGCCTTTTTTCGTCTTGAATACACATGGTCATGAGTTCATTGATTGACCATTTATCCTTATGTGTGTTATAAGAGATTTTAAAAGGTCCATATTGCGGTGAAAGTGAATTCAGAATATAATGTACAAGGAAAGGTTCAGATATTTTCACCTCTAAGCTTTTTAATTGAGCTGTAAGATCCCTCATCTGTATTATGTGTTCACGTACTTTCTTAATACTGGTGAGCCTAATAGATAAAAATTTCATTATTAGGGTGCTAGTAAGTGCTTTATCTGAAGTAACAAATTGCTCATCTATAGCCTTCAGTAAATCTTACACTTTATTATACTGGTCGACAGAACCACGAATACCAACAGAAATTTTTATCTTTATGAATATTAAACTGAGGCGATTAGATTGCTCCCGGCGTTCATAAGGAGTTGCCTCGTCTAGAGTGCTGGTAAGGGTAAGAGCAGGTGGTTCGTCTTTCCAGATAGTATAATCGATATCCAGTCACCCTAAGTGAAGAAGAATTCTCTCCTTCCATATTTTATAGTTATCACATTTAAGTTCAAAAATTTCACATCTAATGTCGATAAGATTAACATATTGAATAGCTGTATAAAAATAAATACATACTTAATATCCAACAAATGAGGCTAACAAATTACAGAATTATGTTTTACCAATGTAAAGCATACATCATGAATCAATAGACAAAAAAATTACTTGTGGGCTAAATTTTAATTTCAGTAGATTCATGTCCAATTTTATGATAAAACTATCAAATTATATTCCATTCTTAATTCCTGTGGGTAAATTAAGAAAAATAATTTGATATTTCATCATGATTAATTAATTTTAATATAATAAAATTTTCTATGGGATAAATTTTATTATATCAAAAATAATTATCCACAATTTATGTCTTTATACCACACTTGATAATAAAAAAAATAATTTTATTAATTAAGGACGCTGTGGTCAATCCCCGATTAATTAAATTATTTTAAGTACTAGACATTATATATACATATACAATTATATTCTAAATATTATATTTTATTCTTCATATATAATAATATAATTATATTTATATATATATAAATATACACGTATATATATAATATATATATAAACAGTATAAATGTATAAAATATATTTAAGTGCGAAAAAGAACGCAAGGCGCTCGGCAGCGCAGCGGTAGAAGCCGCTCTTCTTTCCCCGCATCTCGAGTTCGAATCCCGGCCGCGTTCGATTTTAATTTCCGTATTGCTACAGTAACGGGCCAGAAGCTTTGGGCCGCGCTCGAAACAGTATTGGGCCGAGAACGTAATCGGCCCAAAAAACCGATATAATTTTTTTTAATTAAAAACATTGTAGCAGAACGACGTCGTTTAAAAACCGAATACGTTCCTTCGAAACGACGTCGTTCAGGAAACTCAAAACCGAAGCCAAAACGACGACGTTAATCACTGTCGAAATAGAAAACGACGCCGTTCAAGTCGTCTTCTTCCTTCGTCGGTTTCGCTTGAACCCGACAACAACCGATTTGACCCGAATCACAGACCCGATTGAAATAACACTATATGAACATTAAAAATGATGAAAAATATATGGAAATTTTGAAAATTTAGTTTACCATTGATTTCCAGTGCTCGTTTGAACCGAATCTTAAAAAAAATGAAAACTTTAGGTTTTTTCAAGTTTCGAAAAAATCTGAAAATACACAGAACAGCAAAGACATAGGCGATGCCTCGGTCTGATACCAAATGTAAGTAAATTATGTGGCTAAAACAACCACTAATGCAGAATATTGAATCGACTTTTATACCTCCCGCAATTTGCGTGCTCTGTTTTCGAACGTGAGATTTGGACCGGCTTCGAACTTATGGACACTCCTTCACTCCTTTAGATGGTGTAATACTTGAGTTTGGTGACAGGGACAAAGCCAGAAGGTTCAATTTATAGGCGAAATCATTATTCACCTCAATAGTGCATTTCATACTCAAACCGGCCGAGAATTGATAATTGAGTTAATAGGAGAGTTATCATAACTAAATGGACCACTAATACTTCAACAATTAATTGAGTTAAACGGTAGATTGTGATAAATTGATCGAGGAAGACGAACCGAAACGAAACCTGTCTGCGGCTCCAATCCGGCTCGAAGCAGCCATTCGGCTTGGCTTGGCGGCTCGAAAACGGCTCATGGGCTGATGGGCCGAACTCGGTAATGGGCTGAAGCCTATACTCCACCCTATGTCTGGAAGTAATTTTTCTTTGAAATAAAAGCCCGTCTCACTGGGCTTAACCTAACGCAGTAAAGTGAGTTCAATTTGGATGGAGTGGAGATTTATGCTTGATATATCCGCGTGGAAGGTGGGATTTAACTCACCCCAACTCGAAGGTATGGGCCACCCCCTATCACATTTTAGAAAAAATTGGGTTTTCTAATTTTTCATAGAATTCGGTCTTTCACCCGTAAAAAATGGGGCTTCTCAAGAAGAAATATAAAACCGGTTAGAGTCTTCCCACCAAAATTTAAAAACACTATAATGATTGTAGGGGACACTTAGATCTTTTGTTGACAAAAATTTATACATATAGTTACAATATATCTCATAGCATTTTATTTGAGTCATGTTGGAGGTATACCAAGTGCCTATAGTAGGGCCACCGATTATAGAGTAAGAGGAAAAAGAACACCTACTTTCATAGAGGCTTCGCAAATGGTAATATAATTTATTGACTCGGAAGACACCATTTTCTTTGGGCTAGATACTATCATCACATAATTTAAAAGAATTTCATACCTCCATCATAAGTCTAATAAATTGTAAGGACAAATACGAGAAGATATATATCCTCAAGGGCCATTGCGATAAGTAGGATAGATTGGACGTCAAGGAAATGACGAGATGTCCCTTAAAATAGATGCAACTCCTCTCCCTTAAGTGGCGCCTGACATACACTTGGCTCTGGTACTAAAACAGGTGCTTGGAGACCAGGGCCGACACCTTCCAGCCTACGAGTCAGCCTTGGATCAACCCTAGGACGGCCATTGGGGTTGGCCCTTGACCTAACTCAAGTCGACCACTAGGGTCAGCTCATGGTTGAGCTAGGGTCGGCCCTCGATCGACCTTAGGCCGGTCATCATAGGTTGGCTCACTGTCAACCCTTGGTTCGATTCCAAGGTATTGTTGACCTCATGGGTCCATGCTGTGATCAACCATCAAGTCTATCACCCATTCGGATGAATGACTCATTCAAATGAATGAAGACAATTTGATGAACTAGGAGTTCGGATGAACAACTGGTTCGAATGAATTAGGAATTTGGATGAATGAAGAAGTTCAAATGGACTAGAAGTTTGGAAGAACTAAAAGCCCAAATAACTCCGAAACTTTCAAGGTTAAGGTTTGACCTCAAAAGTTAAGGGCTAGTGTTGAGACCTAATGTAATGAATCACCCTAAATAAAACGAATAAAAAAAATCTTAGTAGCCCAGTTCAAAATAATATGTTTAAACCCAATATGCAAAGTTTGACTCAAATATACTTGCTCAAGCCGATGGAAACTAATAATTGTTTTATAGCAATTCCGATAATACATAATCTCATAACTTACATAAGGAGGAGCATCCAAACTAAATCAAAGTTATCAAAATCAGGATTTAACCATACTGTTGAGTAACATTACAGTTAAATTCAATCACCGGCATATACATCACCATAAAATGAATCTTATACTACTAATAAATTATAGCAAATACAACCACCCTAAAATTATTGTCCTTAATGAAATAGATACATAAACTAATCAAAATATCTATTCCTAAATCCAAACAGTCTTCCTTTGATTCAAATCATTTTCAAGTGAGCATCAAACCTTTTAATTTGAAAGGTTAGTAAAAATAAAACTTAGAAGGACTCAATTACTCAATAAGATATATAATTTTTATTATCAAATACATATATATACATAAAAAAAAACATACTGTATTATGAGATGATCGAATAATTAAAAGCGACAATATTAATTCATAACTTATAATGCGTAATCTAAAATGTTGATTAATTTAATAGCTTTTACAATAGGTAAAATATGCTCAAATCTTGCAAAAAACTTAGGGAGATCAAGGAATAGTGATGGCTTCACTAACAATGGGTAAACAATCATAACTTGGGTCATAATTGTTTTAACACAATCAGAGGTAATGTGCTTGTAATATCCCAAAATTTATTTAGATTAATTTAATATCAATTGTAATTTTGGATATTCTGGACGTGGTAAAAATCAATTAGATATTAACAAATTTGAATTGACATTTGGATCAGTCGGAATGGCACCCAAGGTGCGCCTTCATTATCGTCAGAATGTCGGTTTGGATTTTGGAATAAAAGAAAATAAAATTATAAATATATATGAAAAATGAAAAAGAAAAAAAAATGAAAAAAAAATTGCAGGATAAGGACGATTTCGGGGATAGAGAAAGCGGAGGGGGAGAAGAGAGGAGAGATAGGGAGGCCGGCGAGCGCCATCGCCGCCGCAAGAGCTCCCAACGCCGGAAGAGGAAGTTGGCAAAGCCCTCTTTGTGATGTTACCCTCCATTTCGTGCTTCGGTGTGTGTAGAGAGAGAAATTGCAAGCCAAAGCCATGCGGCCGCCACGTGTCCGACGCCATTACCGGAAGAAATCGGTAAAATCAAGGCATGTAAATCCTTCCATTCTCTTTGTGGATGTCAATTATTAAGTTGAATGTGTGTATTTTGTGAAAATCGATTGAAAGTTTTTGGTAATTTTGGTGGAGGCTCGCAGTTGTGTAGAGAGAGAAAGCCATTGTCGGCTCGGTGCCGCCGTTGGCTGCCATCTGCTGTTGAGCTTGTTGCCGTCGTCATCGTCGCAGTGGTTACTCTGCCGGAGTCGCCGCCAGCGTGAAGAGAGAGAGGCAGAGACGGGCACGAAGAGAGAGAAAGGGAGGAGAGAGAATGGCCGCGCGCAATAGAGAGAGAAAGTGGTGATTCGGACACTTCGGTACATTATTTGTTCAAATCTGCAAAGTATGAGGTTCGGGCAAGTATCTGTAAACATCCTCTTTGGTCTAATTTAATTTCTGATTTATTTTAGATACCGTTTGGAATTTTTTTACTAATATGCTTGTGTTTTGTACACCTGTTTTATTTTTTCTGGACATACATGTATAATTTATTGTATTATTTTGGGGGCTTTGAATATGGGTTTTAAAATTTTAGAAATTTATTATTTTTCTGAAAATTTAAAAAAATTTATTGGACTCGATATATATTTATATTAGTATGTATAAGAAAAATATACATGAAACTTGCATTGGCCGTGCATTTTTACATGCACGTGCCGAGTTGTGGTCACTACATTTGGATTTGGATTATTGGACTCTAGCCAGTTCCCAACGGAGAGATTTATTTAGAAATTCCTTTCTATCGGCGGAAAAAGTTTGGAGTAGTGACCATTCCCATTTAGATAATTTGACTTGATCTTAGAATATATTCGAACGTCATAATATATTTGACAAGTTTGAGGAATACACCCAAAGTCGTGGGTGGCAAAAGTCGTGGGTGGTAAAACATAGTGGGCAACCTTATCTATGGGTACAAGTACATGGATTTTGGCCTAAGGTTACCAGGATTATGTGTAACCCTTCCTCAAGGTAGTTTTTAAATAATTAGAACCCAAATTTGGTACATAATTTATATTTTTGCATTGATTAGTATTGAACTTTGATTTGGATATGGATTTTGGACCTGGATTTAAGTTTTGCTGATTTTACTCATGGTTGGGCCTTGGTATATCTCGTACAAATGATATTGACTATATATTTTGATCCGAATTATTGGAATGTTTGACGCGGTACTGCTTCGGTTTTTGCGCACGCTATTGGATCATTCGGTTATCAGATTCTGTCCCAAATCATAAGCTGATCAGGCCTTGAACTTTGACTCGGACTTGGATTTAGACTCGGATCGACATCGGCTTTGGAATTGGTCCGGGTCACCTTTGTTTTAGTTATATATATATATATATATATATATATATATATACGTCCCGACGAGGATTATTTTTAAAATTTGGACATTTAATTGGATTTGAATATTTGATTTGAGTACGAGACTATCAATGGATTTTAAAATTTGGATCTTCGATTTTAGTTGAATTTGTTTTATCTGTGATTTGGATTTATTCTGTAATTTGACTGGATTTTCATCAATTAGACATTCCCTCTGCTTTATGGAACTCCTTTTGATTAAATATGATACTTATTGGGCGTTAAGCTCATTTTTCTGTTTTGTCCCTTCAGAGTAGAATGTTCGGATGCATTACAGAAGTTAGGATGTGATTCGGTGAGTTTTGGTTCTATTATGGTTTAATTTGACAGTTAATGTGATTGTGTTATGGAATTGGTTGGGTATAGGCCTATGATTACATTTCAGAAATAATTTGGATATTATGTTATGTATGATCATAAATTTTTATTTAATTATTACCTCACTTACGATGATTGTAGAGTAGGTCGTATTTATTTGGTTCGGACGGTTATCTGATGAGGTTTTGTGTAGATTTTAATTTATGTCGGGTCTTATTTATTTGGTTTATCACACCTGAATTTTGGGACTTAGGATTATTTGTTTAAAATTATTTAGAATTTTAAATTTTAGAAAATATAATTAATTATTTAAATTGACCTGTTTAGTTCGGGTTCGTGACAGAAGTAGTATCAGAGAAAAGTCATAAGGAGAGGTACTTTTGACTATTTTGAATAGATGATTAGCTGAATATTTGAGTATAATAAGTATTACCTTTGGTTGATAATAGAAAATTTGAGTCGTAGAGATTTGGGTTTGAATCAGAAGGTCGAGTTATAGGGGTTTGAGTATGGATTGGAAAGATAATCATTTGATAATGATGAGTCGCACAAGCGACATAATGTATGATTTGATATTATAGTTGAATTAGAATTTTGTTTGGTTTCTACAAATATGTAAAAATTTTGTTAGATTTTACGATTTTGGAAGAGTAGTGGTCTAGAGTTGGTCTGAAGGAGATTTTGGTCGGCTAAGGGGTAGGTGATAAAGTTAGTCGACTCGAAATCTCACGGGGTAGAAGGAGATTTTTGGCCGACAGAAAGGTTAGCGGTAAAAATGGAGATGAGTGAAGATTCTTCAAGATTGGATGCCGCAGATAAAGATGAAGAAGTTCAAGTCAAATCAACTCGTTTCTCCTTACTAGAAGACAGGACAATGAAGTGCAAGTCTGATTTCGTTGGCAGTGATGATACTGATCGTATAGAAATTTGAAGTTATAGTTGGAATAAGAGAAAGACTGAAGATTGTCCATTCCCACTCGTCGCTTTGATCAAGTGGATAGTCACCCCTGCAAATCTTTCATCGCTGAAGAATCGATGGACAAAGGGTTCGTGGTTCGATCTCCTAAAACAATGCTCAGGAAGAAGTTGAAAATTTTGAAAGATTTGTTAAAGCATGATAGTAGTTGAGGACCTCAAGATTCAATCTGGAAGTAGTTGGTATCATTCAGACACTAAACTTATGACGAGAAGCTATTGGTAGTCTAATAACATCTCTGCGTCAGCCCAGAACATATTAGTAACACAGTCATTCGCAACTCATAACAAAATTTAGAATTTTTCATTTTTTATTTTTGAAAGTACATCATAATAGCTCCTGCCTAACCATGTTGTATCTGCTGCTGTCGCCTGGCATGAAGGTATGACTTTTAGTCTTCTGCTATATAGCCAACCAACCCATTACCATCCGCCTTTATCACCATGAGCTCAAATGTCTCACTTGGCCTTAATCCGGTATCATGCGCCATCTCAATAAGTTGGCCTTGTGCGGCCCATACTTCCATTAGTGATCTCAAAAAAAGTCTTGTTTCAGGTGGTTTAAGTTCATGATTGTGTTCCGACACTAAGGTTTAACGATGACTTTCATTTTCTCTCTAATAAGCACCACTTCTAGTATTGCCTCACATCACATCAGGTTTCCCACCTTTCCAGTATATTTTTTTCACAATTTTTATTTACTATTTTCTTGCCTTCTTTTGCACAAGATAACTTCCTATAAATTTCAATATCATCAATCTTTGACTTTCTAACAGAATTTTTCGGTACAGTGAAACCCATTATCTTTCCATAATTCTTCCAAAAATTTTACGCATCATCTATACCGTCAAACTCCATGCCAACTAATGGTATGTAATCATCTATGATCTATAAAATTTAATTTTTAAACATTCAACATCAATAGTAAGATGAAAAACACAGAACATCTAATGCAAACAATTAGAAAAGCAAATAAAATAAAAATAATTCATGCAGAGTTAATTGAAATGCACCGCATACAAGAAGGAAATCATTGGACACTAATGCCACGAAAGTATAATTGCCGACCAACCAATGTTTGGAACTTAAATCCATAACCACGATTTGGCGTTCTTTTTTCTGAAATTTTTAACTATAATTAAAATTTTATAATTTTTATTTTCTAATTCAAATGGGCTTTAATTTTTTACTCACACGTACTTTTACTCACACCGACACACACTTCTTCTCACACACCCACACACAGCGACACACCCCCACACACAGGCCACACACGGCTACATGCCCTCACACTATGCATACACGGTCGCACACCCTGCCTCACGCACTACCACAGTAACACATCCCCACACACAAGCCACACACGGCTACATGCCCTCACACACTATACACACACGGTCACACACCCTGCCTCACATACTACCACAGCACCACATATGCTCCTGCACACACTCACGAACACACAGCAGCACACACACACTCACTGCCAACACACCCACACACAAACACAGAGCACACACTTACGCAGACAGTAGTTCAGCTGCTTTCTCCACTCCCACACCGTCACACACACCCGATCAAACACACACAACTGCACACCCAACTGTTCACACCCACCACCAACACACCTAGTAGAAGCAGCACACGCACACTGCTTATCCACGTTCTTCCACACACACACACACACAGCAGCATCTGCTGCTTCAACTCACCTGCTCACGTATAGGTATACATATATACACCCACACCGTACACAATCAATATATATATATATATATACCCATAAAACTGTACCCATACCACATCCCGTATACACACAATAAGTTAATCCCAAATTTTAAAATCCTTCATTCACAAATTCTCTGCCAAGATAGAGCACGAAGCTCTTTTTTTTCGAATTTTGATTTTCTCTTTTTTTTTAATAAGATCTCACCTGAATCACAACTGATTGTAACTAGAATAAATGAAGACATACCACAAAATCAAAATAAGAAGAGTGAGAATCTAAAACCGAAGCCGAAGCCGTGTTCGTAATACGACAAAACCGAAGCCGAAAATAAAATCTTCGATTTATGTGTTCGTGTTCAAAATATCACAAAACTAGATTTCTAGGGTTTTCGATCCATCGACGAAGAGAATGGAGAGAAGACAGCAGACTAAATGAACAAATTGAATCTGGCGAGTAGAGGAGAAGAGAGACTCGAGAGCAGAGGAGAGAGTGGAGAGAAGAGAGGGGAGCAGATGAAGCTTCAAGAGCAATGGTGGACTGTTCGAGCTCAAAATATTAGGATCATTGTACACCATATTCATAGCAGTCAGATCGGAAGGAACGAATGGCTAGGATTTTGTCATCTAAGATTTAATCTCGGTCATCCGATCAAATTTAAAATCGGACGGCCACGATCTTATACCGAGATATTTAATCTTAGCTGTCCGATCCATTTTAAAATCGGACGGCTGAGGTTATAACAAGGGGAAAACACGCGTGGGTTGTCCGATCAAATTTAAAATTGGACAACTCATGTTATATTACGCATTTAAAACGAGTGGTCGGACGGTCCGGATCGAGTGAAGGACGGTCCTTTGCCTCTCCCGCGAAGGACCGCCCCCGAATCCCCTACTCGGGGGTTTCTATTTCTCGAAGCAAGGGTTCTGCCTCCCAAATTGTTTCTTTTTTTTTTTCAATTTCAAATTTATAATTTTTTTTTTTACTTAGAATGGGTGAAACTCTACTTCGAGAATCGGGATTTCCTATTCCGGTTCAGATCTACCCTCGTTGAGATATCCATCCCGAATGAAGTGTTAGCCTCCCACACTCCCATTTGGACAAAATATATCAGAAAACAGTGGAGTGTAACGATTTTTCTGGGAGAATACATTTGAGATCAGTCGCTGGAAGGGGGTTGCTCCTCCTTGCCTTATGCCCAAGACAGGAGCTGAGGAGCTCAGAAGCATCATGGACAAGTCAGGACCTGAGGTGCGCATTTGGTTGAGAGCTAATGTGCTCGGAATAACCGGGGCTAATCGGGAGCTGAGAAGTCTTGAAGCGTCGTGGGTTGGTAGGAAGCGCAGGCACTAAATGATGTAAACGGTGCAACGGCATGGGTACCCACATTTGATGTGGGCCGAGTAGAAGCCAAGGCAGGTTCCAAACTAGCAGATTTATGACTAATGTGAGGAAACCCCATCATACTAGACTTGAACCCGAAGGTGGAGCTCACGGTAGGGGTCACCAGAGATGTAGATCCCAACAACGTGGTGGAAAAGCTGCGAGCAAAAACTCCAGGGCAAGGAAAACTAGCTATAACGATGGCTTACCACTACCTCCTGCTCCGTTTGCTAGCCCTAGCCTCCAGCTTTATCTGCTTTGGGCCGGATGATGAGTCGTTCTCCTCCTCCTCTTCAGCTTCCTCTTCTTTATTGGCTTCCTTTAAATTTTCATTGGACACTCCAGTCGTCGAGGATGACTCCACCCTCGCCCGTTTTTATTTTCGGAGTCCCATGGGTGAGGCTGCAGAACCCGAGCAAACAACCGGCCACTTTTTCTTGTCGACACGGAATCTCCACTCACGAGCTTGATTTGTGGCTTCCTCAGTAGTGACGACTATCCTAAACCCATTCATGGTTGAACTCCACCCTATGTCTGGAAGTAATTTTTCTTTGAAATAAAAGCCCGTCTCACCGGGCTTAACCGAACGCAGTAAAGTGAGTTCAATTTGGATGGAGTGGAGATTTATGCTTGATATATCCCTGTGGAAGGTGGGATTTAACTCACCCCAACTGGAAGGTATAGGCCACCCCCTATCACACTTTAGAAAAAATTGGGTTTTCTAATTTTTCATGGAATTCGGTCTTCCACCTGTAAATAATGGGGCTTCTCAAGAACAAATATAAAACCATTTAGAGTTTTCCCACCAAAATTTAAAAACACTCTAATGATTGTAGGGGACACTTATAAGCTTTTGTTGACAAAATTTCATACATATAGTTACAATATATCTCATAGCATTTTATTTGAGTCATGTTGAGGTATACCAAGTGCCTTAGTAGGGCCACCAATTACGGAGTAAGAGGAAAACGAACACCTATCTTCATAGAGGCTTCGCAAATGGTAATACAATTTATTGACCGGGGAATACACCATTTTTCTGGGCTAGATACTATCATCACATAATTTGAAAGAATTTTATACCTTCACCGTAACTCTAATAAATTGTAAGGACAAATACGAGAAGATATATATACTCAAGGGCCATTGTGATAAGTAGGATAGATTGGACGTCATGGAAATGACGGGGTGTCCTTTAAAATAGGTGCAATTACTCTCCCTTAAGTGGTGCCTGACATACACTTGGCTCTAGTACTAGGAACAAGTGCTTGGAACAATTGCCGGCCTAGGAGTCAGCCTTGGATCAACCCTAGGACGGCCATTGGGGTCGGCCCTTGACCTAACTCAACTCTACCACTGGGGTCGGCTTATGGTTGACCTAGGGTCGGCTCTCAATTGACCTTAGGCCGGTCATCATAGGTTGGCTCACTGTTGACCCTTGGTTTTATTCCAAGGTACTGTCTTGACCTCATGGGTCCATGCTGTGATCAACCATCAAATCCATCACCCATTCGGATGAACGACTCATTCAAATGAATGAAGACAATTTGATGAACTAGGAGTTCGGATGAACAACTTGTTCAAATGAATTAGGAATTTGGATGAATGAAGAAGTTCAAATGGATTAGAAGTTTGGATGAATTAGAAGCCTCAATAACTTAGAAACTTTCAAGGTTAAGGTTTGACCTCAAAAGCTAAGGGCTCGTGTTGGGACCTAATGTAATGAATCACCTTGAATAAAACGAATAAAAAATTCTTAGTAGCCCAGTTCAAAACAATTTGTTTAAACCCAATATGCAAAGTTTGACTCAAATATACTTGCTCAAGCCGATGGAAACTAATCATTGTCATGACATGAGATATACAATATCGGTTGAAACTATGACATCCTAATTCCGAAAAAGTTGTCACTGCTTGAAAAGGGTAACTTGAAAGTACTAGCTTGGAAGTGGCTCGCTCCAAAAGTTAGTTACAAAAAAGCGGTTGGGGTTGTGGCCATGGCCCCGCCAATAGGCTTGACGAAGGGGGCATAACCCTAGCTTATGGTTGGGGAATCAGGGCGCCGCCTTGGAACATGGTCAAGCACGTCAAGTGCTAAATTTCTAAGTACTATGAAATGATGATATATTTTATACTCTTAGCACATTCAATTAAAATGATGCCATAAATATGGGTGTATATAAGAAGACAACTTCTCCGAATAAGCACCTTCTGCCAATAAAAGGGAGAGGATCTTATGAGTTAAGTAAGCTAGAATAGAAGGGCATTAAGCCATAAAAAATGAGAAAGGAATTTTTTTTCAATATTTTGCTAAGCACACACACAATATAGTAATCTTTCATTTTAAAGATGGCTCCTTGCTAGGAATATCTTTCATTGATAATTCCTCACCTTCCCTTCAATTAGTTGCTAAGGTTAGTTGCTTTTCTAATTTTCCTTTAACAAATCGAGTATATACTAATTTGAATATCGGTGAGTTTTTTGGGTAAATTTTTACTACCCTTATCTATGATTTATTTTATTTGTGATGCATAAAAAATTAGTTCAATAATTTAGGTCAATCTCAAATGCGGGTCACTAAAAAGGTCCGGGTTGAATCACGTTTTCAAGTTATGCATCATATTCAACCATCGACCATTTTCCAAGGTTTTTGTTTGATATAGGTCTTGTAAGCTCAACCATTTCTAATTAGTCAAGATTGTGTGATGACCCCTAACATCACAACAACGGCCATAGAGTCGTCATCCACAATGAATATTCATTACTCCAATCGTTTATATACTCCTTAAATATATCTTTGTGGCTATCACTGTTTTTCTACTCCTTTTGCTCTTTATAAACCATGCGATTTTCAAAAAGTATGCTCAAGATCTTGTGACTCTTTACAAGACTCATATTTGGAATTTAATTATACTATTACTTGGTAAGACTGTAGAAGAAAGTAAATAAGTATACCAACAAAAAATAAGTTCTGAAAGTTTGAAATACAAAGTTATTTTGATGACTAATGCTTTATCCAAAGGTATGATATTGATTATGAGGATACCTTCAATCTTTATTATTGTATCATTTCTATTCGATCTCCCTTGATTGTAGTCATTACATGCCAATAGTCTTTTTGTTTCAAATAGATGTCTAGAATATTTTATTTACATGAAAACTCAACAGGGGAGGTCCACATGATGCCTCCTTCTGATTATCTGCATTATCCCAAACATATGCTTTTAATGTACACTAGATGATCTTAAATAGGCTCCTCATGCTTGTTCTTGAATGCTTTTTAGGTCTGCATTTTGAACTGAAAGATCATGATTTCGTTTGCTTATTTCTCGAACTTGAGGTATCTTTTGCCTTTGATGGCTACTATTTGTTACAAGTAAAGTAACTTTTGATCTCCTTTCTTATGTTAGGCTCATTGATTATAAATGATTAATAGTCCTCTTGAATATAATGTCAAACTTTGTGTTATTGGTGGCAGGCTTCTTTCTGATGTTATCATTTATTAATAGTTGGTGGGGAGCTCTAATATTACCTATTCTGTCATTAGACTTTATTGTCATCAGACTTGATATTGCCTAGTTTGTGTATCTTCTTAGTCAATTTATGTCGACTTTACGTTTGGTTCACTATACAACTTTTTTTCGTATTTTTTGTTGTATAAAAATCACCGTGTTCCATGGCGTATACTTTTTCTCTTACTATTCTTTGGAACTTTTAGTTTACTTTGATACTGATGGGACAGATGATCCTATTGATAGACAATTAGCTACTAGTTTTCTCTACCTACTAGAGAATTCTCTTATTTCTTGTTGTAGTAAAATATAAATTGTTTTTACTCACTCTAACACTGATTTTTAAATATCATGCTCTTACTAATACTATATTTGAGTTTTTTAGATTTTGATAGCTTTTATAAGATATAATATATTTCTCATCCCAACTGAACTCTTCTTTATTGTAATAATCATAGTAGTATTTATATTATTCACAATGAAGTATTTCATAAATATACAAAATATATTAAAATTAATTGTTATTTTATACATCATCAGTTCAATGGGGACACTCCTTGCCTCTTTTCGATTTCTTCGACTGACTAGTCGGCTGACATCCTCACAAAAGCTCATCCTCACAAAAGCTCATCCTCGTGGCCGCTATTTTGATTCGATTTTTAATCTCATGTTGGTATCTTTGACACCATTCTTAATTTTGAGGAAGATATTAGGATATTACATAATCTATACTGAAATTAGATTACCCATATCTTTTAATTTATGTTATTTATATAATGATCACAATTACATGTTTCCTAATTTAAATATTTATACATAATTATTTAATTTAAGTTATTTAAATATTTATACATAATATTAAGTAAGTATTTAATACATAGAACTATATATTTTAATAACTAATTAAATTTAACATATGAGTTAAAAATATGTCTATGTATCATTAAATAGTTAATAACAATGTAACATAAAATGGTATTCTTAATATATTGTATTATTTCACCCCTTGAAAAATAAAAATATGACAAATCAAGGCTTATTGTACGCCACCCAATCGATTTGTTTTTTTGTAGTTGACTTACGACATTATCAATAAATGCACTGCCATGAAGATATTGTGACTTGAGGGTCTTTTGCCTTCCTATATTAATACCTGTTCCATAATATTAAAGTTCTATTAATGTCTTTTATTTTTTATTTTTATATTTTTGATAATAAATATTATATTATGATAATTTTAATTATTACAATAATGAAAGTATTATGAAATTTGTTATATTCATTTTATAATTTTAATTGTTTAAATTATTAAGATAATATTTTTATAGATGATGAAATAGATTAATTCTAAGCATATTTCACAACAATGATAGAAAATTGACTATTGAATAATTTAAAGCCACACCACCACGACCAATCCAAAACATCGAAAACGTTATCCCTTCTTCCAATGTCAAATTTGTTTTTAATTTTTGATGGTATATGTTTGTGTTGAAAATTCAACAATTATGATAGCTATTTAAAGCTTAATTTAAGTAAAAATTGTATTGAAAAAAACCAACTTTATATTCGTTAAATTTATATAATCTAAACAAAAATATTTGTAAAATTAAATTTTTTAAAAAAATTATGCATCTTGTACCATATATAGTTTTATGATGAAAATTTATATTATATTTACCTTGCTAAAATTAAGGTGAAACAAATATTTCTCAACTTCACTTGTTATAAATGTTGTTTTAAAAATATTAAGTTAGATGAACGTCTGTTTTATTTAATTAATTAACAAATATTATACATGAATGAGGTTTATAGTATAATAAATCCTTTTTTATATTTGACGTCAATAATCCCATAATAAATAGCCAATTTAATGGTAAATTTCCTGTCAATTAACTAAATAAAGCCTAAACCTAATCTTTTTCCCCTAAATTTTGCTAGACATTTTTGCCCTACTTTTACAAATTCTTTGAACCAAACCCTAAATTCAATCTAACTGCTCCATGATCGTCACCATCCATGCACCATCAAAATAATGACATCCAACTGGCCCATTTTTATCCATCCAAATTTTTATAGAATTTAATCGTGCCATCAAAAAAATTATATATGATTGAATTTTTAGATTAAATATAGTTATATATGAATGTGATTGATTCGTCTTACATGCCTAAATTATAAAATTTTTATAAATATAATTTTTATTCCAAATGAATTTTAGGTGTAAAAAAATTATTATAACAGATTATATTTTTATATAATTAATAGCTTATTTATGTAAAGATTACTTAATTAAATACATACTTAAGGTAACATTTTAATTTAAATATAAAACTTTTTAAAATCTTTTACATTGTAGGTATTTTTCATGTAATATAAATTTAAAATAATATTTAAAAATAAAAAATATCGGTATATTGATTTCATTTGTGCAGGCAAGGTTATAATTTTTGGTGTAAATGATAATGCCATACCTAATCCAACTCGACATAAAATTATAAATAATTTTTAATTAAATATCTAACTTAAATTTAATTTTAATTAGGACTCTATTTTTAATAATTGTAGCGTGTCAATTGCACTAAAAAGTTCCGCGACAAGGCCTTAGTGTAGAGTGGCCCTGCTCTTGTTGATCTGTAAGTTGAGTTCTCGAATTTGACTGGCAGCTTTGGCCTTATTGAAAGGCAAAATTCTACTTTATTTTTTTTTTATTTAAGTTATTTATAATCTTATTTTATTTAAAAAAATTATATCTATTATAAAAAAATTTTCATTAAAAATATGATTTTTTTCCGAACATATTTCTAATAAAACTATCTTTTAAAAAAAATTATTATAAATTTTATAATTTATATATACGACCGAATTCTGTTTGATCTTTCTAGATTGATCTTTAACTTTATAAAATCTTAACTTATTTATAGTTTAACTTTTATATATTTGATTTATTGTTATATTTTTAAAATTTTTAAATTTTGTATTTTAACATACCTGTATTTAAAAATAAGTTATTCTTATTCTTTATAGCTTTTCACATTAATTAATTTACGTATTATGAAACTTAGAAATCACAAATGTTTTAGCATACAATCAACCAAGAAAAATACAAGAATAAAGGGAGGAATATTCAAAATCAAGAAAAGAAATAAGAGAAACTGGTTTGTAATTAAATTAACTGAATTGAATATAAAAATATAAAAATATGAAGCTTTTTTCAAATACCACACCGAAAATACACTCAAAATAACATAATTTTACAATCATTTAAATACAAATTTTCATAAAATTTGACAATATAACATGCATCAACGTATCAGAATCAGATATAATAAACCTCTATAAAATTGACCATTTTGAGTTTTAACCAAAATATATCAATTTAAAAATGTGGAAAGTAATTCTAAACAAGAGAATTCATTTTTAAATAAATTAATGATAAACTACTAGCGCACATTATATGCATGGTGTCTCATCAAATTTCATAATTTGCATTCAATTTCATTATTTATTAACTTCTTTGTGGTTGGATTTTGTTCCTACGCTTTGATTTAAGCTCGAATTTACTGATTGATTGAATAATAAAGGAGAATAGTGGTGAATGGATTCTCACAAATTTAAATTGAAGTTAGTGGCAATGCCTTATGTTTATCAAGGTTGCATGATATATAATCAATAGTTTTGTTTCCAACAGAACTTAAATAATCAGTAAATGCAAACAGTTAAATTTTGATGGATGACCGATGGCCAAAACAAGCATGTCATCATTGAATAGATTGAGAAGATTTAGAATAGAGAGTAACCGATATACTAAAAGGTAATAAAAGATGAAATATATTTAGTTTAAAGAGACGTCTAATCTTATATCCTATGTTAACAAGTTCACCTGAGCTGACAGATAAGGTAGGAGTAGCAAGAAAATTTGAACAGGATAGAACCCGATTAACAATTTTTTTGAATTTATCTAAATAGAAAGTAGTAGTTAAAAGATAGAGTGCAATGATACGGGATTGGCCTCAAAGCTAGTAGTAGTACGGAATGAAGTTGATCCCTACTTCTTATATTAATATTTTTTTAGTATAGTTATTTTTAAGGTGTTAAATAGGTTGTACTGTTCATGACATGACCAATCTTGTAATAATAGTATTGAGTTGTATATAATTTAATCAAACACTTTAGCTTTTATCAAGCCGTGAGTCAGGCAGATACATACCATGCTCGGCATAGTCTTTTTTTTTTTTTTAATTTAACGGTCAAGTGACTGTTGGGTAGGGGCAATGGTCATTAAACCATTGCCCCTTATAAATAAAAAGAATAATTAAATAAAAAAATTATAAATACTTCATCCCTTATTTTCTACCAACACATTTCTACTCTCTCATTCTTGCACAGCAATTGATAACTTAATATTAACATAATTATATTATTAATTTTGATATATAATTTATATATTAATATTATTATTTAATAATTTAATTATTAATTATGAAATATAATTATTTTAATTTCGATAGTAAATGATTATGAGAAAATTATTTTAATATCTTTATACTGATTATACCATATATACATACTGATAATATTTTAAAATATCAAAAATATAACCTACTTCGAACACCACTATTATAATTCCTCCTAATTCTAAGCATTCTCTAAAAATCATTTTGAAAGTATATTACAACTTTTTGAAACTAAACTAGCTAACAGTTGGAAATGGATCAATTATTAAAAAAAAATTAAAATAATTATAATTATAAAATTTTAATGGTACTAGACACCTAATATGATTTATAAAATAATATAAAAGATAATAATTATTTTTAATTTAAATTGGATTAACATTTTCAGATTGTATAAGATTGTAAGTTTTTAGTACGATCAAATATTAAATTAAAAAGAGTATACACAACATATAGTTTATTGGGAGAGCCTTTTTTTAATATAAGAAGACTACAAGTTTAAAAAATATGTGTAAGAATACTTACAATTTAGGTGTATAAAAATATTTTGATATATTGTTAAATATTATACTTTTTATACAATTTAAATGAACATTAATTTTAAAATCAATATGTAACGTACGAGTTTTAAAATTTTAATTTTAATTACGATTAATTAAGTTAAGTAAAATTAAAGTCAAAAGAAAAAAATTGTGTCAAAATCTATTTTGGATTAGGTCACATTAAAATAAAAATTGCTTGATCGAGCCCACATGCATGTTTAGGGTAGAAGGGCCTCGTTTGACGCATGCTTGACCAAAGCTCAAGAGTGTTTTACAATGTGTCTATACTGAGAGACATTCAAGTGCACTCTAACAGAATACTTATACCTAAATGTGCTCAATGTGATACTCATGCGTCATAGAATTTGATCGTGGCACTCGATTTACTTGATGAGTGCATGTATGACTATCATATAAATAATGTGCAACTGATTTAGGTCATTTTTTGTTAGATTTTGAGAGAAGAGAAAGAAAGATAATTAGAAAAGAGAGAGAAAGGGAGTCATGAAGTTAGAGAAGGTTGTTTGAAATAAATTAAAGCAAGATTTTGGTAAATTTGAAATCAATATAAGTGCATCCTAAACTTTATTTTCTTTGTTACTGGTCATTTTATATTTTATTGAGTATTTTTTTTTAATATTTATATATGTTATATTTTTATAACTAAAATGTTGAAACTTTACATATATAGACTCTCACTCCAATTCATTACCATTTTGTGAAAATGATATTCTTAATTCATGTATATTAGTTTGCCAAGTTATTTTTCTACAAATATATTTATATATTTGTTGAAAATCTAATTTTATACTCTAATAAGTTATAAATTTTATATTTAATGTTCTTACATACTTACAATCACTAAATACATGTCTTATATGTTCTAAAAAATTATTAATTTGTCTATGCATGTTTATTAAAGGTAATAAAATATTAAAATTCTAAAATGTTGCTAATTTTTTTTACAAATCCTGCGACTCATAGTCCAGGTGTTGAAAATTTTAAAATGTGCCTTTTTTATGCTTTCAAAACTTATATATTTAAGTTTATGTATAAATTTTACACACTGCATCAATATAAAATAAAACAATTTGAAAGAAACTCTACAATTTATGAAAGAATTGAAAATATTTTTTTTAAAATGAAAAAATATAATAATTATTTATAATTGTATAGAGTTTTTATTTATTTATATATTAGACTATTGTAAAAAGATTAGTGTGGTATATTATAATATGCCTTAATATATGCTATTATTAATCGATGCTTAAACCTATCATCTATATGATAAAAATGGTATTTAACCACATCTATAATGTTATATATATGATGGCCTACATATATATATTTTAAATAATAGTTTAGGGCATTTGGTTATATAAAAATAAAATAACTCAAATTTTAATTATTCACTCCTTTTATTTATAAGCCCTTAGTCCATATGAAATTAATGTGAATTAAGTATATTCCACAATACATTGATTTGAATAAGATGTTGACTTATAGATCTGAAATTTATGCATAATTATTATGAAAAAATTCTGATTTTTATATTTAACTTTAACTATATCCCTTCCAGTATAGCTTTGAAGTAAATTGTATATTTGATTATGTAATTATTTACATTGTTAAACTTTCAACTCACGTTTACTTTTATTTTTTATTAATCCTTTTAGATCAACCGATCAAACCACTTGTAGGAAGATATGATTATTGGAAGAGCTGATCATATAGAATATAATTAGATATTTGGAAATTTAGATGTTGTGACTGTTTTAAAACAGTAATTTTAATATATTTACTTAGTTATTTGGTTCTGTGTTAATTTATCAATTTCATTGCTTACGGTTAGCAATGTAATAGGATGTTAGCTTGTCCAACAATAGATAATTGTGGCTATTGTAATATCTGATTATGTTTAAATGTATCTTTTTACGTATAATTTGACGTCAGGGTATAATTGGTATTTAAAACTACTTTTAGGTGTGGTATATTTTAAGTCATACGGTTTGACTATTTATTATATTTTTTCAGTTAATTATGATATCAACTTGTAGGTCATATCTATCGTTAATTGGGTTTATTAATTTATCAATGGAATGATCTCGTTAATTACTTTGACATTTGAAATGGGGACGTGACATTATATAAGTAGAATTTAATATTTCTTTTACTAGTAATATACAATAATCTCATAATAACGTACTTTTTATTTGTATTAGCGCACAATAGATTTTAAAAAAAAACTTAAAAATTATAAAAATATTATTAGTTTTAAAATTTTTAAATACTCAAACACTGTAACTATAATTTCTAAAGTGATTAATATTATTATAAATGAATATAAAATATTCAATAAGATTTTTCTATTACTTTAGACAATGATTCAAGTAAGAGTAATGTTATTTTCTTTGTTTGAGTCGTAATTTTTCTTAATTTTGAAAGGTAAATTATCTTGTTCAAACTACATATACCATATTATTAAGATTTATATCATATATTTTATAATTTATTTTTTCTTAAGTGAATAAAATTAAAAAAAATATTATTCTATTTATTAGAATATATTTTTTTGAACATAACAGTTTAAGATAATAGACTGACAGAATAAATTCAGTTATAATAAAATAAAGATTGAGTACCCAATACAATAAAATCTGACTTACTAGATATTGGAGACAGCGTAAGATTTTTATTTTTGTTTTAATTATCTTTATAATGAACATATACTAACAATAGAAACGATTACAAATGCCAATTAAAAGATACTTGAAATGATTAAACATTTTTAATATTATTTTATTTTACTATTAATAAACTTTTATGTATCATTTATTATCTAAAATCTACTATTAAATCAATTATTATCATTTATTGATAACTTTGTATTTTTATCAGTATAATTATGAGTTTTGTCATATAGTATCGATGATGAAACTTATAGCTCCATCAGTACTGGTTGATCTTATATGTAACTTATCTAAGAATATAAATTACTAATAGATTGATTTGGCTCTTATTTGCTTTTATATCGACCCCATATATTTGGTATTAAAGGCAAAATTTCCATAGAAATAGTGACATTGCAAGAAATCCATCCCATACCTCTGTGGCAAGCTCAAGGCGAAGGGATTGATATATTACCGAATTGAGTAATGATTCTATTATTTGTGCAATTCTAATCATTAAGTCGATCAATAAATTTATAATTATTTTTTTATTTTTTTATTTTTAACAGTGGTTGGTGTTCACCGTTAACATAATGATATAATTTATTTCTCTAAAAAAAGATATGCATAGTAAAAGCCCAATGATTATGATCTTCACCTTTCAAAATAATTTGAATGGGTTGATACACATCATTATGAAGTACGGTAATCAGTTTGAATTGGGCCGAGTAATCCAATTATAACAAAAAGCTGACAGCTAAGCTGGTGAAAATTTGATTAGGCCGTGGGATTGGGCCAGTTGCAGACGAAGGCTGGGATGACTTGCTCCGTTTTAAACAAAAGGACGCGTTTAGTGGTACATTTGGTATATTAATTGCTCCAAACACTGCGTTTTACTTTGATAGATGGACTGTTGGCCGAAAGGAAGTGTTCCGTTTTTATAGTAAGGGGACGAAAACACTGCGTTTTCCGTGGTCTATTGTCCCAGAGAGAAAATTGCGGTGGTGGCGGAGACGTTTGAATGATTTCAAAGCGGCAGCGGCGGTGTCGATTCCAGATCACAGAGGAGCGATGAGAACAAAGGGCGGCGATGGAGGGTAGATCTACACACAACAAAATATGTTGCAACAGTGGATTCAAAAACATAGAGCGGTGGCAATGGAGAAGTAGATATACGATTTCTGAGCACTGAATAGTGGTGGATCCGAAAAACACAGTCGCGGCAACGTCGATTTCAGACCACAGAGTAGCAATGGAGTAGATTTGCGAGGGATTTTGCCCCGCCGATGAACCAATTACAGGAATCGAAACCACCGAGACATGGTGTTGCCGGCCGGAGAATACAGAGTTGTCGGAGGATTTAGACAGCCGAAAAATATGGTGCTCTCTGATAACGCACACAAGAATTCATATTCACAAAGCTACTATAAACAGATTTTTTTACGTTTATTGAATATATTTTTAGTAATATAGAGTATTTATAAATAATATATACTTTGAATTTAGATAATTGTTCGAGTGAGCCAGGTTAGACTTTTAAAATTTTTAATTTAAATTCTACACACTATAATAATTAACAATAAGTTAAATAATACGAGGCATGATGCTCACTTTTTGATATATCTTTTAATATTCAGGTCAAAAATTTTTCAATTATAATGAAAAAGATAATGAATTAGGGATGAGAAAATGTGATATAATATTATGATTGAAGGGCTTGACTCCATAATTATTGAAAGATATAAGGCCAGTACTTTGTACTTGTATTTTTCCTTCCAGATTTTGGATCCTCTTGACTAAGGGAATAATGGCCATTCATATTATTATTATCAATCAACTGTCCTTTTAGAACTAGTATGACTATGTATTAATTGTTATGCTGGCTAAAAACTAAATAAACTATCTATTACATAAGCTTATAATAGTCCAAGGTTTAACGCCTACCATTTAATTATTGTAAGTACCTATAAGATATAGCTATTCATCATTCAATTTATATAACTGTCCCTTAGGATTTAATACCTGGTTTAATTTTTTATCGGATCATTTGGTGCTTCAATCTTTGGTAATTTTTAATAATTCGACAACTCAAATATTTGACGGTTTGGGCGTTCAGACAGATTCATATTCTTTATTTGTTTCAGGTCTAACAAATTGATCGTTTCATATTCCTCCACAAGCTTATGATCCACTGGTTTTATATCTCACTTCGTTGAATCGATCTTACTTTAAATCATATATAACACTAGCCCCCCATAATCATATATTAAAATCAAGTTTTGAATATGTTAAAATGGAAACCTAGGCAATGTACTTGATATGTCGTCTAAATGCTCCTTTTCAAAGATTTTAAATTAATGCCAATCATTGACTAATTGATCATGTCAATTAAAATCGGATTCTCTATCTTATTGACTAAGATTATTTGATCGTTCGATTGCCTTGACTCACTCCAAAACGCCTTTTTAGTTACCTTTTTTGGCTATAAATAGGGGACTTATCTTGTTAATCTTTAATAAAAACACACGTCTTAATATCCAATATAGTCTTATACATTGAATCAAAAGAGAGAATTCTTTTGAGTGCTTTCGCACTTCTTTGAAAGTATTCATAAAGTCTGCCTTGGTTATCTTCTTTTATATAAAAAATCATTTTGATTTTTTTTTATAAAATATCCTAAACTAGGATTCTTTTCCTTCCAATTATTACTCCTGATACCCTCTCACCATTTGTTATAGGGCATCCTGGATTTACAACCTGTTGAAAAGAGTTAGTCGATTCAATGTCTCTTGACTGTTGTGCGGTGATATCTTTCTTGGTTTTCCATATCAACTTACCAGAGCTGATTGACTAGATGTTACATTTTAAGAACAAGGGAATGCATCCTCTGGATTTTCTTCATCCTAAGATTTTGGTTGTTGAAGATTGTCTCTTCTATTTTTTCTCCAAGTTAAATGACTTAAGTGTTTACCTTATAAAAATGTAACTTTTATGTAAGAGTATCAATAAAAAAAATTATTTTTTATATTTAGGTCACAATTCTTAATCTGTTCATTTCGTTAGACTTGTATTTTACCTGCATGGAATTGTAAGTCATTCATTTGATATGTGGTCAACTCTGTCTTCTAACAAATCGGATTCCTAATAGTTTGATTTTCTAACAATTCAAACTTCTAATAGATTGGGACCTTAATATGTGGACAATTTTGAATTGTTTAGGTCTACTAGATCTATCTCTATAAGCAAACTGAACATTTTGGAACATAATATTGTTAACTTTGAATAGTGGCATCAAGGCTATCATTACTTTTATGACTAAAATGACTTATTAGTAGCACTATTGATGCTGCAATAGGAGGCTTAAAAATGGCACTCTCTTTGAATTATTTCAATGCATAGTATTTGTGCTTGAGAGAAAGTAGAGAGACGTGTCATTACTCAAATAACACATCATCTGGATCAACGTTAGTATTCAAAATGTTTTATTTCCAACTTTAATTGCCCTTTAAAATTTTAACATCTCCCACTTTACTTTGAACCCTAACTACACGTTCTTCTTGGTTTGCATTTGAGCATTGCCTTTTTTTTATTCCTCAGGCCGTCCCTCTCTCTATTACACATGGCTCCATACAATATTTCAAAGGGCGTTGTCAATATTATTTTTTGCATTTCCATTAATCAAATGTTGGACATTTACAATCGGTACAGTATTTTCTCGGCTATTTTTTATCAAATTTTTTTGCTTGAAGAGAAAGTGTATTTTTTAAGGGATGGCTTTATTATCGTTTATGAGGCCCATTTTAAAAGAACAGCCTCTAAATTTCTTTTGTTGGAAAAGTTATTGGAATAATATAAGCCTTAAAAATTTCAATAATTCAATTCCATTCTAATATCATTAGGTATATTGTCACATTGTGTGTTTTCTTTGATAAATTAAATCTTAGATTAGACGCTCAGATAGTTAAGGTGACTTTCGTTTTAATCAAGAGAGTGACTAGATGTTTTTGACCCCTAGATAATTATTTAAAATAAGCAGTGGAAAACTGAACTTATTGAAGAATTAGAATGATAGCTTTTTTTTTTTTTAATTAGGGTTCCCAACAATTGGACTTTGTCTAATAATTGGAGTGATGTTGACATTGTATTTCCTAGTCCAGTCTCTAAAAATGTGCACTATATAACCAAATCTCGAATTGACCTTATTAAAGAAAACACAGCCAATTTGCATGGAACTGGTAATTTTTTGATATATGAAGCCTTAGATGGCGTCGGTTGGTATATTGGTTTTGGAGAAGAAGCCATTGCTTATTTATCACCCTATCTCTTGAAAAGAAAAAGGGAGCCACTTTATTGATTCTCCTCCTCGAGCTAATATCGATTAGCTTGGGGTTGAGGCAACAACTATTACAAAGCCTTGTTTAGATGATGATAAGGCCTTAAGAATTGTAGACAAGGTTTGTGTTGGGATGGCAAAAAGGAGTCTCGAAGGATCTTCCCACAAATCAACCCTGGTTTTCGTCTCTTCAGCTGCCCTATTCATGGAGGAGAAATCTACCTTGGAGTTGGAAGAGAGGAATCTCATTATTTCTCTAACAGAGGAGAAAGACTCCTAGCTTTAATCCTTGCATGAGAATGAGCATGTTAATGCTCTTATCATTCCTAAGTTTGGGATTCCGGCCTTACCAGGCTTTCCTGTGTCAACAAAATTAGTTTTTGTATTTGTTACAACTTGGGTTACCACGCTAAAGCCGAAAAATAATGTTGACATAGATAGAGAGACCACAGTTTATTATTTGCTATCCTCTCTAATTCTAGTAGACTCTGAGGCTTCATAATGTGACCCAAGTTTTGAATTTCCATGGTATCATAGACCTCTGACTCTTTTTTGTTGGTAACAATTTTCTATTTCGAATTCTAGCTTGATGGGATCATCACCAAATTCTACTCCCAATGAGGTTGTCCAATGAAATCTTAATTTTGACCCATTCATTTGCCATTTAAGTTCCTAACTCAATTTTTGCTTATTTTGCAATTCTAGAATCTGGTGTGTTTGAGTAAAGATAGGCTTTATAAATAAGATATGAAGATTACATGCCTGTCTTGGTTGGATGTTGGTCTTTGATGATTTGAGATTTAGCATTTAGAGTTGTGACTACTGAAGTTGAAGCATTGTTCTTTTGTTATCGATTAATCTAGCTTGAGAATGATTTGATTGAGTGGATGAGCATGTCTGATGATTATGCTGATTAGGCTTTTGTTATAGGAGATTGAGCTAGCTCACTCAAATATAAGGTTCTCAAGGCTGAATGATGCTTGACAACTGCTTCTGGCATCATAGAAGGGTTGAGAGTTGAATATTTAAGACTAGTTGAATTATCAAGGAAGAGTATCTGACTTGAAGAAATTAGTTCTTTGCTAGATTCACAATTCAAAGTGGGAGTTGTTTTCTACAAGAGGATTGTCTTCTTTGTTGCTCCTAAATTTCCTACCACTTATCTGTTAGGAATTCTAGAACTCCCTTGGCTTCTAATGTTAAAGACTTTGCTGAATAAGGGAGCTCCAAACCCTCAAGGTCTAGCCCTAGGTATTAGCCGTAAGATTACAAAGCCATTTGTACCCCTGAATTCCATAGCCCTACATTTGTAAATGTGGATAATGTTATCAAATTTTCAATGTATATATTCAAATTCTTTCATCCAAGAATATACATCGTTCTTTTTTTTGTTTTTATGTTGATTAGGTGACTTAGCCTCGAAGCATATACTTCTATAATTTTGACCACTTGATAGCGAATCTCTAAGGAGGTTTTATCCCACGGAAATGCTCCTTGGGGCTCTAAAAAAGCATTTTGATGGTCATTATTGATTAGATAACCATAAGATGGCTGATCTTAGGTAGCCATAAGAATAGTATACATCATTCCTTTTTTATGCTAGTTGTGTAATTTAGCTTTTGAGTGTATGCTCATAAGATTTTGACCACTTAATGGCTGAATTATCAATTAAGTCTTTTGACTATCGTTGCTAAATAGGTAATCATAAGATGGCTGATCTAATGTCTGGATAAGTCTCTTGGCTATTGTCGCTAGCTAGGTTTGATCTTAATCTTTGATTATTTGACTAATTGTGGGAATTTTATGAAAGAGAGTATTAACACTTATGAATGAAATACCCTTAAGGTTAAATAGGTCAAATGATTATTACTATTATTGTCTTGGTTGATTTCATACCACCTGTGTTTCGACCTTTCAAAAGAGAATTGATTGTTTAGTTCTCAAACCCTCAATTTTTTGGAATTGCTGGTGTGTGGCCACATGTGGGCCCATATGGATCTATTGAACCTATACCATAATTGTTCCCTAAAATCGGTATATTTACAGATATAGTATTTAAACCAACTGTTTGAATTATAATCAATTGTGGTCATATTAATTATATACAAGCATATAAATGACAGCATATGAATTGCAATAATAAAATACAACATACTAGGGTTTACATGACTGATAAAATTTTACTAATATAGTATACTTATTATTAAATACCTGTCTCTTTTCTATCCAGAACGACACTTAAGGCTATATCTGAGATTGCTAGGTAGAGATATAACTCCTCATCTTCCTTATGGTAAGTTAGTAGAGGTCGATTCATCTGATACTCTTTCCACTCTTGAAAAACTTGCTTGCACTCATCTGTCTAGCGAAAATCATTTGCTCTTACTTCTCTCAATGTCTTGAAGAATGAGAGATGTTTTTCAACTGGCTTAGCTTAAAATCAAGATAGGACAGCAAAACTTTTGGTAAGCCTATAAATCTCTTTGATAATTCGATGAGGTTTAATATCTATTATGATTTTTATCTTCCTCAAATTTGTCTCTATTCCTTGTTGTGAAATAATAAATCTTACGAATTTATAAAAAATAACATTATAGATGCATTTGGTTACGTTTAATTTTATTCGGTACATCCTGAGAACTTCAATAGCCTTAAGTAATTCTTCAATATGGTCGTAGGCAAGTACGCTTTTGATGAATATGTTATCATTGTGCACCTCCTTTTTTCTCAATCTGTCATTCAAATATTTTATTTACTAACATTTGATATATTACTCCAATATAATTTAGTCTGAACGACATTATGTTTAGTATTAGGTTTCCTAATTTGTCATGAATGAGGTTGTTTTCGCATCTCATGGGTTCATTTGAATTTGGTTGTATTCATGATAAATATCCATAAATCTTAGCAGTTAATACTTAGATAATGAGTCCACTAACTAGTCGATTATTGGAAGTAGGAAACTATTTTTCAGATATACTTTATTTACTCCTTAAAATTAATGCATATCATCCACTTTTCGTTACTCTTCTTGAAAAGGATGAGAACGGATAACCAATTCTGATAGTTTATAATTCTAATGAGTCCAGTATCAATCAATTTCTTAACTTTTTTATGGATGACAATGAAATTTTTTACAAAGCAGTTTTAGTTTTTTGTCTGACCAATCTATGCTAACATAAGGTTTAACTTATGGACTATTATTTTAGTTAGTATACCTGGCATGTTCATTGGTGGTTAGGCGAAGTCATTCAAGTTGTTTTATAAAAACTCAATTAACCTCTTTTTCAAATTTGGACTCTGTTTTGGATTTGCCAGATTTAGAGGAATTTGGAGAGATGTCTCTCTGGGTTGAGCTTGTTAAAGTGGGTTGCGATTTCAAAGATCAAATTCTTTAACTGGCTAAGGGGAAGTCGGGCCATTTATTTGTATTAAATAGAAACTTTATCAAATGATCTAGTCTCCACTAACTTTTTCAATCCCATATCTAGTTGAGAACTTTATATTTAGATGTGAAATTTAAGTGATCATTTAGAAAGTTATTAAGTATGATCAGCCCAATATGATGTTGTAAACCAAGCGGAGGTCTACAAATAAGGAGTTTAGCCCATTAAAAGCCATTTTTGGATATATTCCCAACATAACTTTCAATTATACAATTTCCCTCACTTGCATCGGTTCATTGCCAAGCCTATATGGTGGTCCATTTGACAGCTTCATTTGATTATTTTTAAACCTTAACTTAATGGATGTATTGAAATAGAGAATATTTTTTTAATTTTTATTATTAATAAAATTTATTTTAATTAAAAATTATAGAGTCTATTGGAAATGATTATAGATACAGTAAGAGATTTAGAATGTGAGAGAAATTATATGTTCTATATCATTGTTATTAAAACTAATAATATTATCTTTTGCATCTAATTTTTATCTCTTATCGGTGAAAGCCGTCTCAAAATGATCTGGAGCTTTATTTCTAGTGGGCCTTATTGATATCATATTTATAATTCCTATCGCAATTAGATTTTGTGGTTACTTTGATTACTCCTCATAGTCTTTATTATTACTTGGGGTGGACCCCGAGCTTCTCAAAATTTATTGATGTACTTCCTTTGTATTAGGGCTTCAATCTCCTTCTAGAGCATCGAGTATTCTTAAGTATTATGTTCTACAGATCCATGGTAGAACTAATTACTTTTATTCAAGTTCTTAATTGGTTTAGGTTACTTTAAGAATTTCTTATTTTGTGTTTGTATCAAAATCTTTATCTAGGTATCATTCAGTGTTGAGGTTTAGTAGCTCATACTCTTTATGAATGCTCAACTCGGATCTCTATTACTTTTTGTTATCCCGAGCAAAAGAGTTGTCACCGTTTTTCTTCTTTCTACCATTTGACATCGATTGACGCCCATAATCCGAGTGATTTGGTTGTTTTGCTTTTTTAGCCTCAACGGCTACGACATATGCCCGGGTGATAGTTTTCACTTTCTAGAAAGTCATAGATTCCTGTTAGACTAAACATTAAAAAAGTCATCAAGGTTAAACTGTAGCCATGAAGACATTTAGTTTTATCTTGTTAGTGATATTTGAAATGTCTTTAGCCTTAGCATTAAATTTGATAAAAAAATATTTTAGACTCTCATTTTGAGCTTATTAGATTATGACAAAATGTCAGCACTACTTTTATTACCTTTGACTAGAGACAAATTGTAATAGGAATGGTCTAACAACTCTTGAAAGGACAGATGAAATTTGGTCATAACTTGTAGAACTAAATTTTTGCGCATTTCTTTAAAGTTGAAGAAAAATAGATGTACAGCGCGATATCGTCCAAATTTTGGAAACCAAGTAACGCTTGAAAGTGGTTTAAATGATCAACTGAATTAGTACTTCTATCATAGGGCTCAATTATTTATATTTTAAATTTATAGGGGAGCCGATACCTCTTGATTTTCGAGGTGAAAGGTGTATGACCCAATTTGATTATTTGACCAGTAGTGTTTTTCTAAAAAACCTACTGTTTGATTCGTTTTATACTCTCCTCTACTTTAGATGTGGAAGTGATTCTTTTAGCAATGAGAAATGCCTTTAACTCCAAGTAATGAGTAGATATAAATGGTTTCTGCTTAAATGGGAGGGTTTTAGACATGCTACTATATGATCCTTCCTACCGGATTAACGGGCATAAGAAATGTTGGGTATACTGTGGATTCCACGCTCAGGGCATTCTTTTTCTTCAAGTCAAGAAGAATTAGTACAAAGTGATGCCTTTGAAGCCGTTGGAATCTTTGATTGATAATGCGCTCCCTTCGAGATAGCATTCTTTCATTTTGTCTTTCTCCTTGAGGTCGATGTTTGCGAGTGGAAGGCTATTACTTTGTAAGTTTGGCCCTCAACTTTATCTTATAAGAACTTTAACATCTTTAACATATTATTAATCTAGGCCACCAAGGCTTCGACGTTTGGATTTGCTAGCAGGCAAATGTCTTCGTGCTACCTTTTTTCGGGTTGAAATCACGAGACATGATATCTTTGGGTAGCTGGTTTGCTTGACCTTGTGCACGTGTATTCACAATTTTGTTTTATCTAAAATGTTAATTGCTTTTAGGCAGGCGGAATACTGATCAGCTAAGTATGAACGGCTTAATTATGTTCCCACAAATAAAACTAATAATGTATACCTGGGACTTGAATGGTTGTCTAAGTGAGTTAGGACGAACTTTTAAAACTTTTAATCTAAATTTTATATATTACAATAGTTAACAATAAGTTAGTAAATATAGGATTTGCTCCCAGTAATCCTCCAATACTCAAGTAATTCTTTTTCTATAAAAATGAAAGATAATAATGAATTGGGGATAAGAGACTGTGAAATAATATAAGGATTGGAGGGCCGGGCTCTATGGTTATTGAAAGATACAAGTGTATCCATGCTCATACTCTGTATTTGTATTTTCACTTTTGGATTTTGGATCTTCTTAAATGAGAGAATGATGTGTAGTAATAGTCTTATTATCAATCAGTACATCTTTCTAAATTTGGTATAATTATGAATTAATTGAGGTATTACGAAAATTAAATGAATAAATGGTTATAGAAGCTTGTTACCACTCAGGGTTTAATGCCTGTTATTTAATGACTGTGACAAATGTTTAATTTAACCATTCATCTCTCAATTTATATAGTTATCTATCAAGATTTAATGTCTAATTTAATTCTCTCTTAGGCCATTTGATTTCTCGACATTTTATAATTTTTAACAATCTAGCCATTCAAATATTTGGCAAGCCGGGTGTTCAAACAATAACTTGATCCTCATGTATTTCATATGTAACAACTCAATTATTTTATATTCCTCCATGAACTCGCAATCTGAAGGCCCCATATTTTATCAGGTTGGATCAATCTTATTTTTAAACCGTATCCAACAATAGATGATGGTATATATAAATGGTAATAAAATATCAAAACATACTATCGAAATATTCCTAAGTAAGAAAGTAATTATATACTATATTAACAAAATCATATTCTATAATTTTATTTAAAAAAAATCTTGGTAACACTATTTTTTAGCTGAATTTCAAGGAAATTATTTCTTCGGATGTTCACACGCAAAATTACACATTTGCCTCATTTATCATATGAAGTCAATATGACTTTCAGATTAAGCGTCGTGCAGCCGTCTTCATCTCCTTGACAAAATCAAGAACTATGATGTAAGGCGTATTTATTTGCCATTTTTTAGCAAAATTTCTTTAAATATTTTAACAATTGAAAAAAAAAAAAACACAATAGAAATTTATATAGATAAAATATGTTGGTTCAACAGTTTTCATCAAAAAAAAAAAGAGAACCAACAGTCATGGTTTAGTTTTCCGTATAACCGTGCCGCCCAACTTCCTCTGTGATAACCACCTATTAGATAATTTGATAAAAATTTTCCATATATATGAGGGTGGTGTTTGGTTTGATCCCTAAGTCTAATACTTCATTTGTACATCATTGCTGAGAGGTATTGAAACTTAAAAAATCAAAACCAATTGATAATTTTGCAAAAATTCAAGTAATTTGTACTGGTTTTAATGACGGGAGGTTGGTTTGATTCTTAATTTTATTTCTGCATTCAGTTTTCATATGATATGATTTTTAAATGTGGAAAACCAATTTTTGTCTAACATTTAGTACCAGAGCAGTTAAACTTTCGACCTTGAACTGTTCTGTAATTTTTTTTACTTACCCAAATTTTTAAAATTTTTTAAAATTTAAATTTTTATAAGGATTTGATGAAAACTAATGTTAACAATCATTATAAAATTTAATTTTTAATATTTTCATAATTTTTACATCAACTTTGATGTAGAAATAGCTTAGTTTTCATTGGATGAGAAAATTAAATAGAACAGGTCCAGGCAAATCTGCTGGAGGTTGAAGACGACTCAAAATAATGTCATTTCATATGCTACAACAATTGTAAAATAAAAAAATTATTGGGCCTCTGTATAGTTGGGCTATTTTCGACGTTATTCATCTCTCAGCTGCGGTCAACTAGGCCTTGTAGGAAAAAGCCCAAAGTCACATCCCGCTTGTTGCGGCCCAATTTGCTAGGGCCACTTAGAAAAATCCAAACATTTGGACGTTGTAGGTGCGCACAATAGGAGTCGAAGTTCGGCCTCATGCTTCAGATGAAGGCAACAAGTTGCAACACACATTTGTTAACATTAAGTGACGATTAATTTAATTAATCAATTTTAGCATATTTTTCTAATATGTATACGTGAATATATATATATATATAATATCTAGTAATTAATATAATTTAATTAATTAAAAATTAGTCACAGTGTTTTTAATTAATAAAATTATATATTATGATAACATATGATATAAAGATATTAATTATGACTAATCATATTTAATATAATAAAATTTATCTCAAATAAAATTTTGTTACATTAAATTAATTAATTAGGATAAAATGTCAAATTATTTTTCTTAATTTGACCATATAAATTAATAATTAGAATATAATTTGACAGTTTTGTCATAAAGATTTTATATAAATTTACTTAAATTAAAAATTTGACCCACAAGTAATTTTCATATCGAATGATTTCATGATATATATTTTATATTGGTAAACCATGTTTAGTATTTATTTGCCTTAATATTATTTGTTAAATATGTAATTTTATTTTTTATATAGTTATACAATTTGTAAATCTTTTTAATATTAGTTATGATATTCTCGAATTAAAAAATAATCCATCATCATTTGTTTGTTATAAATCTAATATGATTAACATTTATCATGATATACGGTGGATTAATTTTTATTTTATAATTCACATTATAAATTCCTTACATCGATTGTAAAATCTAAGTAAGCTAGTGAAAAGTTGACAAAATATTTTCTCTGAAAAAAAAATGTGTTCAGATGTTGAAGCAATCGGAACATATAATTTAATTTTAAGTAGTGACTTTATTTTGAATTAAAAAAATATTTTATATTTTAAAATTTTCTAAAAATTTAATATCAGTATTAAGATTTGTACCTTTTAAAAATTTTATTATATTTTTAGACTTATCTTTTAATTTATATTATAAGTCTGATATTATTAGGAATGGTATATTATTTGATGATCTTTATTGTATAAACTTATAAAATAATACATTTTATAATACTGTGAATATTGATACTTGTATTAAACGTTATGTTGTCAATAGATATTTTTTTAAATTGTAAAATCAGAGATTAGGACATATTTTTATTGAAAAGATCAAAAGATTAGTAAATAATTAAGTATTTAGTACTTTAAATTTTATTGATTTTAAAACTTGTGTGGATTGTATAAAAGAAAAATAGACAATAAAATTAAAAAAGATGTCAAGAGGAGTTTGAACATATTAAAAATTATACATACAAATATTTATAATCCAATCATTGATTCATATGGTCTAAAATATTTTATCACATGTATTAATAATTATTCACAATATATGTATCTCTATCTATTTTATAATAAGAACGAATCATTTGATACTTTTAAAATATTTAAAATTAAAGCTAAAAAATAATATAAAAAATAAATTAAAATCGTGAGATTAGATAGAAGTAGAGAATATTATGGTAAACATACCGAAGATGGACAAATATCTTAGTCTATTGACAAAGTTTTTTCAAAAGTATGGGATAATTTTTAAATATATTATACTTGATTCTCCGAATCAAATGGTATAATAGAAAAAAGAAATCGAATATTATTGGATATAGTGCGGAGTATACTCGGCAACTCTAATCTTTTGAAATCACAGTAGATTGAAACTCTTAAAATAATAGTATATATATTAAACTGTATTAAAATAAAAGTTATTCTAAAAATTCTTTTTTAGTTATAGAAATGTTAGAAATTGAGTTTAAGATATACACGCATTTGAAGATATTTGTCTGAAATAAGAATTTACAATTTATAAGAAAAAAAGTTGAATATAAGTATTATAAACAGGTATTTCATTGGATCTACTGAACGGTGTAAATGATATAGATTTTATTATCCATTTAACGTCATTAGGATTGTGAACCCAAGAAATACAAATTTATTAATAATGACTTAATTAGTTTGAGTAATCGATCCAGAAATATAATTCCTGATAATGATCATTTAAATTCTCAATCTTTCACTTCATGTAATAAATTAATTATCGAACATAATACTCTTCAAATTTAAATTAGTATTAAACAACCTACTATATCGTTTCGCAAACTGTTGATATTATTTCAATAGATCATGATATTCGGAATTTTTCTAAAATAGTTTAACAATATGCTCCTATTAAAAATATTGATACAATATTAAGAAGATCTATTAGAATGAGAAAATTAATAATTTTTAGTGATTATATTGTGTATCTGTAAGAGTCTGACTATAATTTTGGTGTAAAAATGATCTTAAAATATTTTTATAAGTTATAAGTTGTAATAAATTAAAATTATGGTATGATACCATGAAGAAAAAGATGAACTCTATGAGTTACAATAAAGTTTAGGATCTTATTAAATTACCTAAATAGGCGAAAAATATATGGTATAAATAAATTTTTAAGATAAAAAAGACTTATTAGATAATATTAAAAGATATAAAATAAGACTTATTACTAAATAATTTACTCATAAGGAGAAAATTGATGACATAGAGACTTTCTCTCTTATATCTAAAAAAGATTTTTTTCGTATTATTTTGATATTAATTACCCATTTTGATTTAAAATTATAATAAATGGATATGAAAATAATTTTTTTAAGTGACCACATAGAGAAAAAAGTTTATATAAAATAGCTAAAAGGATTTTCCTCTAGTGATGTTGTATAATTAGTATGCAAGCTTAAAAAGTCCATATATTGATTAAAATAAATCTCTCGTCAATAGTATTTAAAATTTGATGATATTATCTTTTCATTTGATTTTTTTAAAAAATATTTTAGATTAATATATATACCAAAAAGTCAGTGAGAGTAAGATTTATTTTTTTATTTTATATGTAGATGTTATTCTACTTATATTTCATAATAAGGGTTTGCTGTATAAGATGAAATATTTTTTTCTGATAAATTTAAAATAAAAAATATCAGTAATACATGTTATATCATTAGTATTAAGATTTATCGAGACAAATTATAAGATATTTTAGGTATGTCTTAGGAGACCTATATCAATAAGGATTTACAAAGATTTCAGATAAAAAATTATTTACTAAGTGTAACACCTATTGTAAAGGGTGATAAGTTTAATTTGACCCAATACTCGAAGAATGATTTTAAGCAGGAGCAAATAAAAAATATTCCTTATACTTTCGTTGTTAAAAGTTTAATGTATATTCAGGTATGTACGAGACTTGACATTACTTCTGCGGTGAGAATGTTGAAAAGATTTCAGAATTATTTAGATATAAATTACTGAAAAGTTGTTAAGAAAACGATGAGATATCTTCAAGATACTAAGAACTATATACTTATATATAGATGGACTGAGAACCTGAAAGTGTTGAATTATTTCGATCTAGATTTTGTTGAATGTATTGATTCACGTAAATCAATATTTAGATACATATTTATATTTACCGATAAAGTTATATCCTAGCGGAGTGTAAAACAGATCTTGATTACTACTTTCATTATAGAGGTCGAGTTTATTTCTTATTTTAAGGTTACAAAATATATTATATAGATGAGAAATTTTATATCTATACTTAGAGTGGTAAATTCTATCTCAATACTATTGAAGATACATTACGACAATTCAAGTATTATTTTTTTGGTTAAAAATTATGAAACTAGTAGTCGAAATAAGTTTATTGATATTCAGTTTTTAATCATAAATAAGTGCATTAAAGAAAAAAAAGTTATCATTGAGCACATTAGTATTGAATTGATAATCATTGATCCTTTGATAAAATGTATATCACCATTGAGGTTCAAGGATTACGTAATTAGAATGGGATTAAATTTTATTATATGATTTTTATTATATTAACAATGATATTTTAATAAAATTTTTATTTATCTGTGATATTTTTTAAAATTTTTGTATACATATTAGTTAATTATTTTTTAAAAAAATTAATTGTTATATTTAGAACAAATCTAAGGTTTTTTTTATCAAATAATGTTAACATATTCAGATGTGTCCTGAGAAATATAATACATTGTGATACATGAAAAATATTACTCATTTATAGAGGACATATCGTTATAATTCATATATTTATTTCTTAAGATTGAGGATAAATAGATTTTGGTTATCACATTAAGTGAAATATGTACCAAGTGAGAGAATATTGATCATACAATTTTTATAAAAAAAGGATGAGAATCAACAATTGTAGTACAATTTATCGTGTAACCGCGCTATCCAACTTCCTCTAGGGTAACCATCGTTGAGGGGTATTGAGGCTTGAAAGATCAAAATCAGTTAATAATTTTATAGGAATTCGAGTAATTTACAGCGGCTTCAACGATGAGAGGTTAGTTCAATCCTTAATTTTATTTTCTCATTCGTTCTTTATTTGGCATGATTTTTAAACCTTAGAAAGCCGGTTTTTGTCTACCAAAGAATGTTGATAACTTTTAGGTAAATTTTTTTACATAAAATAATTTTGTATTATTTGTATAAATTTAATTTATGAGTAGTGTTAAATAATCGTTTGACATAGGAAAGTGCAGTCGTGACGTCGGATAGATTTCTTTTACAGGTAATGTTGGATAGATATTTATTTTAATATTTTGAGTTATTTTTAAATAATATAATATTTTATTTATAAATATAAAAATTAAATAAATAAATAAAATATCTTCTCAAAACTTTCTCTTATTTCAAAGTTTCTCTAGAATGTTAGATGCCACAACTTTCAACTCTTCACGGCTCTGGCGTCTAGAAAGCTTAATGATGGTCAACCATTTACGAATATTAATTATGATATATGAAAAATAATATTATTATTTATGTACTTAAATATATATTTGATTATATCAAAATATTATTTTTAGTATAGATAAAAAACAAAAATTAAAAATAAAATTTATACTTATTTTTAATAATTTTAATAAAAATTAAATATATAACTGGATAAATAAATAATATTTTTTATTAAAATCTTAGGGAAAAGGACTTCTCAACTCCTTTAGGTTACCAAAGCCCTAAATAGAAGGTTCTAATTCCTCGAGGGAGGGATCAGTTTAGGCAAAAAACCTAATAGTTTTCCTTCCAATCTTAGAATTTGTCATTTAAAAAATTTTTTTTGTAATGCTAATGACCAACAAAGAAGAAGATACAAGACTCAAATTTGCATCAAGCATGTGCTTACATGAATCAAAATTTCGACTTCATCATATTTGTTTTGTAACATAATTAGAACTAGATTTAGTTAAATTGAGTTTTGCGTCTTGTCCAAGTTTGTTGGGTCTAAAACACATCGGGTTAAATACGAGTAATGATGGAGTCAAAACGTCCATACATAAATAGAAATAATCTCTAAACACTTGGCCAAAAAGGCTTGTCTACTCGAACAATACCCTTTTTCTACTTAATCAACTTCCATGTCGATTTAGCTTAAAAATGTCATTATACTAAGTTTAAAAATCAACCTCGATCTCCAGTGGGTTCATTGTCCATGATAGCATGACATGTCAACTTTCAATTGATGATTAATGATCAACAATTATTTATTTAATTCATAGATAACTAATATATTTCACCTAAATAGTGTTTTTTATCTCTAAAAAAGTAATCATTTGGTAGAAGCTAATCAAATGTCTATGTGACACGTGTTGCACCAAACAGTTGTATGAACTCTCTTAGCACCAAATCCTAGGCAAATTGGGTAGCACCTATGCGGCATAATAGCCCCTAACTTCCTACAAATGTAAAACACTCAAGCACAAGAAAGGATCCAATTTTTGGAGACTTAATAATGAGAAAGCAATGGCGAATCTCTCGCTAAGTAAATACCCACAAGCCTTGGTTATTAAATTTTCCATCTTAGAAGTGCGTCATGCTTTTCTTGAATGATCTATTTAGCCCAAGCAACATACTTTCAATGACCACTCTTCTTTTTCACAAAATTATACAGAGCTTACACTAATACAAAAGTAGAAAGAAATTTAGTGTCATACTTGCACATCTTTTGACCAAGCTACATATATAGCTCGGCCCCCATCATCTCTACCAACTTCAAGTGTCATATAGTGCAGGTCTAAAGGGTGGATATTTCTTCACTCTTTTTTAAATTTAAGCATATAATGACTTGGCCATGAGGGGGATTTATCAAAGTGAATTATTCAGACCCATTCACTTATTTACTCATGGTGTGCATGACCTTAGTGACAGATTATTCCGGTTGAAACTGACATTGTGGCTTCTTCCATTCAAGTTAAACCCCAATTTATATACGTATAATTTGTACTATTCAAAAAATGATAAACTAAAGCATATCAAAATAGATAACAGTCGCTTTTAGAGTTTTTAACTAAAAAGAGCTTCTTGATCAAAAATTATATTTCCTTCTGGCAAGTCAACGACCTCAGGGTCACACAAGGACTACCCCCCAAGAGGGATTAACTTCGTTTATTTGAAAATTGGTGTCTAAAATCTTACATTATTTGGAGAAGATATACAGATATGCTTTATAATAATATTAAGATATTTCTATGATAATATGTATTATCATAAGAAAAGTCTAAAAAAATAAAACCGTGCAATAGTATAGCCATACCTACTGTATAAAATAGATAATATATTATCATATAATTCGGATTGCTACATAATAGTATCAGAAACAATTTTAATCGAAAGTGTGAGAATATGAGTTGGGTCAATCATGAGTCGTGTTATACACAATGATGACATTACTTTTTAAGCGGGGTGGAGTGTGGAAACTCATATCTAGGATCTCACATCAGGGAAGAGAAATTGATATACGTTATAATAAGATTTAGATATTAACATGATAATAGATATTTTTTTAGATAAAGTTCAAGAAGAATAAAATCATAAAGATATAAGTTTATACCTATACCCTAAAGTAAGTAATATATTATTATATAATTTGAGCCACTACAGTCCATTTCTCGAGATGATAGAGTTTAGGCCACTATAGATGTGCTGACCATTCTGAGCAACGTGGCCACTCAAATGAAAAAAATAATAATAACTAATATGATCAACCTGCCCTACAACCATGTAGATAGACTTCCAACTGAGGCCAGCTTATTTTAGTCTCAGCTGAGCACCAAAATCTCTATGTCATGTTGAAAATAGAAAAATAAATTATAGATGGTGTTAGGATAATTAATTTGTTGTTATTGCATCCTATTAACTAATATTAGCATAAAGATTATTATAACGAAGTTGCCTTTTTTGCCATGCATGCAGTACGCGTACATCCATCAGGATATTAACAAGTTTTTATTTGTAAAAGTATTTATAAAAAAAATTTAAATATTTTTAAATAATATAATATTTATTTATCTAAATAATTAATAATAAATAAATAAATAGATAATATATTATATTATCTGATAATAGTTAAAAAATATTTAAAATCCATTGGCTAATTTCATTATTTTCTTTGTCAATGTGGAATTTTTTTTGCTTTTATTAGAGGTAATGTATGGCCCCTATAAAGGCAATCCTAATATAACTTCTTTTAAATAAAATATTAGAATAATATTATTTATAAACGTAACTTTATATATATATATATATATTTATTTATTTATTAAATATTATGTCATTAAAAAATATATTAAAAACATATATTAAGTGTCCCGAAGATTCTAGAATTTTAACCGCAGCTCCTCGTCGTTTACCTTTATTTTATTTTCAAACGGTGCCGTTACTGCCAATTAATTGCCTGCCTAAAGAGACTCCGTCTAGCTGGCTGGTTCCCACCGGCATTCGTCTTCCTCGGCCGGTCCTCTCCAACTTATAAATTCACAGACTCTCTCTCTCTCCACAGTTCACCTCCTCCTCCCTCCCTCCCTCCCTCCCTCTCTCTCTCTCTCTCTTCTGTGTATAATTATAAATCAAAAGAAGATGTCAAAGTTCGCCGCCCTGATCATGATCTTTCTCCTCCTTCGCTCCACTCTAACTTTTGCAGGCCGCCCAGAGCCGACTTTTCCTCGAACCTCTCTCCTTAAATCCCGGCATGGGGTACGTACGTAGGTTTATATATATATATATGTGTGTGTGTGCTTTGCCAAGTAATTTCCAAGATTGACTTTATTTCATGGGGTTTAATAAGTTGATAATGATCAAGAGTTATTGCAAGTATAAAAAGGGGGTTGGGTGGGTGATTAATTTGTGATTTGTATCATTGAACAGGGTTTCGAAGATGGTGATGTCGAGCTGCAGGTTGATAATGATGAGGGGTGTAATGAAGGAATAAGTGAAGAGGAGTGCTTGTTGCGGAGAACTCTCGTTGCTCACACCGATTACATTTATACCCAGAACCTTAATCCTTAGAAACTAGGCACCATCGCCGTCTGTTTAATCTCTTCATCACTTATTAAGCCGATGTCTTCTAACTATCTGATTTGATATGATAATTTCATATATTTATCTTATGTTTAATAGAACGATTAAAAATTCTCTAAAAATGACTGTATAATATTTCTGTTGATGGGTTTGAATTGATTGGAGTATGATAATCCTCGTTGATGGATCTCAGTTTTCTTTTTTTTTTTTCATTATTTTTGTTGTCTTTATGGGCAAATAATAATTATTTATTATGTTATTTGATAATGAATTCGATAATGTGGTATCTCGATTTGTCTATGTTGTGTTGAAAAGTTGAATCTTCGGTTGGTGGTGGTTGCAGAAGTGGGAGTTCGGATCTTTATGACCGAGTGATAAGCCTGTGAGCAAAATGATGTGATTCTTTTTCTTATCTTATTTTTATTTAAATAAATTTTAAATTATTGTTAAAAAGCTATCAATTTATGGGAAAAATCATAACCATTTTTTTTTTTCAATCTAACATGAAAAGTGAATTGTTTAAATGATATTTTTTAACCATTCTTAAAACACAATTTACTGAAAGAATGTTTATTTGTTTATATATATTTATATAAATTTATTAGTATAAAATAGTAAAAAATATTATATCATTAATAGTATTGGAAATGTAACTAAGCATACCTTTTTATTAGTGTTCAACTAAAATTTAAAAACAATACCTTCAGAAAGTAACGCCAGCTGATTCCACTAAAAATAATATTGATTTTGTTTTTATAATATTAACTAATTAAATGAATATATGATTAAAATATTTTTTATGGTTAGTTAAATTTATATAATTTTTAAAAGTAATTACATTGTAATAACTGCCGCAGACTCCCTCAGCAAAATATCCAAAGAACAAGCTTAATAGTCAAAAATATAAATAAATAAATTCTAAAACTTGACAGCAATAATTTTCAAAATTTTTCAATAAAATATATAGAGATTAAACTCAAAATTTTAAAAAAAAATTATCCAAAATTTATTGTCCAAAGAACGATGAATAAATTTTTAAAATGATCATTGAGAGGATGGCATGGCTTATTGATGATAATCGTATGAAGTACGACCACATACTTTGAAAAAAGTAGATGGGCCATGATGAACTTGTCAACTTAGAAAAGTATATTTATATTTCATTTACTGCTCACTTATTTTGCCTCTTTAAAAATAATATGATAAAGATAAGAATTTTTTAAAATATACTTAAAAAGTTAACTAAAAATAAAATCGAGTATAACGTTGAACATGAAAATTTTACAAAAATAAGTTTAAATTAATGGCTAAAAAACCTATTTATTTAATATTAAAATAATTTTCAAAATTAAAAATAAAAAAGAGTCCATGAGTGGTAAGTAAGTAGCTAAGCGGTCCTTAATTCGGCTGGGCGACTGGGCAGCTCGATCCGCGGGCCTATCTTATTGGTACCAATTAAGTGGTCCTCAATTGGTACTTGCCCATATACTTTGCTGACCGTAAAGCACGGCTACTTTGACCAAGACCTTTTTTAAATTATAAATATTTTAATGCTAATGAAATATTGCTGACAATAATACCAATGGGATAAATCTATATGTTAAATTCTTAAATTAATTTAACAGTTTTAATTTTATTTAAAAAAAAAAAACTTTAGATTAAAATTGATGTTTAATTCACCTGAAATATAACAATTTCACCCAAAAACATAACAAATAAGTTCAACTTAACCTTAATAATGCTCACTCACCTTATCTTAACAATATGATAATTCTTTAATTATAAATCAGACATATGACATAATCTTTTCATATATATATATATATCACAATGTTTTAATCATATCATAAAATTTCTAATTTTTAACCCTTTCTTATTTTTAGCATATATTTTTACATTATTAATTAAGTTAAAAAAAGTCAGAAATATCCGAAAAAAGAGCTACAAACTAAAAGAATTTAGATAATTTCTAATAAAAATGAGATAACTGTTTTTCTAATTCCTTCGACTTTTCTATTTAATCAATAAAATTGAGATGTTACACTAAAGACAGAAAATATGAATATAGTTGATGAATTTAAAATAATGTAGCTTAATCTGAAAAATATTAAGAGGAATTTCTCAATAAACATCTTTATTAAGAGAATATTTTTGAAATATAATTAAATAATATGACACATATCAAATTATTTGTTTTCATTTAAGCTTAGTAGCATAAATATTATTCAAAGAACAATACGCTCATCTTAAATGTTCACGCATCTTTTTTCCATATACAGATTTCGACAAATTCTATAATCATATTCATTAACATTTTGCCCTCCCCCTTAAAAAAAAAAAAAAAAAAAAACATTGGTACTCCTATTTGTAGGGGACAAAAAATAAATAAATCAACTCCATATTAAAAGTCCCCCTCCAACACACCCCCAAACAAAAAAATAAAAAATAAAAGATAAAAATTGTCACGTGATCTAGATAAGTGCCCCATAAGGGTGGGGCCTACAATTAATTAGGTGGATTATAGAATATGTGAAGCTCGGTTAAAAAAATTATTCTTTTCGAGTATTTTTAATTTCTTAGGTTTATTTCTGTTTTTCCCACCCCACCCCCCTCCAACTACAGATAATTTCCATGTCTGCCTAAAATGCCGCTTTACTTTTCTCCTTGAAACATCTTTCAATGTTAAAAAATAAAATAAAATATCCTCCTGACTTTGCAGCATGCTTTTTATGCAGAGCTATATTTTCATGAACATGTAACAGCCTCTAAAGAGGTATTATTCTTACATAAAGACAAATAGATTCGGTCCTTTTTTATGTACAACCAATGCAACAGGAGAAGGGGGAGGGGGATCAAATCTCAAATAGACCTCCTGGACTTGATATTCACAGATTGAAGAAAAGAGACATAGTAAATTATAATCCAAGAGCACAGGTGAATAAACTTGAAATACTTATCATGCAGAATCGGCATCATCGAAATCAAGTCAATCATTAGAGTCTAAATTCTCATGGATCGGGGTGGTACTAACCTTCTTGGTATCAGATTGCCCAATATCAAGGGTGTTGGCATCGTCTCCAGAGGCAGCAGATCTTCCATCTACAGTATCCTGATCCCATGAGTCTTTACTCAAGGAACTAGAGCGAGTGATCTTTTGATACTTTTGATGCCGAATTATCATCGTCATCATCCTCAAGATCACTAAAAGATACATCCTCGTCATTTCCCAAAGGGATGGGAGTTCCAGTGACTTGAGCTATTTCTTCATTTTCTTCCTCCAGCCATTCATCCCCATCATCTTCATGCTCCGGTTCTTCGCCTTTAGATGTAGTAATTGTTGATGTTTCATTGTTGGTTTTGTTTATTGGAACTTCGTTGGTGACTTCTTTGTCAATGATCGGAATTTCAGTGCTTAAAACCGGATGCTTGTCCGTCAAAATATTGGCAGCCTCAGAAGAAGCGGTTGAATCAAGGGCTGAGATCTCAATTTGCTCGACCTTTAACTCATCATTCAGTGGTATGTCACGAGCTGAGTTAGTAGTATGGACAGAAGCAGTGCCCATCATGGGATCGTCTGGCCTTGACATGGCACGGTTCTTTAATTCTTGTGTCAGTGTCATTCTCGCCTTTACAATCTGGAGACAAAATCAACTATTTATTAGTTGCCGCATATGAACAATCTGAAGCAATCAAAAGGACAATAAGCAAGTCATGATCAACCAATTGATAAGCGGTCCAAACAGATTGGAAGCTAAAAGTCATTAACTCAGATATCCCCATACTAGAAAGAAACTTGAACCAAATCCAAGTATCCCAAAATGATGAACAATTTCTCACACCCACACCCTCCTCTGATTATGAATAATGAATTTGAAAAATTTCTCCTATAATGTCCTCAAAAACCTAGCCGTTCATTGCATGGACAAAAATATCGGTATTGGTATCAGCCATAGCCATATCAATACTGGATATATCGGACAATCTGTACTTGTATCAAATAAATTTGAAGGAAAATATTTTGAGAATCGTAGGTTGGGCCACACTAGCCAACAATTGGGGATATCGGCCGATATATTGTAATATAGTGCGATACAGCTGCCGTATTGCAAGGGCTTGACACCGATACATAACGGCTAGCATTTGCATCTATAGTTCATTGTCTTCCAAGTCAAGCAAACATGGTTCATTTGAGATTGGCTCAAGAAATTCATTGACTTGCACTGTCCCGCTCATTGAGCTCACTTATTTGATAGCAACTTGCTTAACTATAGTGCTAAATATTATTATTTGGGTGGCTTAATTGACTTGACTCTTTTTATATAAATTAAGATAGGTAATGTCAATCATGCAAACTATTTAGTTTCATATTATCTTCTTCGCACACCAACAAATTGGCCTAATACGCATCATAAAGCTCCACTTCATATAGAGCATTCAACAACTTCTATCGTTTGCTATCAAAAGAATATAAAGGTTTAAATTTTTATGTCCAACGATGTCTAAGTTGTCCATAAATCACACATCCCACCCTGTTAAATTATTCGACTGGAGGGTGTCCCTGTTTCACCAAATCAAGTAGCTGTAGTTGCTCTAGAGATGCTTGTAGGGCAGCTTCGCCCATTCAACCACATCATTCTCATTGATTCCATATTAACTTAGATCCCCAGTATTTCTCGGTCTATATTGGAGTTTCAACTATATATGCAATTTTCTTTTGTCTGCATTGCATTTGGGATGATATCACAATGAAGGAAAGTCAAAGAAAACACCTAGGATCTAGAAGTCATTTTGACACAATCCTTTCCATCTTGTTAATTTTTCTGTACATAGTTTATTGGTTCATTCTTTAGTTTTCTGGAATAATATTTGACTAGCTTTACGTTTTTTATTATTTTTTTATTTTAGTTTTCCTCAATCTATATATGTAATGCCCGGGGTTTCATTTTTGGCTCGATTAAACTTTCGATTAATAGAGATGATTAATTATGAAAATAATGGTATAGATGACATCTTTTGAACCTGAAAATTTATATGGAGGCCTAAACTAACATTCTGAAAACCTTAGGCCAGTTTGATTTGATAGGTCACCTAGAAAATATTCTGGTAATTTCAATGGGAAGACAATAGACCGTATTTTCAGTATTTTAGATTATTCTTTAGGACTTGTTATGACTTTAGTTGATGCATCCATGTGCAATTAAAATTGGTAAATTAATTATTATAAGCATCTAGATCAATTAAGGAACACCAAAACCCTTGGAAACCCTAGCTTGGCATGCCTCCCTATGCATGTGACTGCCCTTCTCCCTTGTTAGATTATATTATAATTTATTTTAACTTAAAAGAAAAGGGAGGAGCCTCACTATAACCCTAGACTGCTTGCCCCCATGCAAAACCCTAGTTCTCCCCTCCTCTTTTATATGCATCACTTAGCTAGCCCATCTCCACTTCTTGCAAACCTAATTCCTTGAGAGAAAAAACTGTTGCTTGGAGGAGAGGAAGAGGGAGAGAGCATTTGCCGTGAAGGGGGGGAGAGAGAGAGAGAGAAAGAGAGACAGAGAGAGAGAGGAAATAAAGAGAAGAAGAGAACCCTACTACCATTTCTAGCGCCATCTCCTTCTATCCTTCTTTGTGCTGTGCCACTCTTGAAGATGAAGTCTAAATGCATATGTAAAAAGTGAAGAGGAGGTCATGCTTGAGAAAGCCTTTGAGGCAGTTCATGCTTGCCTTGGTCATTTAAGGGAGAAAAACTGAGGCAAGTAAAATTTTCACCATTTATTTGTAATCTTTATATTTCTTCTAGCAGAATAGGTTTTACAGATTAATGTTGTCTCTAGTATGCTAAATGTTATGCCTTGTATTCATTTAAAAACATTCATTTCAGCTCCCTTGAGAAAAAGTTAACCACATGCTTAAAAATAATATCTTTGTGATTTCTTTCTTATCCTTCTTTAAAGTCTTGATTTTTAAATCTTCTAGCATGATAATTGTAAGCTTTTCTTCATGATTTTGTAGTTTTCTTAGTCCGACCACCATGTTGACCAAATGATTATTGAATTAAATTGATTGAATTATACGTTTAAGGTGTACAAAGATTAGAATCATGAGATATTATCCTAGAGAAGGATATTTGTTAAATATTTTCATTAAACTAAATTCTTCTGGTTCTTTTGGTTTTGTAATTAATAAATCTTTTACCTTAGCTTTTCCTCTACCCTTATCCTTGTATTTACCATCTCATTGTGTGTTAGTGATAGTTCTCTTCGGGATTGTTCTTGTTTGATTTCTGCATTGCTTTTACATAATCTATCTGCATACTTCTGCATACACGATTAATTCGCATATACTTGCATCGAATCGGAACAACGTTGGTCAACCTGTTTAACCGTCGGTCAGCCCGTGAAAATTAAAAGTGAAATGGGGTGGTCCCGGGGGTGGTCCCGTCAACTGATTCTACAAGAGTGTGAAAAATAGTGTTTGTAGGATTGTGTTGAAAAAATTGTACAGTAAGTCATAAAGAAATTAGATAATGGCAAATTGACTAAGAAGAATGATCAGGAGAAATAGTTCATCTTCGAATATGACAACAAATTCTAGAGAGTCGTTAATTATACCTAGCAATAAAGATTACACTAAATGGACGATACCTGCACAAGTCGAAGAAATTTACAGTATAGGAACTTTTGATTTTAAAACCGCTTTAGCCATAAAGATCATGAACAAACAATATCTATTCAAAATGAATATGAAGAAGTAAGATTATTATCAAATTTATCAATAGAAAAATTCAAAAGTAAATGCCATAATTATATTCATTATGGTCTAATACAAGCTATCAAACCTTTAATCAAGTTAGGAATTGATACTTCTGTCTTGTTATGCCTTAGAGATCAAACCCTACTAAAATATAAAGATTCTATTTTAGCAATAGTTCAATCTAATATCTATAACGGTCTAATTTATATTAACTGTGCACCAAATTTTACTATTGAATTTAAAGATCTAACTATCTTAAATACGTTAGTCTTAAATGTACATTTACCTGGTCTGTTTCAACAAGAAGAGCGAAGAGGATTTCTAATTCTCTATCGCATTTATTTTAAATTACTAACAACGCAATTTAATCCAAAATATTTAATTCAAATACCACCTGGTGAAACAATTGTTTTACATGTAGAAGCAGATTATGCTACTACATTTACACCAAAATTATTAAAATGGGAAGAAATCACACTGCCACGACAATGGCAAGTTAATCTTACACAACTACCAAGACATTTAACTAGAAGAGAATTTTCTGAAATCTCTGATACTAATTAGAACTACGTAGGATCTTTTCATTTAAAACTTTAAAATATGCATTAATTCAGAGAGAGAAGATATTATATCAGCAGTTCAGGAAAATCTTACAAAGCTTTTAATTGCAGAAAATCATACAGGATTTACAGTACACACGATGAACTATGAGGGTTACTGGCCTCACAATACACTCGATAGGAAAAGATAAAACTAAACACACGATGGAAGATAGTAAATACAAGGATAAGGGTAGAGGAAAAGCTAAGGTATTTACAAAGGTCACATAAGGTTGATAAGGGTTGATGTGAGGAGAGAAGGGGCTTCTTGCTCTTGGCTTCGTATTTAGCTCCTGGTTCTACTCCTAAAAATTTATTATACCATTCGAATATATTTTTTCGCGTTCTTTTATCAATTGTTTGGTTTGAATATTGTTGATATTTTATTTTAATATATTGCCATATTGGAACGTAATTAATATTCTTTTTTCGATATTGAAAGTTCTTATATTTTTTGTGTTTATCTTTCCCTTGTACTAGTTGTAATTGATCTGCTAGTTTTCTGATTATTTTCTTGTTTGAATTAGTGAGTGAAGAGACTGCTGTATACTTGCTAAGTAATTTGATATTATCTTGAAGGGTTTTTTGAATAGTTAAGTGTTTAGATGTTTCTGGGCATATATTCGGATATGATTGTAATAAGTAAAGAAAAAATAAATGAAATATCCTCAAAGCTAATTCGGACTTTAACAATTCAGATATTGTTAACAATTCAGATAATAATAATATTCCAAATTCAGATAATTTCGATTGTAAGATTCAGAGAACAGCGTTAATCCGGAAGATTGAGAGAACGACATTAATCCGCACCCCATACCCCCAAACACATCGTGTTTGAGTAAGTGAGAACAAGGAGGTCGACGTAAATGAGCTAAAAAGGATCATGCCAAGAGAAATTAAAGGAAAATGAGCTCATAGTAGACAGGTGTCTAGTAGTCTGAAGTATTAAAGAAAAGGTGTTGTAATATGTAGTTGATTGAGAAGGTTGTCGATCGAATAAGGGTGAATTATTTCTGCTAGTTTTCTGATTATTTTCTTGTTTGAATTAGTGAGTGAAGAGACTGTTGTATACTTGCTAAGTAATTTGATATTATCTTGAAGGGTTTTTTGAATAGTTAAGTGTTTAGATGTTTCTGGGCATATATTCGGATATGATTGTAATAAGTAAAGAAAAAATAAATGAAATATCCTCAAAGCTAATTCGGACTTTAACAATTCAGATATTGTTAACAATTCAGATAATAATAATATTCCAAATTTAGATAATTTAGATTGTAAGATTCAGAGAACGACGTTAATCCGAAGATTGAGAGAACGACATTAATCCAGACCATATACCCCCAAACACATCGTGTTTGAGTAAGTGAGAACAAGGAGGTCGACGTAAATGAGCTAAAAAGGATCATGCCAAGAGAAATTAAAGGAAAATGAGCTCATAGTAGACAGGTGTCTAGTAGTCCAAGTATTAAAGAAAAGGTGTTGTAATATGTAGTTGATTGAGAAGGTTGTCGATCGAATAAGGGTGAATTATTTCTGCTAGTTTTCTGATTATTTTCTTGTTTGAATTAGTGAGTGAAGAGACTGTTGTATACTTGCTAAGTAATTTGATATTATCTTGAAGGGTTTTTTAAATAGTTAAGTGTTTAGATGTTTCTGGGCATACATTCGGATATGATTGTAATAAGTAAAGAAAAAATAAATGAAATATCCTCAAAGCTAATTCGGACTTTAACAATTCAGATATTGTTAACAATTCAGATAATAATAATATTCCAAATTTAGATAATTTAGATTCAGAAGATTCAGAGAACGACGTTAATCCAGAAGATTCAGAGAACGACATTAATCCAGACCCCATACCCCCCCCCCCCAAACACATCGTGTTTGAGTAAGTGAGAACAAGGAGGTCGACGTAAATGAGCTAAAAAAGGATCATGCCAAGAGAAATTAAAGGAAAATGAGCTCATAGTAGACAGGTGTCTAGTAGTCTGAAGTATTAAAGAAAAGGTGTTGTAATATGTAGTTGATTGAGAAGGTTGTCGATCGAATAAGGGTGAATTATTTCTGCTAGTTTTCTGATTATTTTCTTGTTTGAATTAGTGAGTGAAGAGACTGTTGTATACTTGCTAAGTAATTTGATATTATCTTGAAGGGTTTTTTAAATAGTTAAGTGTTTAGATGTTTCTGGGCATACATTCGGATATGATTGTAATAAGTAAAGAAAAAATAAATGAAATATCCTCAAAGCTAATTCGGACTTTAACAATTCAGATATTGTTAACAATTCAGATAATAATAATATTCCAAATTTAGATAATTTAGATTCAGAAGATTCAGAGAACGACGTTAATCCAGAAGATTCAGAGAACGACATTAATCCAGACCCCATACCCCCAAACACATCGTGTTTGAGTAAGTGAGAACAAGGAGGTCGACGTAAATGAGCTAAAAAAGGATCATGCCAAGAGAAATTAAAGGAAAATGAGCTCATAGTAGACAGGTGTCTAGTAGTCTGAAGTATTAAAGAAAAGGTGTTGTAATATGTAGTTGATTGAGAAGGTTGTCGATCGAATAAGGGTGATAGATCGAGAGTAAATTGTTTAGTATATGTTTGATAAATAGATGAATCCTTTGGTTCATCTTTAAAAGATAAATTTCTAGGAGGATTAGGAGTATTAGTTTCATCAATAGATACTAATAGTTGATACTGATTACCAAAGAATTATTTTGTTATATCATTGCTTAGAACAAAAGATTGGTATGTCGTTAGTGTTTTCTTTAACGGTATGTTAGTATTCAAAACAAGAGGTTGTTTTTGAGTTAATATTTTTTCTATTCTTATATTGGTATATAGCATCGAAGATTGTTCGTGCGTCAATTTCTTTTCTTTATTGTTTGGTAATTGTTTTCTTACAACAGTTGATAGCCTTTTGACTAACGGTTGATTTTTAATAAGAGAAGGTTTTAGAAATGCATATTCTAAATTACCTGTATTCATAGAAATATGCTTAGTTGTAGGTAAGAGAGATAAGTGATTACTAATGATGCCACTAAATGCTAATGGTGATGGTTGTGTTTCCATTAGGTTTTGTTTTGATAATGAAATTAGGTTAGTGTTATTTGATTTTAAGGGTGAAGGTGGAGATTCCACTAAATTTTGTTTCTTCTTTCTTCTTTTCTTCTTTTTAGTTTTTTGTTTTTTTTTATTGTTTGTACATTTTTATCTTTATATTTTTTTATCTTAATAAATTGAGAAGATTTTTAATTTTTGATAATTTTGCTAATTGTTTATTTATTTTTTGAAGATATTGATTATTATATTGATTTTCACAGGCTAAACAACGGTTAAACAGCCTGACCAACGTTGTTCCGATTCGATACAAGTATATGCGAATTAATCATGTATGCAGAAGTATGTAGATAGATTATACAAAAGTAGTGCAGAAATCAAACAAAAACAATCCCGAAGAGAATTATCGCTAGTCCCTCCCCAGACACAAGAAAATGAGGCACTTATCTCTGATACCAATTAGAACTATGCAGGATCTTTTTGTTCAAAACTTCAAAATATGCATTAATTCAGAGAGAGGAGATTATACCAGCAGTTTAGGATATTTGTTAATAGAATTTTGATATTCGTTATACATTTCTTCATATTGCATAGCATAACTCATTTGTTCTATAGAATAATGATTAGATTCTTTCTTATCATTTCTATAGAGTAATCCAGTTCCAATTTTATAAATTTCATCATTAGGTATATTCCATATAGGAGGATATGGTTCACGAGATATAACATTAATAGTTTGCATATCTGAAAAAGTTGGTGAATTAGGTATTGTTTGAGTAATTATTTCTGGAATAGGTATTCTACTTTCTACATGTCTATTATCCTGATTCTCTTATGTATATGTAGACTGATAATGTGTACTAACAGATGACGGTCTAGCACTTTCATATTCAGATAAAAGCGTATGTGTCTTATGTGTATTAAAACTTAATGATTGTGGTATTTGTGGAGTACGAAAATTAAAAATAATATTTCTTTCAAGAGTTTCATAATAGAGCCGTGCTTTATTAATGGGAGTTGGATAAATAGTTGGACAAGGGCCATGTCTTGATAGGGTCGAACCTTTTTAATTTTACAAATAGAATAACTAACAGAATTATCTTGTGAATTCCTATGATGCTTGAGTTCTATGGAATCTGAATCAACAAGAATTAATTCATAGAATTGTTGCGTTTTTAAAGATTTGGTTGTCGGGTATAAACGATTTGACTGAAACATACGATTGGTAACATTGAGCAATTCTTGTAAAGATAATGGTTTGTATAATCCAGTCATAGTAATATGTTGTTTTATCGGTTTTGTAAAATAATCAGTTTGTATAGACTGTTGGGAGGAAGAAGATGAAGAGGCCGATGTTTGATGTGGAAGAGTAGTGGGTATAGTAGGTATAATTTGTGGTGGTATCATGGCATAATCACGACCAGTTTGTTTAGCTGGAGTAGGAGGCTGAACCTGTTTACCTTTATCTTTTTTAGGAGACATACTGGTCCTGTATGAAGGCATAAAACTCAATAAATTTTTGTTAAAACTTGCTTTGATAAATTTATAAAACAAATTTGTCCAAAATACAAATACTAATGGAGGATGAATAAATGTTTTAAATATTTTTTGTGATTTGTATAGTTTTTCTTGAAAGAGCAGACTTTGTATGCAGAAAACATGCATCTTATAAGAATAGATAGAAATAACTATGACGAAAAAATGAATTATATACGATACAGTACCACATACCCATATTTGCACTATATATGCAATTTTCTTTTGTCTGCATTGCATTTGGGATGATATCACAATGAAGGAAAGTCAAAGAAAACACCTAGGATCTAGAAGTCATTTTGATACAATCCTTTCTATCTTGTTATTTTTTCTGTACATAGTTTATTGGTTCATTCTTTAGTTTTCCAGAATAATATTTGACTAGCTTTATGTTTTTTTATTTTTTTATTTTAGTTTTCCTCAATCTATATATGTAATACCCGGGGTTTTATTTTTGGGTCGATTAAACTTTTGATTAATAGAGATAATTAATTATGAAAATAATGGTATAGATGATATCTTTTGAAGCTGAAAATTTATGTGGAGGCCTAAACTAACATTATGAAAACCTTAGGCCAGTTTGATTTGATAGGTCACCTAGAGGATATTCTGGTAATTTCAACTGGAAGACAATAGACTGTATTTTCAGTATTTTAGATTATTCTTTAGGACTTGTTATGACTTTAGTTGATATATCTATGTGTTGCGTTCTGGTTCCACGGGGACTGCTATGGCAGAGAGATGCAGGGGGCGAGGGTCGCCGAGCCGGATGACCTGCTATGGCCGAGAGATGCAGGAGGTTGACGACCCAGCCGGATCTCTCGGGGAGGCTCGTTGATGAGGGGTGTTGGACCCTCGACGTTCAGTCCGATCCGTGGTTAACCGGCAACACAAGTGAGTGAGGTGTTGGATGCGAGATGAGAACTGAGACCGGATGTTTTAAGTGGAAAACCTCCTCTTGAATGGGGAGGAAAAACCACTAGGCTCAGGGCCTGTAAAGAGCTTCACTATATGTGTTGGAGATTTTACAGAGTACAGTCGTGAGGGTTATTCCCTTCCCTATCTCTAGTTTTGTGTTTATCTCCTTAAGAAAACTATGCTCTCTGGGAGCCTTCTTCCACGTCTTTGAGGAGTTGGGCGTGGAGAAGGAGGATGCTTGCTAGAAGCTTTGGGAGTTAGGGTGGCGACTGGAAAGCTCCCTTGCGTGTTTCTGGATTGGTCTCCCCTTGGAAAGGAGGTCTTGCTGTATATTTATAGTGGAAGTCGGACCGTTGGGGAGTGGACACGTGTCGTCCATCCGGTGATTGAGGAGTTGGTCCACTAGCCCCCCTTTAATGCAGCTGAGATGTGGAAAGGGACATGCGTACGGCGCCGCTGCAGCCTTTTAGTGTGTCAGGTGTACATGAATCGGATATCTGCCCCGATTTGACTCGGCATGCTCTGTTGATGCGGCGAGCGGTAGAGTGCGAGCTTTCTTGAAACCGTCGAAATAGGCGATTGGCACTCCGGCCATGGGCCAGAGGCGGTTCTCGGGCAGTTTGTGAGTCCTCTTGCAAGCTCGCGGTCTTGGGAGGAGAGAAAAGTCCCCGCGAGGTCCTCTGGAAAGTCTGAGAGATTCTTCTTGGCTTCTTGGCCGCTCGGGTGGTAAGAAACCTCCTGGGCTCTCGGTCCTAGGGCTTCTCGCCTGGGCCATCTGATCTGCTTATGTGGATGTCTCTGGGCCTCTTTTATTTGGGCCGTGCTTTTATGGGCCTTCATACTGGGGCCCAACACTATGTGTAATTAAAATTGGTAAATTAATTATTATAAGCATCTAGATCAATTAAGGAACACCAAAACCCTTGGAAACCCTAGCTTGACATGCCTCCCTATGCATGCGACTGCCCTTCTCCCTTGTTAGATTATATTATAATTCATTTTAACTTAAAAGAAAAGGGAGGAGCCTCACTATAACCCTAGACTGCTTGCCCCCATGCAAAACCCTAGTTCTCCCCTCCTCTTTTATATGCATCACTTAGCTAGCCCATCTCCACTTCTTGCAAACCTAATTCCTTGAGAGAAAAAACTGTTGCTTGGAGGAGAGGAAGAGGGAGAGAGCATTTGCCGTGAAGGGGGGAGAGAGAGAGAGAGAGAGAGAGAGAGAGAGAAATAAAGAGAAGAGAAGAACCCTACTACCATTTCTAGCTCCATCTCCTTCTATCCTTCTTTGTGCTGTGCCACTCTTGAAGATGAAGTCTAAATGCATACGTAAAAGGTGAAGAGGAGGTCATGCTTGAGAAGACCTTTGAGGCAGTTCATGCTTGCTTTGGTCATTTAAGGGAGAAAAACTGAGGGAAGTAAAATTTTCACCATTTATTTGTAATCTTTATATTTCTTCTAGTAAAATAGGTTTTACTGATTAATGTTGTCTCTAATATGCTAAATGTTATGCCTTGCATTCATTTTGAAACATTCATTTCAGCTCCCTTGAGAAAAAGTTAACCACATGCTTAAAAATAATATCTTTGTGATTTCTTTCTTATCCTTCCTTAAAGTCTTGATTTTTAAATCTTCTAGCATGATAATTGTAAGCTTTTCTTCATGATTTTGTAGTTTTCTCAATCCGACCACCATGTTGACCAAATGATTATTGAGTTAAATTGATTGAATTATACGTTTAAGGTGTACAAAGATTAGAATCATGAGATATTATCCTAGTAAATGGAAGAGTAGGGCATTCTCTCTTGTTGGCTTTGGCTTTGTATGATCCCTTAGGTATAACAATATAAAACTTTGCATGCCAATATCTTCATAGGTCATAAATCCACAAATCTTGTGATGTGTAGACTAATTTATAATAATTGTTCAAGAAAGAAGACAAAAATGCCCCCTTTTGGCCGTGGGTTTTATGACCCTTTCAAGTGTTTAAGGCTAATTTTATATGTTTATGTTTTAACATGTTATAGAGTTCCATATCTACTAACATTTAAAGTATAATAATTGAGTAGCTCTCTAAAGTGGTGAAATCCCCTTATTGGCCATGACATGGACATGACTTTTGGTGAGTTAAAACATTAGTTTGCAAGTCTATAATGCAATATGCTAAGGATTTATATCTCCTCTAATGATTTAAGTAACTTATTTGGTAAATACCAGAGAATGGACCAAAACTCTGTTGTGTCTAAGACCTTAGGAACATGTAGGGGCAAATGGTGAATTGTTTATGTATGTAAATAGATAATGTTGAACTATATTTAATCTAGATGGCTGTGCACCTCTAGAATATGAAGAGAAGACCAATTGTGTAGTTATACATAAAATTGGTTGGATATTTGATGGCTAAGTGAATTAACCGAATGGAGTAGGGGATAAGTATAGCTTCTGTACACACTTGCACATGATTTTTATCATAGTGTTTGGTAGAACTATGATCTATCTACTAATTAATAGACTAAATATAGAGAAATGATATCCTACTTGTAGTAGAATTCTAGGGTGTTGTTCGTGGGTCCTATGGACTATTATTAAGAATTTTAGCTTATATTATTATATTATAAGATAATTGGGTGAAAATCCTAGAAAGTTTGATAATTTAGGCTTATAATATGAGGGATCGGATGTGTGTGTGTCTTTTCCCCTTAGTGGCCAAGTAATAGGCCAAATATAGGACAGTTGGATGTTTTACTTACTGTAAATGCATCTTAGAAGTGTTTAATGATGAACGGGGTTAGATAACCTTGAGTCAGTTTCATAGAGTATAAGTTTGCCACGTAGAGATGTGAAGAGATACTCCCATATGGACTCCCATGGTTAGCGTTGGATGTTTTACTTAGTGTTTTACTAAGGAGGGTTGGATGCTTTACTTAGTAAAAATACATCCTTGAGGTGTTTACAGGTGATTGAGGTTAGATAACCTTGAGTCAGTTTTAATAGAATAGAAGTTGGCTGAGCTTGGAAGTAAGGAGGTACTCTTATATGGACATCCATGGTTATCTTTCCCTTCAATTCGATAGATGTTCATGGCTCTTGCTATTCTATTCATTGTTTACCCTATGCTTAAGTAGAGAAAGTTATATGAAAATTTTACGGTATCAAAAAAATATGAAATCTGCAGAGCCATAGTGTAATATATAGTTGTTTAACATCTAGTCCATGTCTTGGTGAATTAAGGTCGGTAATTTTAAAGAAATACTTATAATCCTGTGAACAATGTGCATTGAGTTATTAATGAATATCGTAGTGATGTGTGTTGAGATTGATATGTTGACTATAGTTATCGTGCCTATGTGGAACAAAGATTCAGCGAGGCCCTTGAAGATATGAATGTAATAATATTAGGAATATGATCTTGTGGATTGAGTATAGTTATCTCGTTTGTATAGAACAAGGATCCAATGGGACCTGGGGGATATGAACATGATTATATTGAAGATATGATCATGTGTGTTGTTATGGTACGCACATACAAGTGGCAAGTAACAGGAGACCATGAGTTGATTGCATGTTAAACTTGAGAGCATTGGTTACCTCGAGATTGTTACCCAATCGTTAGTGGCAGGCATGCAGTCGTTAGTTCATAGTAACAAAATAAGATTCAAAGATATTCTTAAGATATCTCTTGTAGTGGTGGACTTCGTTAAGATAGATTTGGTAGAATCTAACTTCTTATTAATATTCAAATTTGATGAAATTTAGATTTTACACATAATCTTACGGGTTCAGTCGTAATACTTGATAATCGATAGTATTGCCTTTGCTTTCAATGATATTGTTATTCAAGATTGTTATTGTGTAATGCATTCTTGATTATATTACTTGTTGATCTTTTGGCTAATCCTTACTTTTTTTCTTGATTCCAGATTACTACAGAATTGTAGGGCTAGTCAGATATAAAGCATTTTGCTGAGGAGCGTACAGGTTGAGGATTCCAAAGTTTAGCTATTATTTTATATTGAGCATGGTGAGGTTTTATTTTTGAGACGGTAATGAAATACTTATTTCAAGATTGCATCTCTTATAGTTTTAATGGATCCGGGTATTATTATTTCGTTTATTTTGTGATTGAGAAGATGGATTTTACAATAATATTATTGTAGTAATATTTTACTTATGATAGATATTTATTATTGAGATTTCTGTGTGGTCGATCCAGGCTGGATCGGTCGATTCGAGTTAGGGTCGTCACAATATATCCTCCATGGATACGGTGAAAACAACATTTGAATTCAGTTATGAAAGATAATTTGGTTTGATCTCAAAAGTATGAAACTGGAAGTTTTCAGTCTAGAATTAGGTTCACCTTGTAACTGATGCAAACGAAACATAGAAAATCCCTCATATAGGCTCTTACAAGTGGTCAAATGTATCTGCTCTAAAGTTCCCCACCTTAGTACGAGACAGTTCCAAACAAAACCTACTCAAAGTTTATTATCAAGAATAAGTAGAAAAAACAGGTCTTCAATGCCAAAGCAGAAAATCTTACTTGGGGTGTGGATAAAACCTCAGCATCATTTCGACTTAGTCTGGGATGTACGAGCACAAAGTAAATCTTCCAAAAGGAACCCTCACTCATGTAGCCTGGGCAGAGCTCAATTCTAAGGGAAGCCAACCTTTGTACAAGACGTTCAACAGCCAATGCATGCTCTTGCTGTGCATCAGACATGTCAAAATCTGTAAATAGAACTTCATCAGATCGTAAAATTAGTTTACATAGAAGGTAGTGTTGAAACATTCAGAGTCAGTTACTATTCTGCCAAAAAAGGCATCTCATTCCATGGAAGAATTGAAAAATATGTAAATTTGAGTTGTGAACACAAGATAAACTCAATAAGCCATCAATTTGGCAAATTATTCTTATTGTTTTGATGAAGTTTTTGGTTCCCACCAAGTTTATATAAGGCATTGTTATTGTTGTTAATGTTTTTGGTACTCGCTTCATCATTGAAGAACACTATCCAGGTGAGTTTCTCAAAAGAAACCAAGAAGCACCTCCAGTAGGGAAGGAGAAAATGCAAATAAAAGCATTGAAAAATGGATCCAAAAAACATGCAAAGAGGGAAACAGCCCAAGGTTAGCTCCTTGCTCTTCTTCCTGATGATTATAATCAGGTCAGATTCTAAAGACACACGTTAACAAACATACCAAGGTCTTCAAAACACAAACTATTTATTTATAAATTGATAACATTAAGTTTGGTGGGAATGGAATTTTCATTATCCACACGCCCAATCCTATCACTTTCATTCCCATTCTTATGCTTAAATTTCTAAAGCAGGAATGCAAAGTGGGCTTTGAGGTTATCGGTATATATAGCCCAATGCCTTAACATAAAAATTAAATACCATCACAATAGAAGGTGATTGAGTTGCCCATATTTAAGGGCTCAGGTTTCCGTTGGTACTCTTATCACACACTAGAACCAATGATCAAACACTGGCATGGATTCTCGTACCTTCATTTCCATTCCAACAAACCAATGCAACATGTGGGCTATCTTATGAATATTTAAAAAAAAAAAACACACACACACACACATCAAAATCTTTTTATAAACTCTCATAAAAAGGACAGTAACATCGCTGAATTTTGACAGAGTTTGATTGTGTAATTTTACTGCAGTATAAGAGGATGTTCCATGGTATAGACCCTCATGCAAACTGAAAATATCAGCATGTTGAAAATAATTTTAATCAACCATATAAATCTATAAACCATGAAAAGAAAGACAGCATACCACCCAATCATGACATAAACATAACTATCAAAATATGACCGTGTGTACTGGCATAATTTCAATTTGCACCTCCGAAATTCAAGCCTTCCTCTAACTAGAATTTGACATTCAATGTTGGCCAGAAACCATTGAACAATATCAATGTTAGATTTCACTTCTATTCCCTTTCTTTAGCTGACGGATATCAAGGTTGTGCTAGTTATATAATTTAGTAATATCCGGTTGATGTGTCTCCAAATTTGAATTGTCGTACGAATTATGGAGCTGTTTGGTCTCGCCTAGTAGGTTGAATTAAAGTGGGTCTAGTTTTCGTTTTTAAGAACTTGAATCCTATACACTACAAAGAACAAACGAAAGGTCAAAGGATTGTAAAACTCGCTTCCTAATATATCCCCCAACACTCAAATCAGATGTCTTTCTTCAACAAAGAGAAATATGGATGAATGAGAAAATGTGTGGATGCAAGCGTGAGAGAGGGGATTGAGTGTGTTATGGATGACTGGGTTCCAAGAGGTGTGCTCGATTGGGAGCGGCTTTAAAAAGGGTACGCACTTTAGGAAGGGCGGCTTTGCAAGTTCTTAGTGTGTACGAACACCTGAGAGTCAAGAATATATTTTGTATTCGAGGACTGATTATTTGATTGATCGATCGGGGATCCCTCTCCTCGTGGTAGAGAAGGGGTATTTATAGAGCAAACACTAGTTTAGCCTTCCTTAGGCCTGATGGCTGAAGATAGTCGTCTGCATGAATTCGCTGAGGTATATCAGTAATCATGGGGACCAGTTATAGCAACCGCTATTGTCTGAGAATATTCACTCCACTATCAGAGTGATCATGAGAGCGTTATATGATAATTGTCTCATGAAAAAATTTGTTGAGCCATATTTGCCATCCCGAGAGTAACGCGATCATAGGGGCGCAATCATTGGGCTGCATTATGGTAAGTGCCGCTGGCTTGAATGCGTTGAATTGTGAAGGCTACCGTCTGCTAAGCTGGAGGGACGGCTGCAGGGGCAGCACATCATGGAGCCCTAATTGCCCGTTTTCTACTAGATGGTTCCGAGTCGACCTGCTTATGCCAACTGCGTTGCCTTCTAGATCTTTAGGCTAAGGAGGTGTCCTGTTGAGCCTCTATCTTCTGGGCCCTTTTTCCTTCCGCGGGTTAAGTTTTTGGGCCAGCCCATGAATTGCCACAACCATCACCGGTGAACTTATTCTTGCCAAATTAATGCACTATCTCATATGATACTTTAGATAACTATCGGACTAAATTGAAGTCATGAGGAGCAGATGAACTCCAGAAGTTTCTGAGTTCATTAAAAAATTTGGCCCTAATTAATCAACAACATAAATAGTCCACCCCAACAAAACCTCTTATATCAACCATTTTGAATAAGTTACAAGGATTCTTTTTATTTCATTTTTGGAACAAATCACCCGCTCCTCAACCCCAAAAAAAAAAAAAAAAAAAAAAAAAAAAAAAGCTTCTCAAGTGATAAATGATTAAAAAAAGGTCTGCAGCAGAATGTTTGCTCATATCAGTCAATAGTTATCATAGTTACGGTCTCACTCCAGTGCCAATGTACATCAGGAATTGTCTAATGAATATAAGAGTCAAGTTAGATTGCAATATTTGATAATGTTCAGTTATCAGGAATTTTCTCAATGCGGTCTCATTGCAATTTATAGTATTATGGATTCTAAAAAAGATTGCAGATAACGTTTTGAGAGACCTTATTCCTCCATGGAAGCAAATTCTACATCAAACTAGAAGCATAGTCTTCCATAAGATCGCAATTTCCACAACAAAACGATTAATTTTGAATGCAAAACAAATTCCATTCGCAAAAAGATTAAGCAAAAAGAAAAATACCGTCTTCGTATTCGTCTTCTTCATCAGGCAAAGGAAAGTCTAACCAAGTCTCAGGATGCATAGCGATGTCCCTCGCAAACGAGACAACTTCTTCAGTCACACCAACCACACCTCGCTGAGCGTAATACTCCAATGATTCATCTTCCTCCGATCCAAACTGCAGAAGATTTGAAGCGATCTTTGTGAACTCCGACACCGCCTTATGATTTGACAACTTTGAGATCCCGGTCCTAAATTTCCCTCCGAACTCCGACAAATCATGGCGAATTCCCGCAATTCCAGCCGATTCGCCAGCACTCAGGCCAGATTCATCAGATTGGTCTAACGGCTGATTTATGTAGGGATCGTTGTCAGAGATCTTAGAAGGAGGAGCGAGAAATGAAGCGACTCCCCATAACTGGCGACTGAGTGTTTTGGAGATCTCTGAGAGGTCTTCCTTGACCCCTCGTCGTGAAATGGTTTGATCAGTCTGTGAAATTGAGGAGAATGAGTCCCCCTGGCGGTTGTGACTTTGTTTTTGAACTGATTCTTGATCCAGAGGTAACTGTTCGCCTCTGGAAATGGTAGTGGTGACAGCGGTTCTGGTGGTGCCCTGGTCATCGTCGTCTAGTTTGAGAGAGCTGGCAATGGAGCTGACCAACCACGACATCTTTGTCGGCAAGGAAGCGAGATGGAGAGAGAGATCATTTAGGAGTCAAATGGTTACGCGCAGACATAGTTGAAGAACTTCGATCAAGTCCCACCGGCCCCCAGGCTGACTTGTTATCCGTGGTTTGCGCAATGACGCCGTTTCTCGTTGCAACGACGCCGTTTGGAAGTGGAATTTCCGGTTCTGTATGTGTATTTTTAATCTTGCATGAGGTATCTTTCTTTTGGCAACGACACCGTTTGAGCAGCGAATCAATGCGTTGATTAATAACAACAATATGAGCTTCATAATTTATTTTCTTGTAAAAGTGCAAAATTTTAAATGTGGCATTAATAGGTTTTGATATGTCTTAAGAATCTGACTTACTGTTCTAACTAGGGAGCTGCCTTATTGTGCCTAAATGTATAAATAAAAACGAGTCTATTTAGATTCTATATACTATAATAGAATAGATAAGAGATAAGAGATATGCGAAACCTATTATCAGATATTTTCTCTGATATTTAAATTAATAATATTTTTATTTGGGTGTGAAAGACATAAGAAAATGAGCGCAAGAATGCCGAGTGAATAGAGATGAATATTTGTATAAATGGCAGTGTTTCCTTTAGTACACTCGTTTGGTTGAGTGACTTTGACATTTTTTCACTCATCTGCTAGAGTATTTTTGGTGTTTTTACACTTGTCTAATGGAGTATCTGACCTCCTCTTATTTTGTTGTCATTATCTGGACTTCGTCTCCTCTTTTTAAGAGAGAAAATTTGTTTATAATGAGAGATGTCATTTGGTTGGTAAGCACCTGGAATCAATACATAGGCATGATACTACTTCAGGTGAGGGGCATTACTTGCATGTGTAATGGCCACCTCAATTCAATGACAAATTTGCTTGACTATCGGCTTTAGATCGACTCTCTGGCCATTTATATTTGGCTATTAATTTATTATGATCTTTTAATATATAATTGTTCAGGTCATATCTATTGGTTCATGCGTTTTGGCATATGATGGATTATGAGACGTCTTCTATTGGGCTGTCGGTGTTTGGATCACTTATCCACTTATACATTGCCCTAGGCCGATTCTTGACCATGCCCATCAAATTTTATTTTATTGTTAAAAATTTTCTAAATTTTATTTAAATTTAAAAAATTAAATAAAAGAATAAAGTATATGATAGGTTTAGTACCGTGGGTTGACCCAGACTCCAAATTGCAGCAAATGGACAACCCGTCAGAAACTCCTCTAGGCCTAATACAAGGCCCATTGAGTGGCCCAGTAGTCCAGCCCGGCAAATCTTCTCAAGATGCCCTATCTAAGATCCCACATTGTCCAGGCTGATAGGAACGATTATGTGGATCACACTATAAAAGCAGTTACCACGATAGGCTCCATAAGTTTTAGAGGGCTCATCAAAATTTGCAATCGCCGCCAATCTGCCACTTTCTTACGAGTGCATATTTGTAAGCTGCCCTCTGATCAGACACACCCTCAAAACTCAGTCCTCTACCTCATAAACTGCCCCTTAGCCGGGGGACATCATTGGAGCTCAATCCTCTATCTCATAAGCCGACCTTAGTCGGACATACCCTCGAAGTTTAGTCCACTATCTCATAAGCTGCCCTATGACCGAAAACTTCATAACTCAATCCTCCACTTTATAAGTCTCCCTTAGTTAGAGAACCCTTGGAACTAATTCTCCATCTCATAAGAAGCCCCCAGTCAGGTGCACTCTCGGAGTTCAGTTTTCCCTCTCATAAGCCGCCTCTTAGTCGGCCACACTTTAAGAACTCAATCCTTTATTTCATAAGCCGCCTCTTGGCCAAGCACACCCCAGGCTCAATCCTCCACCTTAAAAGCCACCTCCTGGTCGAACACACCCTTGGAGCTCAATCCTTCACCTCATTAGTTGTCCTGTAGTCGGGTGTAACCCAAAACTCAGTCCTCCACTTCGTAAGCTGCACCCGGTCGGGCGCACCCTTGAAGATCAATCCTTTATCTTATAAGTTGCCCCATAGTCGGACACACCTCTGAGTCTCCCTGTGATTGGGCACACCTCAGAGCATGGTCCTCTATCTCTCTACGCCACCCCTCAGTCGAGCATACTTCTAAGTCGCCCAATGCTTAGGCGCACCCTGAAGCATGATCCTCCGTCTCTCTAAACCATCCCTTAGTCAAGCGCACCTCGGAGCTCAATTCTCCACCTCATAAGCCACCTCCTGACCAAGCACACCATCGAATTTCAGTCCTCCATCTCATAAGCCACCCCCTAGCCAAGCACACTTCGAAACTCAATTCTCTATCTCATAAGCCACCCCCTAATTGGGCGTACTATCCCTGGTCGGATGCACACTAGAGCATTGTCTTCCATCTCTCTAAGTCACCCCTCAATCTGGTGCATCTCTAAGTTTCCCCTAACTAGGTGCACCTCTAAGCCACCCCATGGTCGGGCGCACATCAAAATATAATCCTGTCTTTCTAAGCCATCTCCTAGTCAGGTATATCACTACGCCCCATTGAATCGAGCACACTCACACTCAATCCCCCAAAAATATGCATCCATGTATATTTCTAATATCATTGTATCTTTCTATTTGTTAAGAAAGATTTATAATTTGAATGTCGGAGAAAAAAATAGAGTGAGTCCTACTAATCTTTTGACATCCTATTTTCAGTTGTATTGTACAGAACCCAAGTTATCGGAGACGGAGACTGAACTCGCCTCAATTTGACTCGATACAGAAGATTATGTGGCTTTCTAATCCATATAATAATTCGGATTCATGAACATATCATTGGCACCGTCTATGAGAAACAATTGAAAAGTCTACCACCACAACTACAAGAACAAATGCGGTCAGCCTCCCAGGTATGAGTCAATGCACCAACCAGACACGTCATCTCCCATGGCGTTGACCCCTCCTTGGGTAGCCATGCTGACGGACGGCCGAGCCCAAGCGTACAAATGTTCGCTGTCCAACTGGGTGTCCTAACCCTAGCGGCTCGAGGACGTCTACACCCATCCAAAGCTATAACGTTGGGGACTCTGCCTTCCAACCTCTAGGCGACTCAAGAAAATCAGCATCCATGGAGGAAGCCTCATTTGCCTGATGATCTTCGTATTCGGGAGGATTCAAGTGACAAGGCCCACTCCCGAAAGAGATTACAACCCGATCTCAGAGTGCAGGGTGAAAGCCCAAAATGGAGATTCCTTTGCTACTCTCGAGAGGATCGATGACCCTCCACTTGTAATGAAGACTTTTGCAGTGCCGGCAGGCACCCTATTATTCTCACACTAGGGCAAGAGGCCTGACTCAGAGAGAGCGTCCAGAGTGTTTGGCCCTCTGTTCGAGAGTGGCCTCGTTGGAGTAAGATGCCAGACCTAAGGGCTCAGCAAGATTGATCTTGTGACAACACCTCTCATCAACCTAGTGTAGAGCAGCAAATCTAGCAAAAGCTGTCATGGTTCTTATGACGGAGGCTTGGCATGCTTGGCTCGCTACCCATCTCACCAGCTAGAAATACCCCCATGGTGATGACCCCTCATCATTCATGGACAACTAACCCCAAAAGGTATAGGCGTTCGGAGTATAGATCAGCGCCCTATTCTGGACAGCATGCATCATTTGAAGGTGTTATACTAGGGGTTCCGCCCTCTAACTCCTAAGTATTTGGAGCGGACCATCACCTGTAGAAGATCCGATGGCTTGACGATATTGTGGGCAGCCACAAGTGATAAGGCCTAGCTGTGGCTAGAAGACCAATCGAGCCATAAAGTGTGAATGAAAGCTCAAAGCGATGCAGTCCTCGCGGCTCTAGTGCCACAAGAAGGCCCCCTTCTTGAGAAGGAACTCCACATAGCGTCAGAAGACACTTCCCCGACCTAGCAAGGTAGCCATTCATAATAGGGATCTGGACGTCTCGATCCCCTCGCAGCATCTAAGGACTGAACTTGAGGCCTCCGCGACCGAAGTTTCAATCCGGTGCTTCACCAAGAATGATTTATCAAGCCTCCAAGGCCTCATAAGTTTCCAATGCAGTGTTGAAAGCAAGTTGGGATGCCATCAAGGGTGGTAGTGTCCTCAGCCCCTTGCACACGATGTGCCATGCCAGAAGACACTGCCGATGTGTCGAGCAAGGCTGGTAGCAAGCTGGAACATCCTCGAGGGTAGTGGAACACTCAACTCCCTGCATACAACGTCCCCCATAAGAAGATGATGGTTTCATGCTGCACTGGCTCGGTCAGGCAAACCCCGCCTTTTGGAGTGTAGAGACTGCAAACACGAGACCACTGGAGCATGAAACCAGTCCGCCCTGCTAATGGGGAGCACTCCTAGCCTCAGTGATCCTCTAGAGCAAAGGGCACCAACTACAACTCCAAGCTATAAGACCGATCCCATGGCAACACCTCTCATCGGCTCGCTACATAGTAGCAAACCCCATAGAAGTCATCGTGATCCTCACAGTGTGGGCTCGATTGGCTCGGCCTGCTACCCATTGCAACGTAGCAAGCATCATCGACCAAGTGCCTATCAATATAGGTTGCTCGAGGTCGTATCGGGCAATAATAGATACTGTTCTACTAGCTAGTAGGCCACCACACGGCAGCAAGGTGCTGCCTGGCTAATCCATGGTGGAGGACCCAGTTCCACGGAGTATAGAGGTCATAGGCCAAAGTGCCTACCAAAGTGCCTTGGCGACTCTCTGAAACGGTGCACCCCAGTCTTGCACTCAAGAGGCTGACTGGTCCCAAGGCCATAGCACGCCATCCAGCACATGCACCGATGACGATTCTATGCCAAATCTAGATAAGTTTTGCATGTATCATACTTCTTACTTGAATTATACTATTATTAATGAAATAGTCATTTCATCTGCTCATGCGAGTACCTGCATACCATTTTGTAACATCAAACTACATTGAGCGGTCCATACGTGATCGAATTAGAACCTTAGTCCTGTACCGAGTGGCCCATACGTGGTCGGATTTGAACTTCGGTCCCATACTAAGTGGCCCATACACGGTTGAATTTGGACCTCAATTCTATACTGAGTTGCCCATATGCGGTTGAATTTAAACCTCGGTCCTGTACCGAGAGCCCATATGTGGTCAAATTTGAACCTCGGTCTCATACCAAGCAATCCATATGCGATTGGATTTGAACCTCGATCCCATACTGAGTGGCCCATACGCAGTCGGATTTGAATTTTGGTCCCATACGAAGCGGCTCATATGCAGTTGAATTTGAACATTGGTCCTCTACTAAGTGACTCATACATGGTCGGATCTGAACCTCGATCCTATCATCGAATGTCCTATATGTGGTTGGATCTAAACCTCGATCCTGTCACCGTGTGGCTCATGCACGGTCAAACTCAAAACCTTAGGGGACTCTTTAATATGCGGATGACAACTTCCTCCAGTAGGAACAAGTACCATCAATTTACAGTAGTCGGCGGATTAGGACCAGAAGTATGAGAGTTACGATGTCCTCTAAAATGACCGAGCGCCAAATGGCACATGCAGGCAGCAGCCTAGGCTACGCTAAAGCCCGGCAGTGATAGTTGCAAGGTTTGGCTAGCAATCACATTTTCTCAGCCTCACGACCTCCTTTCGACAGGAGCGAGCACCACCAGGTAGGTGCATCTGGTCGAACTCGGCAACGATGTACCAGTGCCTAGTCGGCAAAGAATCTTCCTCAGTGCCACGACTTCCTTTCATAAGAATGAAAGCTACCTGACTCAGGTGATCAACCAAGCCTGGTGACGATAGCTCCTATGCTTAGTCAACAAACGGGGTATGCTCATGCCACGACCTTCTCCCAACAGGAGCGAGCGCAATCCAGCACCCACGTCCAAGTCACTTCCACCAACTCTGGTACTCCACCACCGAGATCGGCTCCCCAGCTCGGCCACGGTTATGGCATTGATCCGTTCAACCAACCTGCCAACTAAAAGGTCCCCTACTCCAGCATTGGAGTTCGCTGGGGGTTCTTCATCCCCAATCCCTTCAGTTGACTCGCCAGTAGTAATGCACGACAAGAATGGGCATTCTAAAGAATGTAAAGTGCAGCCTACTCCTACAGCTAGAATGATTAACTATTCTGATGTAGGAAGCCCTCTAGCGGGCGCAACGAAGGCTTCTTACTGTCTCCGGGAGACTGACCAAGTCAGATCAGTACTTAGCTCTAGCACCCCTCAAATCCAAGGAGCCGATAGGAAGGTCTAAGGTTGGCAAGAATTCCTTCAGGCAAAGCTGAGTCGCTGCCCTTGCCCTCTTCTAGTATTGTCGCTTTAGAAGGTAGGAAGTCACCATGCGACCCCCTGAAGCACATCCTCATAGCAGGGAGATCCAATCTCGAGCCCGAAGTATTGAGACTCAAATGGCTCAAGGTCAAAGTCGGCGTCTCATTCTCGACTCTACGGGACCTCAGCTCCCTAAAACGGGTTGACTAGGAACAGCGAAGCTCACGAACGTCACAGTTCTTGCACGACAACTTCGCCTTCCAACGCAGCCCGCTGGCAACCAATGATACCTTGGTGCACCATTTCCCAAGGATGACAAACTGACAGATCCAGACCCTGCATATTCGAGGCTAATTTGACTGGCCCGTACCTTGACCAAGCATTAGGGCAGATCTCCGCGAGTCAAACCATCAGAAGATCGAGATGCCAATTGGCCGAATATCAAGTCATCAAGAAGTCAAGTAGCGAAAGGTGCTCAACCCTGACCGCCTCGAAAAGAGCTCGATTGGCCCCCTGTCCTTGCCAAGCGTGGGATGAGTAGCCATGAGCCAAACCACCAGAAGAACGAGTTTTTAGAACGCTAGACTACCAAACTGGCATAGCCCAAGCGGCTAAAGGTACCATCCAAATGCTTCAATCATTCACATCTTGTAAGAATATTGGAGCCATATAACAAAGTCAAAGAATACTTGGTAGCTCCATTCATCAATTTCCTTTATAAAGTACAAAACTTGCAATAGTAGACATACAACTTAAAGGAAGAAAAGGAATACATGGAATGACAATTTGACTTCTGGAGCCCTACTTCACTAGATTAGGCGTTCGAAGGGAAAGCAGGCAAGAGACCCTAGAATGAAATCTCAGCCGCCAGGGCACGACATTCTAGGCAATCGAAAAGATCAGGCTCTTATGCGCCGCCCCCACAGGCCACTAAAGCAGGAAGTGTATGCCGAAACCCTCCCTAGTAAGAGCATGGTATCATTTACCCACTCTCACCTGGGAGGCGACCACCAGAGACTGCCTACCAATGTAGGCCATGGCTGCGCAGACTGAAATTTTGCACTAGACTCAGCATGGTGATAATGACCCATGCCCAAGGTGGCACCTCCTCTTCCAGTAGGCACCAGCAGTCCCATAAGGGCCACAAATGGAGTGTTCACCTATCCGGATGGAAATAAGAAGAAGCGACCTTCTTCCCCACCGATGCCGAACTATCACTCCACTAGGCTGCCCCAATGAGGACTATGCAGCGTCAGCTGGGAGAAGCATATGACAGTGACCTTATTCCTGGGCCACCCTTATCACCACATGATATCAATCAAAGTAAGGGAATCCAGGCATACTTCAAATGCACCTTCAAGCCTCTCTGAACTTCCTTCAATCCCGGCTAATAGTAGTATAGGGTCCATGCCCACTTTGATCTCTCGCATCACCTAGCTGATGGGAGAATGGTTCGTGAAATAAGGTGCGGGAAGCACTCCATCTAGAGCCAGGGGAGGAGGTCAACGAGCAAGTATTGTAGAAGATCATGCCTGCCGGTGCCATCCATAGAGAATTGGCAGGTTCAGAGAGCTAAATTACCACAAAATCTTGCCAAGTATAGTAAAAATTTGCAAGACATATGGGAAAGGAATACGCTTACGGACCTACATGATGACGTTCCATCATTACATGTCTGGAGTCAAAATTTCAAATCTTCCAATATAAAGGGCTAGTGATAGGTCTAATTTCGTGGGCTGGCCCAAACTCCAAATCGCAACAGATGGACAGCCCGTTATAAGCTCTTTTAGGCCCAGTGCAAGCGCATCGAGTGGCACAGTAGTCCGGCCCAGTAAATCATCTCAAGATATCCTACTTAAGATCCCACATTACCCAATTGGTAAGGGCAATTCTGTGGATCACACCATAAAAGCAATTGTTATAGTAGGCTCCCCAAACTCCAGAGGGCTCAGCAAAATTCGCAACCATCACTAGTCAGTTACTTTCTTACAAGTGCATCTCCATAAGTCACCCCCTGATTGGGCGCACCCTTGGAGCTCAGTCCTCCATCCCATAAGCTATCCCCTGGTCGGGCACACTCTGAAACTCAGTTCTCCACTTTATAAGCTACCTCCTAGTTGGGCGTATTCTCAGAGTTCAATCCTCCATATCATAAACCGCCCCCTGGTTGGGTGCACCCTCGGAGCTGAATCCTTTATCTCATAAGCCGTCTCCTGGCCGGGCTCACCCTCGAAACTCATTCCTCCATCTCATAAGCTGTCCCTAGTCAGGCACACCTTGGAGCTCAGTTCTCCACCTCATAAGCCGCCCTTTGGTGAGGCGTATCCTTAGACCTCAATCCTTCGTCTCATAAATCACCCCTAATTGGGTGCACCCTTGGAGCTTAATCTTTTATCTCATAAGCCATCTCCAATCGGGTACAACCTCAAAGTTCAATCCTCCATCTCATAAGCAGCCCCCTAGTAAGGCACACCTTTGGAGTTCAATCCTCCATCTCATAAACCGTCCTCCAGCCGAGCGTACCATTGGAACTCAGTCCCCCATCTCATAAGTCGCCTCTAGTCAGGTACATATCGGAGCTCAGTCCTTTACCTCATAAGCCACCCTCTCACCGGACACACATTCGGAGCTCAATTCTCCAACTCATAAGCCGCCCACTGGCTAGACACACCTTAGAGCCCAATTCTCAACTTCATAAGCTGCCTCTTGATTGGGCGCACCCCAAAACTCAATCCTCCACCTCATAAGTCGTCCACCTTGCCGGGCGCACCCTCGAAGTTTAATCTTTCATCTTATAAGTTGCCTCTAATCGAGCACACCTCTGAGCCGCCCTTGGTCAGGCGTACTCCAGAGTATGGTTCCCTCATCTCTCTAAGTCATCCCTCAATCAAGCATACTTTTAAGCTGCCCTTTGATCGGGTTCACCTCTAAACCGTCCCCTGGTTGGGCAAATCCCAGAGTATAGTCCTTCGTCCCTCTAAACCCCCTCTTAACTGAGTGCATTACTAAACCGCCCATCAGTCGGTCGCACTTACACTCTATTCCTAGAAAATATGCATCCACACATATTTCCCACATCCTCTTATCTTTCTATTTGTTAAGAAAAATTTATAATTTGAGTATCGGAGGATAAATTGTGAAGTAAATCTCACTAATCTTCTGACCTCCTATTTTTAGTTGTATTACGCATTGCCTAGGTTATCGAAGATAGAAATTGAAATTACTTCAGTTTAACTCGATGCGAAAAATTAGGTTGCTCCTTAATATGCATAATAATTCAGATCCAGGGTCACATCAATATAAAATATTGAAAACAAAATTACACGAACAAAAATATGAAATCCTTTTTTATCAATTAATTTTGCGAATACAAAAATTGACAAAAACATAATAAGATGAAAAATAATTTTGATTGGTACTCCCATAGTGGGCTAGCCCAAGAGAAAAAAACGATCCAGATCCATAAAGGCCTGTATGCGCACTTGGACGGTCAACGCCAGGCGTTGACCGGAAGAAAGGCCAACTTGGGCGGCCAACAGGCTCCCCATAAGACGGTCAATATTTCTGTTGACCGAAAGTATTACAGTAGGCCAGCCTAAAAGAGCAAGCCTCACGTTGGCCAGGCCCAGTTGGGCCCACATCTCCGTACATGAGCAGCAACGATTTCCTTCCCTAATTTTGCGCCTTTTTGGAAGGCGAACTCCACTGTAACAGGCACTAGCAAATTCAGCGTACGTCCTATGAGAAAAATGCCAGATTTTCTCTTTCTACCCATTACAAACCCTAACGGTAACAAGATGCAGAAGGAAGGTGAGTAATCTTGAGAGCCATTGTCCGCTAAGAAAGGAAGCAATCTCAACAGATTGTAGAAATCAAGCCTTCCTACTCAAGGAAGGTTACCCGATAGATTGCAGGAATTAAGTCTTCCTGCCCAAGGAAGATCGTCCAGCACTTCATCTATAAAATCCCATGGAGTCTTCACTCCAAGGCAGGATCACTTCTAAGACTATAATGCTCACTGTTGAGATCATACATGCTCATTACTTAGACTTCAGAGGCTCCCTTCTCCTCTAAAAGCTTCCGTAAGTGCTCTAACAGTTCTTCAAGTTCTCACGCCAACAGAACACGAACACATCCTCTCTCTCTCTCTCCACATTCCTTGAGAACATAGAGCTGAGAGATCATGCTCCTTACGAGCCATAAAGAACGCCTCTCACATCTAAGAACCAAACACCCATCTTAAACACTCTTCATCTTCTTTCTACTCTCATTTTTCATTTACCTTCTTAAAAGTCGAAGGTTAAAAACTGACTTGAGCGTCGGAGTATTTTTGGTAGAACAACATCTCGTCGATACCTAACCTCTTGTTGCTGTAGTGGTGTGCAGGGTCCAGACTCGATGAATAAAGTCAAATCCAGACGATCAAATCAGTCAAATCTGTTTAAAATTTGGATCCAGAAATGCATCATTGGTGCCGTTTGTGGAAAGTGCTTACAAAAAGCCTACCACATTTTTCTATAAACCTTTCTCAATTTCACCTTTCAAGATAACCAAAAATGGTGGATACAATAGCACAAGCTAGCGAGCCCGCTAGAGAGGTGATCTCTCCTAACCGAGGCTACGCTGTGGTGCCATGGTCAACGGGACGGTCAACGGGGTGCCCGCACCCTTTTTTCAACATCTGGTGGAGTATATGCAGAACACCAACAAGATGTTCCGGATGCTTTGCTCCCATCAAGAGCACTCTCAGCAGGGGGCTCCGCCCACGGCAGTCTCTGCACCGGCCTCCAGGAGAAAAGGCCAGAGAAAGAAGAAGTCAGCCAAAAAATCCAGAATGCCAGCCAACATCCAGACATCTGAGTCCTCATGAGCCCAAAGTCGGATAAGGCTTGAAGAGTGCTTAGGTAGTATGACTCCAGAAGAAAGTCCGAAACGAAGGAACCCCGGATACTCTCGGGCAGAGACCAGGACCAAGGTTTAGGAGGGAGCCTCCTGGGTCATCAGATCTACTAGGGGTAGCAGCCGATCGGCTACTCGCCACACCAGGAAAGTAACAGAGTTGAGGACCTATCTCAACTCCAAGAGATCAACCAACGTTGCTCAGACAGATTCTAAATTGGAGAAGATCTGAAATTGCGTGTTCAAGGATGACGAGTACGCTATCGATTCGGACAGATCTCCATTCACAGTAGAGCTCCGTCCTTGTACGCCAGGACGCTGACACTCAGCAATCGGTCTACGACGTGAGCAAGACGTTGACCGACCCAGAGACGTGCTACCTATGCGTGGAAAAGCTAGCCTTAGTACTTGTTTTCTCTGCCAAGAAATTGAAGCCCTACTTTCAGGCGGACCACTTAATTGTTATCACCGACCAGCTTCTGAAGAGTATTCTCCAGAAACCTAAAGTTTCTGGGCAGTTGGGGAAGTGAGCTATTAAATTGGGAGAATTTGACATCAAATTTCAGCCCAAACCAGCCGTAAAAGGGTAAGCTCTAGTCAACTTTATCGTCGAAATCACAACTTGAGTTCTCAAAGAATAGCTCCTTGAGGATGCAGAGCAGCTTGAGGGAGTGTCGGAATGGGTCATCTACGTAGATGGATCATCTACGGACTCAGGCAGCAGTGCCGGGGTGATCCTCAAGACTCCTGATGAATTTGAGGTAAAGTACTCCCTTAGACTTTGCTTCCTGGCCACCAACAACGTTGTCGAGTACGAAACTTTGTTAATTGAGTTAAAACTAGCTAAAGAGTACTCCGCCAAGCGACTGACTGTCTGCAGCACTCCGAGTAGTTGTTAACCAAGTTAACGGGAGTTTTGAGACTAGCAATCCACACTTGGCCAAGTACTTGACCAAAGTAAAGGAGGCCACCTGGAGTTTCAATAGGTTGACCCTAGTCCACGTTCCCAGAAGTAAGAATTGGAAGGCCGACCAATTGGTCAGAGCGACAGTGGCCGAAAATTCAGAACAGTACTTGAGAGACATGCGGGAGGTCCTAAACACTCCTAATACAGAGGAACAAGAAGCGATGTAGATCTCTAGGACAAAAAATTGGATAACACCCTACTAAAGGCATCTGGCGGATGGATCATCGCTAGAAGATATGGATGAGGCCAAGTAGATCAAGAAGATTTCCAGCTGGTACACTATAGTCGATGGACGGCTATATCGCCACAGTTACTCGACTCCGTACCTCCGGTGCCTAATCCCTGAGGAGACCAACTACGGCTTCGGCGAAGTCTACCTTGGGAATTATATGTCACACATCGGTGGCAAGAACTTAGTGTTCAAGATCTTGCGATAGGGTTACTACTAGCCGTCAATGAAGAAAGATGTATTCGAGTTTGTGAAGAAGTGTGAAAGTTGCCAATTGCACGGCAACCTTCACCACCAGTCGTCTACTGAGCTGAAGTCCCTTTAAGCTCCTTGGTCCTTCATGCAGTGGGTATTTGACATTCTCGACCCGTTTTCCATTGCGATGGGGCAAATGAAGTTTATCATTGCAGGCATCAACTATCTCACCAAGTGGGTTGAGGCCATCCCACTAGTCAAGATCACAGAGTACAATGCTCTTGAATTCGTTCATCAGAGCATTATCAATGGTTTAGCGTTCCATAGGTCATAGTGTCTGACAACAGAATCCAATTTAAAAAAAAAAACGCTTCACCAAGTATTGCACCAACCTGGGTATTGGATTGGTCCACATTTTGATGGCGTACTCTCAAACGAATGGATAGGTGAAGGTCACGAATCGCACGCTACTCCACAGTCTTAAGACCAAGTTGGAGGACGCAAATGGCTCCTGGGTGGATGAGCTTCCCTCTGTCATCTGGTTTTACCGGATGACTCCAAAGGAACCGACTCACGAGACACCTTTCTGTCTCTACTACGGGATTGAAGCGGTAATCCCAATTGAGATCGGGCTTCCAAGTCTTAGGGTCGAATCCTTCGACCCGTAAGATAACTCCAAAAAAATTTGAGAACACTTAGACTTGTTGGAAGAAGCTCGCGACACTCCCAGGATGTGGACTGCAACCTATCAGTAGCGAATCGCCCGCTATTACAATAAGAAGATAAAGGCGCGAAAATTTGATATTAGAGACTTGGTCCTGTGAAGCATCAAGGCTACAGGCAAGATCGCAAACCGGAATAAGCTCTCTGTAAATTAGGAAGGGCCTTTCCTAATCTCCGCCGTCCAACAAAACAGAGCATATAAGCTCTGGAACCAAAACGAAAAATTGGTTCCACGGACGTGGAACGTGATCCACCGTAAATGCTACTTCCAATAAGGGCCCAGGTAGGTAGTTCGCATGATTGTATGTAAGTTCTTGTACTCAACTGTCAATCAATAAAATAAGTATTCTCCTTTATATGTTGTGTTTGGTTTCTTTCCTTTTTATATATTGTATGTTTGTATGCCTTTATTATTGTAGGGTTAGACGACCTAGACTACCCCTAAATTGGGTGAATTTTCACCAGCTCGTTACTAAACCCTAGTCATCCAAGCGGCCCATGAGTGGTTGTATTTAAACCTCGGTCATCTGAGCGGCCCGTAGTTGGTCGAATCTAAACCTTGGTTATCCGGGCAACCCATAAGCGATCATATCTAAATCTTGGTCATCCAAGTGGATCGTTCGTGGTCAAAATCTTAGGGGACTTACAGAGCACACACGATAACCTCCTTCATAAGGAGATAGCGTAATCAGTCAACGATGATCAACAGGAGTAAAGCACTCCTCCAAAAGCTGGTCGCCCAAGTTTATATTTGGACAGGTCCATCAAGCCTTACTCATGTGTGAGTTTCAGGCTGGCTTGACATGACATCAACATCAACCTTGATGTCTCCCCAAGGACCCAAGTCCTTCGAAAAGCGCTAGAAGCATCTTAAACAAAGCAAACGGCCAACTTACGAGCATCACACCAAATTGGCTGGCCTATACAACAAGTAGACAATTTGAGAACAGCGAAATGCACACACCGTCCATAAAAATACTCATTTTATTTATGACAATATGCATTTACATCAATGAGAAAAAGAGAACTAAGGTCACAAAAAGCTAAGGAGACGGTGGTGGCTTTCAACCGCTCTGTGGCTCCCCCATGAGGCTCTCACTACGCTGGGCAGACCAGTTCGATAAGTCAATAAACTCCACTGAAAAATTAGGATCAACCAGTCGCACAATATATCAGCTGATATTGATCCCCTCCTATAATCACGCTAGCATCATGTCTGAGATTCGTGAGGGCGAATGCGAAGGCTCAGCTCATTTTTCAAAGTAGTCATCTGCCCCACAAGCTGGTCGATACATCTCTTGACCTATTTATTCTCCTCCTTCAAGCGGCGACTCTCCTCCACCATGCCGGCCATCACAGTATCCTTCAAGCCAGCATTCTCATCCCTTAACCTGACATTTTTCACTTCCAGGCCTGCCAGCACAAACTTCAAGACAACAACGTCCTCTTGATACTTCGTCTTTAGAACCTCCAGCTCTACATCGAATTAGGTGATCTCCATATCTCTATCGGAGATCACATTATTTCTTTGCCTAAGCGCCTTAATGACTGCGCTTGCGACCTTATCAGTCTGCGAAAAAGATAGAAGTCAGTAACGACAAAATTAAAGGCAAGGCAAGCTATAAAAGTATACCTACCAAATCCTTCGCACCGACCTCTCTGGCCTGACATGCAGCCTTGACTTCAGCGGCAGCGGACTAGGAGTGGACCCCTTCTGAACAAACCTGACAGTAACCTCCACCACAAGCTCCTCCGGTAGCCCCACAAAAAGAGCCTCTGTCCCTGACGGCTCCCTGGCAAAAGGTTCCTCTTGCACCTTCATAGTCTCACCAATAGCCTGAATGGCCTCTCCTGCGATTGGCGCCCTTGAGCCTTCCTGGAGCTCCCTAGTAACACGCTTCTCAAATGGTGCAGCTGTAGCAGACTCCTCCAATGGTGCAGTAATCAACATAACTGGAGGCACAGTAGGCACCTCCTTGGGTTCCCCGGATGGCATCTCCTCCAGTAGAACAATGACCCGCTCCACTATGGGCTCTGTAGGGAACTCCACTGACCCCAAGCACTCAGGCTGCGATAAGGCCAAAACGGTGCAGTTGACAGAGGATTGAAACCTGGCCTTAAATGCCTCATCAGCAGGCTCAACACCACCCAGGCCAGAGTTGTGGCCAACTCCCAAAAGCTGGTCGGCCAGCACTCTTCTGGGCTCTGGGGAGGATGACAAAGAGGGCATCACCATTCTCTTCACCCTAGAACCCTCAGGAGACCCCTCACCAGACGACTCTTTGATCATAAGGGACCCTGCCATCCTATTTCTAGGTGGCTCCCTCATCTTCTACTCCGGAGAAGGAGGCCCCCACTTGGCTTTCTTGGCCTTAGCTCGAGAGACCAAGTAGTCTCTCCAAAACTCCACAATGTGACTCTCCACCAACTTGACCAGCCAACCTAGGGACGCCGTCTCCTCCTTAGAGGGCACCCCGGTACAGATTTTGGGCACCTTGCCCCACTCTTTGGCTAACGGCAGGACTCACCCACGCGGATAAAAAAAATTGGTTCTTCGAATTCTTCAAAGAGTTGTATATTGTAGTGCTTACCTGGAGATCGCCGCGTGGGGCAAGGGAGATCCATTCCGCTCCTTGGTTGAACTTGAATAGCCCTTTGACCATTGCCATCGTCAACTACCTCGAATGATGACGAAGGAATATACATAAGGAGTACAAGTAACGCACCCCGTTCGTATGGAATTGTGCGATTGGGATTTGAAGCGCCCGAAAAATGGCCAACAGTTCGTCGGGGACGGGAATGGGCAAACCACTCCTCAAATGGGTCTCGTAGATAGTCACATAGCCTTCAGGCGACAGGAACACCCTGTCATCCTTCCTAGGAACTCAAAAGTCCACCTCCTTAGGAATATTGTACTCTATGAATAACTCCTTCACTTTACCTTCGTTAAGGACCAAAACAATATCAGTAACAAAGGATGCCATGGATGTGAAAACGGAAGAGGCAGCACGACACTTAGGATTTTTTTAGGCGAAGGAAGGCAAAGGAAAGCGTGAAAAAATTCAAAAAGAAAACGGACGGATAACTTAAAGGCCAGTGGGAACATAGAGCACACTAACCGTCTCGTAAACGTGCACCATCATTGCTACCACGTGTCATTTCCTGAATGAACACTGTCGAATTAGATCCTCTGTCGTATTAATTACCTGGATCTTGAATTCATCTCATGCAAACGCATGGCCGCCTTTTTATCTGATAGGCCGGCTATTGATGGCACATTTTTTCAACTCCCATAAGTCCTCTGAATTCTAACCTAGACAGTCAACAAATCCGGTCAACATTTTCATCACTAAGTTCTCCAAATTTTTACCTAGACGGTTAGCGAATCCGATCAATGTGCCCTTCCATAGTTCTCTGAAATTTGGTCAGACGGTCAACGAATCCGGTCAATGTGCCCTTCCACAACTCCGCCCTCAGTCCAATAGACTGTAACGGATGACACCCAGACACGTCCCATCATGAACATATTGAAGATCAGAACTCAGATCACCAGTATGAGGGGCTAGTGATGGGTACTCATATAATAAGCTAGCTCAAAAGAAAAAAACGGCCCAAATCTATGAAGACCCGTATGCGCACTTGGACTGTCAATGCCAGGCGTTAACCGAAAGAGAGGCCAACTTGGGCGGCTAATAGGCTCCCCATAAGACGGTCAACATTTCTACTGATCGAAAGTATTACAATAGGCCGGCCCAAGAAGTAAGCCTCAAGTGGGCTAGGCCCAATTGGGCCCACATCTCTATACACGACCAGCAACGGCTCCCATCCCTGATTTTGCTCATTTTCAGAAGGCAATCTCCACAATATATCAGGTACCAACAGATTTAGCGCACGTCCCATGAGGAAAGTACATGATTCTCTCTTTCTACCCACTATAAACCCCAACGATAACAAGATGTAGAAGGAAGGCAAGTAATCCTGAGAGCCGTTGTCTGCCAGGAAAGGAAGTAATCCCAACAGATTGTAGAAATCAAACCTTCCTACTTAAGGAAGGTTGCCTACCAGATTGTAGGAATCAAGCCTTCTTGCCCAAGGAAGATCGTCCAGCACTTCATCTATAAAAGCCCATGGAATCTTCACTCCAGGGCAGGATCACTTCTAAGACTACAACGTTCACTGTTGAGATCATACATGCTAATTACTTAGATTTCAGAGGCTCCATTCCCCTCTAAAAGCTTTGATAAGTGCTCTGACAGTTCTTCAAATTCTCACGGCTACAAAACTCATATACATCCTCTCTCTCTCTCCACGTTTCTTGCGAACACAGAACTGAGAGATCGTGCTCCTCACGAGCCACAAAGAACGCCTCTCATGTCTAAGAATCAAACACCCATCTCAAACAATCTTTATCTTCTTTCTGTTCTCATTTCCACTTACCTTCTTAAAAGTCGAAAGTTGATTACTGATTTGAACGTCGAAATATTTTCAGTGGGATAATATCTCGCCGACACCTGACCTCTTATTTGTTGTAGTGGTATACAGGGTCCAAACTTGATGAATAGAGTCGGATCTAGACGATCAAGTCAATCCGAATCCATTCGAAATTTGGATTTATGGACGTATCAAATATCTTTCTAAGTCATGAAATTAAGCGATTCTTGGGATCTAAACAAATTTAGTTCAACAATTTATTACAAAAGAAAAAGTAATAATTTTGAACTATTATAATTAGCTTGAGTTTCAACTCCGATTAAAGGTGATATAACTTATAACAATTTCTCTTTTTTATCGTTGGGTTAAGCATAGTGACGAGAGTTTAACAACAATCACCGATGTTATATCAAATGTTCATATACTCGCGGTTTAATTAATCCTTTTTTTCTAGTGAAAAAACCATAATCGGAAGGGTGATTAAAATGCTTTGACGGCATCATGGACATACATACTTTAAGTGGTGAAGATATTTATAGGATGCATCCTTTGCTGTTGGGTTGTGGGCTTGGCGAGGTTGGCTCGGTACTGTGCATACCCAGGCATGCAACAGGCTGAATCATACAGGTTGGGCCGTTCCATTCACTGGCGGTCTATGCCCGTTGAACATCTCAACTCAAAGCTTACAAGATATTTGGGCAGTTTAATTTAATTTCCTGTTCCCTTTCATTGTGTATGGTTGTGAATTTCGCGAGTTGAGTTCAGTGAGCTGCGGGAACGCAAAGCCAACGCCGCATTGGGATAATTGCTGACAATGCTACCGAGAATTCGTCTTTTGAGCCCTCAAGTTGTTTCGTCATTGACACCATCTCTACTTCATAGAAATGTTTGTTTCCCTCTCCATAGCTCACTTCCTCTCTCCACCCCATCAATTTCGAGCCTCTGCTTTCGCTACCATGCGTCAAAGGCGGCGGCAACGCCTTCTCTCTCCGACACCGCCAAATTTATCAGAACTGTGCTTTTCGTGCCTCCGGGGGTCAACCCAGAAGAAGTTTCCGAAGAAATGATCTTACCCGGATCAAATATTGTTCTCGGGCCTGACGCCGGCCACGCTCAGATTAAGGAGGTCGAGTTCGTGAAAAGCAGCAATAGACCCAAAGATTGCCCAAAAGATCACCGGCCGGAGTTTGCCGTTTTAGGCCGGTCCAATGTTGGCAAATCTTCCCTAATCAATTATCTTGTTCGCAAGAAAGAGGTTGCTTTGACCTCTAAGAAACCAGGTATTAATTCTTCATTGATAAAATTCAGATGATTTATTATTCGGAATTCTATGACCAGCTTGTTATCGTTTTGGTTTCTAATTTTTACAGGAAAAACTCAGCTTATTAATCATTTTCTAGTTAACAAAAGTTGGTATCTTGTGGATTTGCCAGGTTATGGGTGAGTCCTTCGTTTTTCTTCCCTCTCTTTATTTTGGTTTTTGTTTTTGTTTTGATTTTGATTATATGGATTATTAATCGGGTTAATGCTTGAAATTTAATCTCATTATGCCTTGAATAAATTATGATGTTAACTAAATGCTGCTAAGTCCATTTGTAAGCAGACTATAAGTCGTCCAAATAGCCTCCCAAAGAATCTAAATTGTTAAGAATATTTTGTATTGGCATATTTTGTCACTCGATAAACAAATATTCTAAAAACTTTTCAAGTATCAATAAAGACCCGCCGAATACACGACTATTATTTACAAATGTGCCATCTCGCAATATTTGCGCCTAACCTAAGCCTGATTTGTGTATGAGCGTATTTGAACAGGATACTTATGCCTAGCGTGTGCCCGAGAAGCGCATCGCATTTATCCAGAATGCTCACATTCGAGATGCATCCAAGCGACGCATGAGCTCAGTTTACCCAAAATGCCTGCGTTTGATGCATGCTTGAGTGGCACATGTGCATTGGGGCTTATTGCTAAAGCTTTTATGCTTAATGCATGCCTATTCGGTGCATATGCATTGGATATTGTTTTCTAAATGGCCGTATGTTTTTTGACCTATTTTCTACCATTCTTTATATATACCTCACTTTCTTTCTTTAATTGTAACGAAAAAGTGTACATAAAAGCTGCAATCGCAAAGCTTTTTTTGATTAAAGTGAATAGCCATTTTTTGATTGAGAAAACCAAAATCCTTACTATTTGGATAAATCATCAAAGTTTTCTTTCCCTATTTTTCTCCATTATTTTATATACTAACTCTAGCTTATAAGCCCTTCTTTAGAATGTTGGTGGCATAGACACTAGAATCTAGTATTGTGCGGAGATTCTGCTCTAAGTAAAGCAAGATCAACAAGGAGAATGGAAGGTGTTCGGTTTTGCTGTTGCAAGCAAATCCAAATAATTTCTTTGTAGGGGTTTTAAGTCGGGAATAAAGTAATTAATATTTAATGTGTCTGTAACACTTGGATTGTAAGTTAACTTTCTTAGGGTATCGATTTCACTAGCCGTAGAAATTTAGAGGATTTTACTCGATAACTATTGTTTATTGAAGTTTTCATTTGTCATCAAAATTTATATTAATTTTTTTACTATTCATATTTATTTTGGTTTTGTAATCAACTGTGAATATTTATTTTGATTTACATTTAATATAGAATGTACTTTACTTGTATTATATATTCCAAGATATTTTGCTTCCGTGAATTTATAGTCTAAACTAATCGAAATTAGACTTAGTCCTTTCAAGCGGTGTCCGAGATATATCATGGTCCTTGACCTTTAACTTGATGCATACTAGTCAATCATTGTTCGTTCTTTCCTACTCTATTAAAAGCAATTATGCGTATTGGAAGGTTTGTATGAAACGTTTCTAAAATTTATGGATGAACGGGTGTAGGGTAGTACTCAATTAGGGTGGTGTAACGCCTGATATTACATATATATATATACACATTGAGTTGATTTGAAAAATAATTACATAACGAAAATTTGAGAAAAAATCGGATTGAGTGGAATTAGGTCCAGCGCTTAATGAACACCTATCTCCACGCTCGTGCATATTTACGGTAGTCAAGATGCACTTAATGTGCACCTGATGGGGATGCCAGTAGTAGGCTGGCTCACAAATGCACTTCATGTGCACCTAATGGGGATGCCAGTAGCAGGCTGGCTCACAAAGGAGGAAACGTCCTAAATTTAATAGCGGCTCATTTTTACCTAGAACGGTCAATGCTACCATTGATCAGAGAAATAGCAAGTGGGTTGGTAGTGGCCCAAGATTAACGACGGCCCATCTGAGCCTAGGACGGTCAATGCTGCCATTGACCGAAGAAGTGGCAAGCAGATCGGCAGAGACCCATGACCAATGCAGCCCATGCCTACATCGGCCCACGTGTCCCTTTCGAAGTCTCAACAATTGTTTGCCCTACTTTTTCGCATCTCCAAGGAAGGCAATCTCAATTGTACCGGTAACCTCCCAGAATCAGAGCACATCCAGGGAGGTAGGCGCAAGTATCTACATGTAATCTGCATGAAAACCTTAACGGTTACCATGCGAAGAAAGAAGGGGATCCACCTCCTTGACCGTTACCTCCAGGAATGGCGCTCATGATCACATAGAAAAGTCAACGATCCTCCCATAGAAGGCGGGCATCCAGCCTCGCTGCGTAGGGAAGGTAGCTCAGGGCCATAGCTATAAAAGGCCATGGAAACTCACTCCAGAAGTACGCTGTCTCTTGCCCACTAAAGTGCTCTAGCATACTCAAGCCATCTAAACTCTCGAGCATTCCAATGCTTTCTCTTTCTCTCTCTATTACTAGTTTCCTAAGAGCTCAGTGCTTAAAGAAACTGCTCTCCACGAGCATTCACGACCAAAGCTACTCTCTCCACGAGTGCACTTCCCATCTACATCCATAAACGCACTTCAAGTATCCATTTCTGCATTCTCTGCATCCACCTTCCAATTCTCAGAAGGTCGCTTACTGACTTAAGTGCGGAGTGTTTTCGATGGGATTAAATCCTGTCGTCATCGGACCTCTTGTTTTAAGTTGTGGTATGTAGGATCCAAAATTCAGTGGACCGAGATCAGAACCCGACGAACAGCTCGACCTGAATCCGTTCGAAATTTGGATCCAAGACGCATCATTGGCGCCGTCTGTGAGAACGCTAACTAAAAGCCAACCACTTACATCTTTAAAACCAGTGTTATCAAGCAAAATGGTGAACACCAGCGCTGAAGCTAGTGTTCCCGTTAGATAAGCTATCTCCCTTGTTCACAACCACTCAGTTGGTAATCTGGTCGGAGGGCAGCCTGCACCATTTTTACTTAACCCGGCGGAGCAGATGAACAATATGTCCAGAATGCTCTAAATACTCTGCACACGCCAAGGCAAGAAGAAACAGGGGGCTCAGCCATCCTCGATTCCCATTTCGGCCTCCAAACGAGGAGGCCAAAAAAAGAAGAAGCTAGCCAAGAAGGCTTCGAGGCTGAGCAACTCTCATGCTTCGGAGACCTCCAACGCCCAGAGCCGTTCAAGGCTTAAAGGGCGCTTGGGCCATGGAACTCTAGATGAGAGCCCTGAAAGAAGGAACCCCCGGTACTCCCAAAACGAGCCAAGGCCTCAAGCACAGAAGAGAGCCTCCAAGATCGTCCGATCCACTAGCGGTAATAGTCGGCCGGCTATGCGCCGCACCGCAGAAAGAATGGGGTTGGAGCTGAGGACATACCTCAACTCCAAGAGATCTGAGAACTCCTCTCGAGTAGGGCGAAGGTCGAGAAGATCTAGAACCGCGTGTTTAAGGACGACAACGAGCACGCTGCTGATCTAGAAAGATCTCCCTTCACTACTGAGATTCTAAATCGTCCAATGCTGGCTAAGTTCAAGATGCCAGTACTAGATTCTTATGATTAGAGCACTGATCCCATAGACCACCTGGATCATTTTCGCACTCACTGAGTTTTCAGGGCCTAGAGGATGCGGCAATGTCCCGATATTTTCCCCTCACCTTGGAGGGAGACACTCGGATCTGGTTCCATTGGCTTCCATCGAACTCAATCCGGAGTTTTCGATACCTCACTGGTCTCTTTTGGCCCCATAAGCTTTCCAGCTGTCGAGAAAAGAACCAGTCGTGGCACCTTTTGCACATCAAGTAGAGACAGGGAGAGAACCCAAGAAAGTTTTGGAGTGGTTCGCGGCAGAAGCTAAAAGAATCCCCAAAATCATCGAAGAGCAGCTTCATCTCTGCGTTGGGGTCAGGTGATTTCTTCAAGCACCTAGCCCACAAGAACCCATAGACTTTTCGGGAAGCGAAGGCCATCACCAGAGTATACGTGGCTACTGAAGAGGCCAATGAGGCAAAGTATCCTGAGAGGATCAACCATCCTCGCTCTTTCCCAGCTGAGGAAAAGAGGAAGAACAGTGGCAGCGATAATCCCTGTCGGAAGCAAAACAAGACTGAAGCACTGGACCGGAAGGAGTACAGGCCTATCAACCTGACTCCCTTGAACAACATATGGGCTAACATCCTCATGCAGATCCATGGGAAAAAGTTTGTTAAGTGGCCAAAGTCACTGAAGAACACAGAGGAAGGAAATTCAGCAAAATATTGCGATTTTTATCGATCTCTAGGACATACCATAGAGGAGTGCAAGACGCTCCAGCGAGAGATTGAAGAGCTAATTCGAAGGGGCCATCTCACCAGGTTCCTGATGAACCTTGGGTAGAGTTCTGGCACCTTAGGCGGAGAAGGTCGGATCTGTTCGAACAACGGAACTAGGTCGCAATCGGAATGGTCAACATAATAACGACTCGGCCGCCTAAGACCCACTAGGTAGATTACAAGGAGAGGCAAGCTAAACGCAAGAAGTAGAGAGTGGAGGAAAATGTCATCAGCTTTAGTGATAACAACATGACTCATGTAATTTCCCCACATATTGATCCGCTTGTTGTATTTGTATTCGTTTCAGGCAGTACTGTGAATTACCAACTGAAACAAGTCTTCGTCGATAATGAAAGTTTTAAAGATTTGTTTTATTTTGATGCGTTCTTTAAACTAGGTCTTAAAAAGAATCAGCTAAAACCAGTCAGAGGACTGCTGTGTGGCCTAGATAACGAACCAGTAGTTGTCCAAAGAACAATACAGCTAGAGGTCACCCTGGACATGTACCCCAGGATGATGAGTCGTACACTCACCTTCCTGGTTGTTGATCCGAATCTGTTCGAAAATTGGATCTAGGACTCATTACATCTATGGGGCGCTCATGCATATTTTGGGTAGAATTAAAGGCGTTTGATGTTTGTCTATTGTAGTGGTCATGCGCGATTTGGACAGAATATTAGCGTCTGAGTTGGGCTTGATGTGGTACTCATGTGCGCCTGAGAGTTTTGAGTGGTGCTTAATACATGTCTATTTGGTACTCATGCATTGATTTCTGTATTTATGACTTGGTGAGCACTATTCTGGTCATTTTGCAAGGAAAAGGAGAGAGAGAAGAGAGAGAAAAGAAAAGAAAAAGAGGATAGAGAGAGGAGGAAGGAAATTTAGGAAGGAAATTTTAGAGTTTTTCATAATTAGATTTGTTAAATCGAAAATTAAAGGCAAATATTTCTAAACCCCTTTTTTAGTTTATTTTATAATCTTTCAATTCTTGTTTAAGTTTCTTGTCATTACTGTAAATGCATGCCCTCTTTTATATCTCTACTTGAAATATTAGTGAATGCATGTAATTTTTATCGAAGGTTTTAAAGTTTTGTTTGGTTTTGCTGAAAGATTTGAAAGTTTATTCTTTTTTTACAGAATAAATGAATATTTTGAATATTATGTTCAAACATGAAATACTTTGTGAAAAAAAGTCATGAACTTATGCATTTAGCCTTATATATGACAGTCCATATTAGTACACGGATCGGATTCCACTTTGATATTTGATATGAGTTTGTATTTTTTCACAGGATGAAAAGTTTTGTATTTATACTTTTCCTACAGAGTGAAAAAATTTTCAATATTTGTTATAAAGTCCCTTATTTATTATTCTCTTTGACAACCATTGCAAGAATTGACAAAACTATATATTCAGATGTTCTTGTATATTATGCATATTTAAGGATTACATCTATCATCTATTGGTGGTAAAAGGGAATGACGTTTGACCCCGTTTGTGGAGAGTAATTTATAAACGGCATGCCAATGGGTCTAAATAATAGTGTTTTGATTTAAAGTTAACAAATGTATGTATAACCCTTCCTTAAAATTTGACCTTTTGGTTCTTGGTTGTCAAATTTGTCATGTTTTGGATTTTTCAAGATTTTGATGTGTATTGCGTTTTATATTTCAAAATATTTGGCTTATGTGATTTGACAGATTTTGATATGATATTTGGATTTATCAAATCTTGGATATTTTAGTCTTTTAGAATCATGCAATTTGGACTTTAGACATTTTATCCTTTGGAAAACATATGATTTTGACTTTGGATGATTTTATATAGTTTGGATTATTTGGTATTCGTATATATATTACGAATTTTGTGTATAAATCATGATTTGAACGTTTGGCATTCAAACTTTCAATATTTGGACACGATGGATTTTTCAACATTTAGAGTTTTTTTGTCATTCATTCTAATTTAGACACATGATCTATATACTGTATTTATTCTTGCTGAATATTAGGCTTATATTTTGCCATTGTTTCCTGGCCCTTTTAGATTAGAGGGCGATTGGATTACTTGCAGGATTCGGACGAGAAATCCTTAAAGATTTTGTTTATTTATATTTTGTGTTCAGATTTTGTATTTTGGGCTGATATTTAGGATTGTTGTACATTTTATTTATTGCAGTTTGTTTAATCTTTGAACTTGTATTAGAATTATTGTCCTGTTTGTTTATTGTAGGTGTGTATAATTTGAAGTGCTATTATCAATTTGAATATTTGTTAGATACTTTTCTTACAGAAGATTTTGAATTTGAGCCAGTTGTTACATTTTTTATTTAGAGAACGGATAGGGTTAGTTTTGTAAATTCATACATCCGCTGTGATCTTTAATTATTTTGCTATTTTTGTCTTTCAGTTTGATGTGTTTGACTCAACTTTGCTTTATTAGGATTTTTAATTATTTAAAATTCTTATTATTATTTGGGTTTATTTATTAATATTTATTACCTAATCGTGTCGAGGACGTTATAAATAGACATCGCCCAAGAGTATGACCAATAATGAAACTAAAGTTCTATTGTTATGAACGAAAGAAGAATAGTAAGGGGTTGTATACTATTTTCATGGCTTTTTTTCTAGAGGAGTTCAAACGTATCTTTATGTGCTAGACTTTAAAAGAAGTCAAGGAAATACTTGAAATCACCCACGAAGGAACCAAAATGGCTAATAATTCTAAATTGTGAATGCTCACTATTAGATTTGAAAAAACTAGGATGATAAAAGATTAGACCTTTGATGTATTCTAAGCCAAGTTAAATGACATTATAAATTTTGCGTTCAATTTTAGTGAAAGAATTTCTAAAGAACTTGTTATTTCGCTACAAATTTATGGACATATATTGCCTCAAATGAAGAAAAATAAATCCATCATATTAAAATCCGTGAAGGAAGAATTAGAAAATGAATTCGATTTAGAGTTCCTCAGTGATGAATATTTTACCCATTTCGTAAAAAACAAATTTTAAAATTTTTGAAGGAGAACAAAAATTCTTTTGATAAACAAAAAGGGAACATAACACCCTATAAAAGTGACAAGAAGGATAAAAGATAAATTAGGAATGTAAAATCTAAGAAACCTCAAGGAATGCAATGTCATGAAAATTATGGTTTTGGACATATTCAAAATGAATGCCTAAATTTTAAAAGCCAAAAGGGAGAAGCGATGAATGCTGCACTTAGCGATGACGAAAAGAATGAGCATAATAACGAAAAATGTTTAGAAGAAGGTGAGGTAAATTAAATGGCGTTCATAACTTCTGTAAGTAGATATGATGAGGATTTGAGAGAAAAACATGAACAATCAAATGACTTTAAAGGTGAGTCAGAAAATGAGTTTGATGATCTTCAAGAGACTTACGATAGACTATTTAGGGAATGTTTAAAAGTCAAAAAAACTAACAAGTTCCTTAATCAAAAACTATTCAAATCCAAAAAACGAAAATTTGCTCTTCGAACCAAACCAAACCTTGATAATAACAAATATCAAGATTTTTAAAATTTAAATAAGCCATTAAATGGACAAATCAAGACCCTTCCAATGGACCTTGAAAAGGCAAGCAATGATCTTAAAATATTTTCGAGTGGAATGAAAAAAACGTAATTATATGTTGGGTCCAGGCAAAACAGCTATAAATATAAAGAGCATCGACTATACTGAAGGCATGACAAATATTAACTCTAAAATTGTTTTTGTTTCGGCTATCTCACTGCCGATAAAAAATACAACTAAAAAACATACTCAGCAACAATCAAATAGGATGACTAGAAAGAGTAATTTTGAGAACCAACCAAGGAGACAACCCAATTTCATCCCCAGATTTGTTCCTGCATGTTATGGGTGTGGGAAAATTGGTTATATTTCTCCACAAAGTTATACATCTCACATTTAAAATGATCACAATTAACGCAAAAATATTAATTATCTGGTAACTCAAATTACGTATTTGAAGGAACAAGTTACTAAATTGACCAAGAAAATAAACTCTGAAGAGAAAGCGTAGATTAAAAAGAGTTTCATTGCGTCACAAAAAGTGGCATTATCCATGAAATGATTTAATATGCTATATATAACCAAAAACAATTATGATGCTTGACCTATGCCCATGTCTCACTCGTGTGCCACTTCTTTAGTGCTCTAACATCTCTCACACGCTTGATGCACTGTTCAGTTATGCTTGATGGAGCCTATTCAGTGCTCAAGTGTCGACTACCTAGAATCTTACACGCTTGATGCGCGCCTCTCTAATGCTTGTATGCAATTGGTCCAGAATTGCCAAGCTTAAAGCATGTCTCTCTATCACTCGTGAACAATTTCTTCTACCTTCAGCTCTTGAAGTGCACCTGATGAGCACTCATGCACTGATCTGTAACACCTTATTTCTTTTTGCGCTGTTCATGTGCTGTCCACTCTTCTTTCACACTCTTCACATTTTCTCTCAACTCTCTCATCAAATCCCCTCTCTCTACCTCTAATCTACTAGATCTACACTTTTATTTTTCATAATTAAAGGAGAATCTAAGCTATGTTTTCACATCCTTTTCTCTCCTTCAATCTTTTGCGTTTTCCGTCTATGGTGAAATCTAGGCTGGTAGGGATATTGTCATCTCATTTGGTGAGATTTGTCATGCTTGTGCTCAAACCTTGTTGGGTGTTGTTATAGTTTGAAAATTTTTAGTTGTAGATCCAAAATTTTTGGTGTGGAACTCATGTATGGTTTGGCCATCCCCTCTTTAAGATTTGAGTTTCTCTTACCTTGAATCTATGGGAGTTACTTTCTTGCAACTTCGCCATGGTAGGTTTGGTTTTAGATCTCCATTTTTTTACGTGGTGTGTTAGATCTGTGACTCTTAAAAACAAGTCCTCACATTTTGCTTTTAGATAGCCTTTGCCAAAAAAATCTACTGGAAAATGTCCACACGGTGGCACCTCCTCAAAATTAGACCGCTTCATCTATGCCACTGCAGAAGATCTCTTTCACAAATGGATAAATCATCAGCAGCTCACCTTGGAATGAGAAATGGACCTCATTGGCTTAAATACATCCATTTCTTTTGTCTTTGTTGATCGGCACTGGAAATTGATCCTCACCAACCTTATTTCTCCCTTTATTCTCATTGTCTAAAAGTTCTATGCTAATATTCATAATATTGATAAATAGTCTAACTCTTTCTTTGCATACTTGAGGGGGAGTACCATTCGGATCACTCCGAAGTTGATAGCGAGCACTCTTCATCTTCTAATAGTACCTTATCCGGACTAGCCCTATTTGTTCCATGACATACCATCATATGACAACATCGCCTTCTTCCTCCATGGCGCTTCCATAACTTGGCATGGCAAATTGTTTAAAACGAAGTATCTCGCTTCCCGTCGGCTTGTAGTTTGTCGGATTATGCTCGTGAATATTTTTCCTGTGACACACTATCTCTCTCTCTCTCTCGATAAGACTATATTCTTATATGCTCTATTTCTTGGAAGGTCAATTGATCTCCGTTCTTACCTTTGCTCACAAATGATTTATGTTTTTGTAAGTAAGAAAGACAAAACCTTCCCCATGGTTGTCTTCTTCAATGATTGATTTTGGATCTCGGGATGTCATTTCCTGATCTTCCTCTTGTGTCTCCTGAGAAACACATTAATCACACTACTTATGAGCAAAGCTAAGTGCACAGCTGATGTCACTCCCCTGATCTTCACAATTAGATGGATGAATCGTATATGGATGTCAAACCGTCTCACTCTACTCTTGGTCCTTCTGAGCCACCTTTGTCCTCCTCATCCTCCTTTGTTGTCATGGGTTAGCTCTCACGTATGATTGAACAGCTAGCCACCACTAATGCCAACATATCTCAAATTGTAGCTAATCAAGATTGGATGGAGTCCCATGTCCTTGAGGGTTTTTGGTGGCTTAACACGCGACTGGATGCCCAAGAGGCATATGTGAGGGGTGTGCATGAACTGCATATTTGACGAGCTCTTATCTATAAGGGCCCATGATTATGCCGATCACTCAGATGCCAATTAATGTCCGTCCTTATGCCAATTAATGTCCTTTGGTTATTTGTGACAAAAAAGGGGAGTAGTAAAGAAATAGGGGGAATCAACTTATGAGGGACTAGGGGAGTCAAGTATTATATTTTTTGGGGAGCAGAGTATTGTAATTTTTGTTTATGTGGTTTATAATTGACCTAATTGTTCCATACATTGTCCTTCATTATATTTTTTATATACTGCCATATTCCTGCTGTTTTATTTTTGCATATATTTCCCGTAATTGCATTAACCATATTTGATTAGGAAAAACATGGGCTATTGTCTTCAATCGTTCAATGTATAAGTATCGTCAATCATTTATATAGAAGCAGATTTTTATGTATAATAGTTCTATCTCGGTAGTGTCTAAGCTTGTGATTCATGTGTTTTTAATTTCTTTTTATATATAAGAAGTTTTGTCACGGAATTGACAAAGAGAGAGATTGCTAGAAATATTTTATATTGACATATTTCGTGATTTGATAAACAGGTATTCAGAAGAATTATCAAGTGTTAGTGAAGACATAAATTAAATACACGCCTATTGTTCACAAATGTGCTATCTCCCAATATTCATGCCTGACTTGAGTTTAAGCTGTGCATGAGCGCATTTTTACCTAAATACCTGTGCTGAAGTGGCGCATGAGCGTCGTTTATCCAGAATGCCCACACTTAAAAGTATGCTCGAACGCATTATCTCAGTTTATCCAGAATGTCCGTGCCTAATGTGCACCTGAGTGACGTGCATGTATTGAGGCACGAACTTCATGCTAAAGCTCTTGCGCCTAATGCACACTTACTCGAAACACGTGCATTGAGGCACTGTTTGCATGCTTTTGACACAATTTCTATTATTCTCTATAAATACCTCACATCCATTCATTAATTATATTGAAAAATTATGCATAAAGGCTGCAACCTCAAAGCTCTCTTTGATTAAAGTAAATAACCATCTTTTGATCGAGAAAACTAAGATCCTTACTCTTGAGATAACGTTTTTCCGTTATTTTACATAATAGCTCTAGCTTGTAAGCCCTCGTTGGGAACTTTGGTGGTGTAGACACTAAGATTTAGTAGTATTCTGAGATTCTTCTGTAAGTAAAGCAAGATCGATAAAAGAACCAGAAGGTGTTTGGTTCCACTGCTACAAGCAAGTCCAAGAAGTTTCTTTGTAAATATCACAAGTTGGGAGTATGTTAGGTTAAGGCTTAGTGTGTCCATACTACTCGAGTTATAAGTTGACTTTTTTAGTGTGTTGCTTTCACTGGCTATAAAAGTTTGGAGGGTTTTACTTGATAACTATTTGTTAGCAGAGTTTTCTTTCATCATCAAAATCTGTACTAATTTTTTTACTATTCAAATTTATTTTAATATTCCAATTAACTGTGAATATTTATTTTGATTTATATCTAGTATAGAATATATTTTATATATATTGTATATTCTAGTATATTTTGCTTCCATGAGTTTATAAAGTCTAAACGAATCGAGATTAGGGACCCCCTAGTATTTTCACTAGTAGTTCATTTCTGATTTCAGTATTACAGGTTTTCCATCTCCCCTTTTTCTCCGTCTCTCTTTTTATTTTGTCAAATTCATTGTCTAAGACAGTTCAATGTTTATTTCAGCTGTCAACGGGTCAAAGGGGTTTGCTAATCAGTTATTATATCACAAATTGATCTTGTCGCTCTGCCCTGTTAAAAGTTTCTTGAGTGTGCTATGGTCTCCCTTGCTGTTGATGGTTTGAATAAGTAAGGGGGTGATTCGAGGTAATGCATTTTAGAGCCTTCTCATTGAACCATCCATTCAAAATGTCTAAATTAGATTATCTATACTATCGTTCTAAATTTAGACATCCGCTTCCACTGCAGTAACATGGAACACACCGGACTGCTTGTACTTAATATTTAGTCAAATTATATAATATTTTTAAAAATATTTTGCTGTTTTTTGTAAAAAATATTTTAATATATTTTTTCGACCTACTTCCAATGGTGGTATATTGAAATTGTTACTTTGCTTTAAACGGGCATAACAACAATGTATTGTTAATAATTTACTTACCAAAAAAAAAAAAAAACCAATGTATTGTTACCAAAATTCTAGCAATAACAAGAGGGGCTTAGTTGAAAATTTCAAATCGGCATAATAATAGAGCAAAACACTTTTAGAAATTCTAGAAAAATAGGATAGGTGGTGGTGGCAGTAGTGGCAAACCCTACTAGATGGAGGAGGAGAAGAGAAGCTATAGTGATGAAAAAAATGGGCTCTCACACAAAGAAAAGAGGGGTAGGAGAGAGAAAAGCAAATTGGTTCCTTTGTTTTAACACAAACACCTCTTTTATAAATGTCTAAATTAAGTCACTCTCTTCGTCCATGTCTAAAATTTGTACAATCAACTTTAAATTTAGATAGTCCAATATAGTAATTTTTTAATTTTATTTTTGTTTGGGGTTCTATATTTAGATTGTGCCACTTCTTTTGACGGTCCAGTGTAGTATGCTTTTTGATCTTAGTTCTATATTTGATTTAGATACTCATTTCAACCATTCAATGGGAGTGCTCTGAGTGGATTGCCGATTGTTGATTGCACTTCTTGGGATTCCTTGGGTGGTTTCATGACCATAATTACTTTTGAATGGTGGGCTTCCTCCATTTAGGAATATGGGGCTTGCGTAATGGACTGTTCCATTTACCTAAGAGGCATTTTGCTATACTTGAGAAGGTTTGGCATCAACTTTGTGGCGCTGTGATCAACATGAAAATGTGGAGGAGGAAAATCAATTACATTGATTATTGTGTCTAGTTAACACTACCTAGAGAAAGAAGATGGGGTGCGTACTTCTATGGCCAACTAAGAGAAATATCTGTTATTGAAGGGATACTGCTGATGAAAAGGTGTTTGTCCATTGCTTTTGATTTACTTCATATCAAACCTTTCCAAAGTCTGATTCTCAATTCAAAATTTCAAGCTTTTACTATTCATGCCACCATGCCAATCTTGAATTGTGATACTATGAATCAGCTGTATGCGGCGAGTGCATAATGTAGCTTATCTATTAACTACTGTTGCACACATCTGATCCCAGAGTAGCTAGTGATGGTTTGTGCTGTTTTAGCAAGTTCTATTCTCGCTTGAATCAATGGTCTGATTAGATAAACTTAGGTTTGTGGAGCATAATGTAAGCTTAATCCTGATCCTTGTTGTAACAGTATGGTTTTTAATTGTGACATAAAGTTCACATGTTTAAATAATATAAGATTCCTCTTCTCAGCATAGTATGAGGATAAAACTATGTATATTTGACCTCCCAAGCTCGCAATATGAGATGTCGCGTGCACTAGGCTACTCTGATTATAGTGTGGCCTTCATCAATGTATCCAATGACTTAATTTTATGCAGGCCTTGTTTTTTCAAGTAAGAAAACTGACTATAGCTTACATTGAGTCTTAAAAGAGAGCTAAAGTCCCTTCTAATTTAGCTGTTGCTATTATCCTGATGGCTGCCTATGTGTTTTCACATTTTCCATACATCAGTTGATGTTCCTTTTGCCAGTTACACCTTGAAAATAGCCATTTTTACTGGATACTTTTTCACGGGGCATTTTGTATTGATAATGCTGAGCGTTTATTTGAAGAAATCCCCAGTCATTGTATGCCATACAGTTGAGTTGAATTTCACTAACTGCATGCTAGTTTTCATTTGAAGGTTAGATAAGCGTGACATATATTTGAAGAATAATACGGTGGCCCAACGCAAAAGGATTTTCACATTATGGGTTTCTGATAGGGTCAAAATGTACGCAGTCTTACAAAGTAGAGATATTGTTTCTGTGCTTTAAACCATAATCTTTAGATTACAATGAATCAATCTCATTGTTTTGTCAAAACTCACCCTATATATTTGGAGAATAATGGATTAGGAAATTTTGTTCAACTGATTTTCTTTATGTAGTTGACCTCACGTGGTCTGAGTTAGAGTCGTGTGTATTTTGATGTTGATATTTGGTGTTATTGGACTTCTATGTGATACTAATACGCATTTGGGGATTACTGACGATCGCTTCTTCATTATGTCGTAGTGGTTTCTTGTTATGATGATGAGGAAGACAAGGATTCAACATGTTAGGTAGACATTTAAGAATGGCTTAACATCCTCGTTCAGTTTCATTTCCTTTTCAGATAAAAAATCAATAATTAGAGCTTTAAGTAGTAGAACGGGAATGAGTCCACAAAAATCATTTACGTTATTGCTCCAACTAACCATACACTATTTAATGCAAACCCCTTCTTTTGCTGTTAAGAGTTTTCTACATAAGCTGCAGTCAAACATTTTTATGAACATTTGCGAGGCAAGACAAGATGAGGAAGTCGGATTCTTTATGTTACATTCTCCCTTTCTGGGCTTCCCAGAAGCTGACTAATTTTTTTCCACATTTTGTCCCGTCCGTGGATGAAATATCAATATCGATATTTCTGTCATTATCCATTTGGCCAATATAATGCAATATATCATTGATATAATGACATATCGTAATTTTGTTACGGTACCGAGAAATATCGGTATCTGAGTGATCCAACATAGATGTATATCAACTGATGTTTTATTCCCTCCGCCCCCATAGTCTTTTCCAATGTTCAAAGGTGACTACAAGAGTATTCCTTTGTAATCAGATCATCCATTGTAGATATTTATGCCATAGGATGAAGCCCCACGTCTAACTATAGTCATTGTCCCCCTCAGGTTTGCTAATGCCTCAGAATCTGCCAGAATGGATTGGTCTTCGTTCACGAAAGGCTTCTTCTTGAACAGAGAAACTCTTGTTGCTGTATTACTACTGATAGATGCTAGTGTTCCGCCTCAGAAGATAGATCTCGATTGTGCCAATTGGCTTGGACGCAATGATGTATGCAGCTAGAAAGTGTTTCAACTACTTTTTCTTTTCAGTAGATAGTCTTATCCAAGTTGTCCGGAGGTTCAGATCATTCTTTCGTGTGTATTTCTTTTGCACTTTTTTGTTGTATATTACAGATACCAATCACTTTTGTGCTCACGAAATGCGATAAGTCGAAGGGGGGTAAAGGAAGAAGGCCTGACGAGAACATAAGGGATTTCCTGGAGTTGATGAGACAGAGCTACAGACAGCATCCGCCATGGATCATGACTAGTAGCATCACCGGTTTAGGAAGAGACGAGCTGCTTCTGCATCTCTCTCAGCTGAGGAACTACTGGGACAACTAATTGCATTTCCTTCTATTTCCCTTGGCTTTTTTCTTTTTTTTTTGGGTGGCTTGGCCGTGTACAGCTGCTTAAGATCGATGAGACTGATATGGTGGTAGTTCTTTTATGTTAATGCATGCAGCAGAACATATATTTTTTTTCCTTTTTTTTTTTGTTGTTTTTTTATAAGTAGGTTTGTTGTTGAATGGCTTGTTTAGAAATTATAGTAATGAAATCCCAAATAGATTTGTTGCAGAACAGCTGGTTTCTTCTTTCCAAACACTACACAAATAGTGGAATTTTACCTGTTTGATCAGATTTGAGCTTGGATAAGACCTGAGATTTATACTTGGTTTGGTTTAGGTTGGAGCTAGGAATGCTATACCCCGACCTAAACCCGTTGCAAATATAATATATATAAAATATAAAATGATATATAAACATTAACCCTGACTTTGACATAAGCTTAACGTTATATTTTATTAATTTTTATATAATGTAGATTCTAATTATAGATTGATATATGTTTATAAGTTGCTAGAAGTATGGAGAGTAGTAGAGGTTTCAATTATTCTATTAATTCATCATTCAGAATATGACACCATTTTTTGAGATATTATGAACATTGTGAATTATTTCCTCCTCCTTAATCGTTACTAAATCAGTCGCCCATTAATCTACTCAAAGTACATAAATCGATCTAGGATTCAAGCAAGTAATCGAAGCTACTTTGTCATCTTGCATTAATCTTTATGATTACATCCAAGAACAAAACCAGATTAAGGTACAACCAATCAGTAATTGAAAAGCGGATCTTCTTCAATATCGGACAGAGCTCCGGGACTCAACAGAGGAAAAGTACACCACGTCTGAAAACTCGGTGACAGACTAACACCTTCAGTTCCCACTGTTGGCCCCTCCGCTTCCGATTCTGATTCCTTCTTCTGACGCATCGCCGCCGCTGGCAACGCCGCCTCACAGAGAGGCAGCTGATCCGAGCCACCTCTCGCAGCGGGAAGGCCATGGCTACCGAGTGGAAGCGCAGGGGGGACAACCCCTTGAAGCCGCCGAGGTGGCTGGAACTCAGGCGCGCCGGTGAGCTTCTGAACGAGCTCCCTGAAGTGTATTGGCTTTACCTTGTACACTTGGGGATGTTTCGCGGCCGGCGGCGGCTCTGAAAGTGCCGTTTTCTTCGACGATTTTGACGGTGGTGATGACTTTTGGATTGAGCGGAGAGGAATCGAGGATGGGATCGGTTTTCGTTTCGTTGTTTCTTCGTGGGTTGAAGATGAGGAGCGAGAAAGTTGAGAATATGACACCATTCTTTCTGGTGAAGTAACCGCAAAGGGGAATTTCTCCGGCGTGCCAAACCATTCACGGGATCGACCTTAGAATTATCTATAAGAGCACCAAGCGTTGACTTCCTATCTAGAAGGTCAAAATAATACTTAATTACTGAGAAAAAAAATTTAAAAAAAAGGATCGATTGTCAAAAAATGAGGCTTGACCGTTGGATTGTTATTTATTATGACATTGAATAGTTTAATAAAATATTTGTTGTCCAGATTTCTCCGTCCAATTGTAATAGCGATATAAAACGCTATTCCTAGTAATAATAATAATAATAATAATAGTTTATTTATTGAATTGTTAAAGTTAAGTAACACATTATTTATTCAATAATTATTATCTGATATTTTTCTATAAATTGTGACATTTATTAAAATTTTTTTTATTGCCATAAGTTTTTTAATTTCTATTATTATTATTATTTTGCTTAATTATATATTAGCATTTTAAGGATATTCCCACACGATTGTTTTTTTGTTTTTTTTTTGGGGGCTAAGTGGCACGTCAACCCCACTGGGAATTGAGGGCGGCCGGGCCCTCCTGATTATCCAACTATTTACGTTTGATTTGCAAAAAGAATTTAAAAGATTATATAATAATAGTTCTTTTAAGTATTTTAGTATTTAAAAAATTTAAAAATAAATTATTTACTTTATAAAATGTAAATTAAAGAATTAAAAGCAACTCAACAATAGATATAAATTAATGCATAAAATATTCAAATGTATAAAAAGTATAAAATATCCAAATGCTTGTTTTGCTTCTTTATTTTTTTAAAAAAAATCCATATAATTTTTAGAATGTTAACATTAAAAAATTAAAAAAAAAAACAATCCTCTTCATTGGATTGTATTTTAATAGTCTTTATTTGATTTTTTAAAAAATATAGTAATAGTTTTTAAAATCTTTTTATAATGTAGTTTTTTTAATATTATAACATTAAAATAATATTAAAAAAGTACTTCTTATTATCATATCTTTTTAAACAAATATTAATTGAATTTGGGACATCCGGACCCTGATAAGCAAAACCAAAATGCGGTTTGAATATCTTTTTTGAATTTTCAAAAAATATTCAAACCTCCCAAATGGATTTTTTTTTTTTCATTTTAAATTTATAAAAAATATATATATATATATTTAGTAGTAAAAGGGCGAAATCCTGCTTTGAGAAGCAGCTTCCCCATCTCTTCCTTGAGAAGCTGTACAGATTAACTCGACGACTGTGACTTCGCAAGAATGAAGCGGCTAGAGAGACGACGGAAATTCCACGATGCCATTATCAATATGCTCTATCCTCCACCTAGCTCTCCACCTCCTCAACGAGAAGTTGACGTGCCAACGGACATATTGAGTGGCAGCCACGAAATAAATTCAATTCCAGGTAATTTTCCCGTGGAAATTCAACCATATCCATAATAACTCGACAATTCGACATCACCATTTTTTCTTTTCTTGGCTTTCACAGATCCAGAAAATTTGGTAGAAAGTAGGAGTTCTCAATCAAGTGATGACGACGATCGTGGATCTGTGAAGCTGACTAGGGCTCAAAGGAAAAGAATTCGGAAGAAAAAGCTCAAGGAAGCCGCTGCTCATCGTCGCAAAATAATTGGGCCGTTGTTGCCTCCAACTGGCAATGACTTCGATGCCGGTGATTGTGATTCCACCGAAAGTGGACCTCAAAGTGTTCGACAAAATGCCGCTGAGAAAAAATGTGCTAGCCCTGTCGCTCCTGCGGGTACTATCTTCAACGAATTGAGTTTGAAATCTTCCTTTTCTGCCATATCTTTTGCTACCTCGAGAATTCTAGCAGTGATGATAATTACCGGTATAACTCTGTTCTCAGAGCCACAAAGTTGCAACGCCCAGAGCCAGAAAAAATTGAAGCGAAGAAGGATGGCTAAGAAGCAGGCCAAGGAAAAGTTGAGATCTGATGATGAAGTGGGGGATAGTAAAGATGATGCTGCTGCCATCAAATCTTGCTAGTCGAATACGAGGTCAGCAGTTTTGGTAAATTTAAATAGAAGAGAGAGAATAAATTAGGATTATAACCAGCATAGATTATCACTTCTACATCTTCAATTGCTATGCTCTCTGCATTAAGAATTTTTCCGAAGAAGTATTTGTGATCTGTTAATCCATTATCTATAGACCGGACAATGCACATTACTTGTTTCCTTTTGTTCATGTGGTTAAATTAGACATCGGGTCGGGTTTTCCATCTCGTATGATGTTATCGATCTAAAATTTTATAAAATAGTATTTAGTCATATAAGTACTATAAATAAAAAAAAATTAAAAAATTAGACCTTATTAAAATTTTAAATCAGACATAATTACAGTTTATATAACATGTTTAACGTGGCCCAACCATGATCCTTATTTATTGTAAAGCAAATTTTAATATTGTAGATAAATATCAAATGTTTTTTTTTAAAGAAATTATTTTAATAAATTTTATTTTTATATTAATATTTTAAGATTTTTTTATGTCAATACAAATTTTTAAATATGAATTCTAAGGATTTAAATTCTATTGTCGTACTAATTCCTTGTAAAATATTCCATCAAAATTATTATGTTAAAATTCTCAAAATTAACCTTTAAAATTTCAGCAAGTGAGTTGCAAATAAAGAAAAATGGAGAATAAATATTAAATTAAGCATTAAAAATAATTGATAGAAAATATTAATACATTTTTCTTTATTTGGATATTATAGTGAGCAGGAAAAGTGAGCAAAAGTAAGAACAGAAAAGAAAAATCGAAGGAAGTTTTACCTGTGGCGCTCATGGAGTGAAATCAAAAGGAATTGTAACTTTAGATTATGAATCTAATTATTTACACATAAAATATAATTAATGAATAAACAATTAATAAAAATAAGCTAGTAAAAATAAAGATTTTATTTTCAATTATTTCCTTTCACATCTATAGATCCAAAGAACATACACATTTTTTCCATCTGATTTGATTTATCTCTTATTTATTCCCTTCTTATATTAATAGCCTTATAATTTATTTTGACAGATATAATAAATCAATGGGGGATTAGACACGTTAAAAAATATAATATTTTATTTATTTATTAATATAAATAAAAATAAATTAATAAATAAAATATTATATTGCTTAAGAATATTCCCACAATATTTATTAAATATGACACATTTTTTCTGTAGAACAATGTCAAGATTTTTTTTTCTAAACCTTAAGCCATATTTATCGATGGGAACGTCTATAGTAGGTAGGCCCAAGAAGTAGAAACAGTCCAGATCCACAAATGTCTATATGTGCTCGGATAGTCAACGCTAACTGTTGATTAGACGAAAGATTAAGTAGAACGGCAAAGCATGATAACAGGATGGACAATTGGCTCACAAATATGGTTAATATTTCTATTGATTGGAAGCGCCACAGTAGGCTGACTTAAGAGCCAGCCTCATGTAGACCAGGCCCAATTTGGCCCACACTTTTATTTTCGACCAATAACGATCTTCTCTCCCAATTTCGCACTCTTCCAGAAGGAAATCTCCATTGTAACGGTCACCAGTAGATTCAGTGCACGTCTCACGAGGAAAGCGCCAGATTCTCTTTCTGTCTGCAGTAAACCCTAACGGTTAAAAAATGTAGAAGGAAAGCAATTTACCTAAGAAGCCGTTACCGCCAATAAAGTTCCCACGTCAAGAAAGGAAGCCATCTCAACAAAGCGCGGGAACCAAGCTTTCCTACTCAAGGAAGGCCGCCCAGCAGCACAGCTATAAAAGTCCATAGAGTTCTCATTCCAAGGTAGGCATTTAATCTCGGACAAAAATGCTATTAATACTCGCACACAGCCGCCTTCATTATCAAGCTCTTTCTCTTTACTGCAAAGCTCACACTTTCAGTGAATAATTTACTCTTTGTCACCATGTTCCTGGCGAGCATGGTGTTAAGAGTCGGAATATTTTCGGTGGAACAATTTTCTACCTTCACTTGACCGATCGTTTGTTGTAGTGGTGTGCAGAATCCAAACTTAGTGGATAGAGCCGGATTAAGACGATCAACTCGACCCGAATCTTTTCAAAATTTGGATTTAGGACGCATCATTTATAATCCTAATAAAAAAAACAAAGAGTAGTCTCAAAATATTAATAGACTCATATAAAATAAATAAATAAATAAAATATTATATTATTTAAAAATATACCATAAGCATTTATATTTAGAACAATATCAAGTGATTTTTCAGTTGTCAGCCATATTCAAAGTGTCCAGGAAAGTGCAAGGGGTGCCCCCCAAACGCAGGGAACCCATCACCCAGCAAACCTCATTAGGTCGTGATGAACTTGACAGAAACATTTACGAGCAATCATCATCTGAAAACCTCTGTAAGACACGGCGTTGAAGACAGCGAGAAAGACAGAGGAAGGTACAGTTTGTATGAAATCCGAGGGAAGGCAAAGAAACATGACAAACCGTACAGGATTTCACTACTGCAGAAACTGGAAAACAGAGCAGAAGTATAAAACCATGGTGAATTTCGCCACCACAGTGAAAGCCGTCGTGCATTTACATCGTGAGAAAATGATTCTACCACATGCGGGCTATCCCAACGGTCAGATATGCAATCCATCATTTCATAAAAAAACAAAAACATGCATTACGAGAGGTGTTCTTTTCCTACTACTGTGACTTCAACTACAGCATTATGTCTCAGAGTGAAGATGCTGTTGGGTTATTTTTGGTCACTCACTTTGTTGGGTTTCGGGCACCCTTTTATGGGTGTTTTTACAAACAGAAGATTATCAAAAGGTCACACTAAGCTTGTGCGAGGATATGAATGTTCGCGTGCACGGCAAAGCAGCTAAAGGGCAAGCAGGATGCACATATCAGAGTGCGGACTAGTTGTAGAGACTGGAAGGCGGACCAATTGCACAAGCCAGAGTGCATACTAGTTTTGGAGACCGGAGGACAGATCAGAGTCGAGGCTGAGAGGCAACCAGATCGAAGCCGAGGTTGAAGGGCGACTAGGTAGAGCCAAGTCTGAAATGAGATCGAGCGGAAAGACTAAAGACTGATCAGACTGTCTAGTCCAAGAGCGGGCCAGACTACAGATTCAAATAGTCGATCGGACTGTAGAGTCAGAAGGGCTACTGGATTGTTTATGCTAAAGAACGGCTAACTGTCGGACCCAATGGTCCATATTGTAAAAGTATGAAAAATACATTTTTAGAGTTGTAAAAGCACGAAAAATATGATTTGGGCCAGATGTTATTATAAAGCGTGCGAAGCACTTTAGGGTTGGTGTGGAAGTGAGTCATTCGTCAATCACTTTATAAAATTAGAGAGTAAAGAGCACCGTTAGTAAAAGAAGAATGAGAGAAGAAAAAAGAGAAAACAAGAAAGAAGAAGGTTTTCTTGTTCTTGCTTTGGAATTTCTTACTCTATCTCGAGTCAGTTGTTGGTACTCTGTCTTGGGAGTTTATATAACCAAATTTTGTATAGTGAAAATTTTTTAAAATTTGTTCTGTGGTTTTTTCCCTAATTGAAAATAGTTTTTCACGTTTAAAATCGTTATACATTGTTGTATTCCTTGTACTCATAATTTGGTAGCTGATGACCTACTGGGGGAATTCGGGTTTATTTTGTTGCACCAGTTGTGTGTATTTGGTCAGGAATCTCCAATATATTTATGGGTGTCCCAACAAACGAAAGGTTATCAGAAGATCGTGCGAGATTCGTATGAGAATCAGAGTATTCGCAGGCGCGAAGTGTGCACGGCGAAGTGCTTGAAGGGTAGCCGGACTGTCAAGCCAGGCAAAGTCAGGGCTGAGGGCGACCAAGCAAAGCCGCATCTGAAAGGAGATTAGGCGGAGAGGCTGAAGGGTGATCGGACATCGAACTGCATGGATAACTGAAAAAGGACTTGTGTCTAAAATTGTACAATCAAGTTTTGACCCCGATAAAAATAACGGAAGTAGTAAAAATTGAATATTCAATACACGTAAATAATACTTATTGATACTAATGATACTAACAAGTATGCAAAATATAAACGAGTATAAATAATAATAAGATACGTTTTTTGGTGACGAAGGAAAAACTCGATACCCACGGTAATCGAGAAAAATCCTCCGGGCTTCAACGGTTAGGGAAGTAATGCACTATGAAAATCAATTTACAGACCGGGTGGTAACGACGCACTAACTTAGCCGACTAACTCCCGTCTTGTAATCCCTACCAAGGACCTTCTTGGATTTACCTGCGGTAACGGAACTGGATACCTTCCGGTCTTCACATCAATCTTCCCTCTTGAGCCACTTGAATTGCCGAACATGATCGGGTCTCCTTCTTTAATGTACCGACGTCTCCAACGAATGTAGAAGAATGAAAATTTTTAAACGGTAAAGAGAAAAAGTAGAGAAAACTTATTAGAACATGAAACTCAAGGTTGTGACTTTTGGTTTTCTCAAAAAAGCAAGATTAATGGAGTATGAGCAAGGTTCTTCTCAAGTAGGGTACTAAACTTGTCTGCCAAGAGTCCTAGGGTTTTAAAATTATAAGACAAGTATTTATAGAGGGCGCAAAAAAACGCATTTAAAAAGTGGCTCGTTGCCGCGGCGCTCGAGTGCGCGGCGGGTGCACGGAGGGTTTCCAGAGAAACCCTACGTGCGCTTGAACGCGGAGGCGGCGAGCAGAGAACGGGCCATTTTTGGATTTTGCGCTCGAGCGCTTGGCAAGCTCACGGCGAGCACTATGCTTTGGATTTTTGGGGTCAAGCGGCTAGAGAGCACGGGGCCTCGAGATTTTGGGCTCGAGAGGGTAGAGAGCACACAGAGAGTGCTGTATCCCTGAAAGTCGGAATGGACAGTAACGGATATGTGTTGATGCAGTATTTCGACAAGCCATAACCCGATATCGATATAAGAGTACATATGGTCACGGAATATACCAATTAGAAAAATGACTCTAATAATAACTAGATGCAGAGGCCGAAGGATGGCCAAACTATCTAGTTTGAGAGCCGACCGGACTGCTGAGTTAGAGCGACAACCAAACTGTTGAGTTGGAGTGACCAGACTGCTTATATTAAAGGATGACCAACTATCGATCGCAGTGGCCCACATTATAAAAACGGGAAATGTGCTTTTTAGGATTACAAAAGCGTGGGAAATGCACTTTTAGGCCAAACGTCATTATAAAACACGCGACCGCTTTACGGTTAGACAGACGATTGACGGCGAAAAACCATTTTAAAATTAGAGAACAAAGAGTGCCACAAAGGAGAGAAAAGTGCGGAGACTTTTTGCTCTATCTTAGGTTGGTCGGTTACTAATACTATATTTCGGGAATTTGTATAGCCGATTTTACATAGTTGAGTTTTTCAAAATTTATTCCGTGGTTTTTTCTTTGTTAAAAAGAATTTTTTATATTAAAAATTATTGTACATTATTGCATTTTTTGTATGCACAATTTTGGTGATTGAATGTTGACGGAGGGTTTGGGTTTGTTTTGTTGTATTGGGTTGTATGTATCCTGGTCGAGAAACTTGACAGAAGCTTTCTTGATAAATTTATAATAATAATAAAAAAATTTAATTCAATTATTATTAAAAAAAAAAATCAGAGAGAAGTGGCCCTACAAGTAATAACACTCAAGATCCACCCCTGCTAATAGACAAGGTCGCCTTTCTCACACCTTCGGTCAGAGTTTTTATACAATCATATCACATAAGTAAAATCCTCCTAGGCATAACAAAGTAGACCTATGTTAAAGGTGTTGGCCTTTATATTAATTCCTTATGAGTCCCACATCTTTTGAAGTATAGTTTGTCGATTCTAGTGCTGTAAGAGTTTTTGGCATGATATTCGCTAAAGAGAAACAGTTGGCCGGAGGCTCCATGAGATGGTCGTGAATTGGCAGCTTATGTTGCAAGTCTAGAAAGAATTCCAACGTCAAACCGCAGATCAGGGGATGCATATACATATTGTTTTGATTAGGGTTGTATCCGAAAGCCATTTTAACATAAGGAGTGGCACAAAAAAGAGGAAAAAAAGAAGAAAAGAGAGAGAAAAATTTTTAACATCCAATCGAGATCTGATTAGTATTCTATCATTCATCAAATTTGGATATATTATTCTAATTTCGCTTGTAGAATATATTACCGGTTTGTTATTCGTTTTCTCGTTATGTTTTTCTTATATGGCTATTAAAATGTTGAAGTTAGTATTAATCGATTATTTACATATGTTATAGTTTTGAATGAGCTTGTTTGAAAGGGATTATTTGTAATCGAATATCTAAATTTAGAGAAAATATTGATTGGGCTAAGGTTTCAGGGTTTTAATTTAGTTGAGAATGTGCATTTTATTTGTTATTCCTAGTATTCAATTGAGGAAAAATGGTGACTAACCGTGTCAAAAGATTCAGATTCTGCAGTGCCCAATGAATCCCAACATATGAAGGAAATAGGAGTAGCTAACTAGGACAGATAGATAAGCTACTGAGTAAGAACTAGAAAAGGTGTTGATAAGATGGCAAAGAAGAGATTAACCAATCAATTACAGGTTAAAGAGAAGTGGCCTGCCATGCTTATGAACATTGAATAACGAAAAGATAACATCACTACAAACAATGGTCATCGTTACTGTATTCATAAAGAAGCAAGTCATGTCTATTTAGTATTACTTTTGAATTAGTTCTACCATTTTCTAATTCATAACTCTTTCTCAGCATTTCAAAAGTGCTTTTAATGGAGTTATAAAATTCTTTTTTTCATTTTTTTCCCATTAAAACTCCTCAAATTTTTTTTTTTTTTAAATATCCCCTCCTCATGATAGCAATAAAGCACTCAGCAAGAATAAAGTGGGGCGATTGATCCCATCATTCATGCATGCGTGTCTAAGGTTTATTCCAGTGTTTCATCATTACCCCTTCAATTACGCACCAATTGATTCAAAAAGGCAGACACTCCACACTGCTTTTTACATGTTAAAGTATAAAAGCAAAAGAGCAAAGAAGCAAAAGAAGAAGAAGAAGGAGGAGAAGAAGAAGAAGAAGAAGAAAACAGAGTAGATTGCACCATCCTACCGTTAAGAAGGGAAATCAAACGGCAGGGGCGTGACAATAGAAGAGTTGCGTATGTCAGGATGAATGTAGCCAAAATTGCGTAGCACCTGATTATCGGCAAAATTCAAGGCCTTCTGCATGCCTTCCGAGCATGAATCCCCTGAATATAATTGATTATACTTGCCGCTGCAAGGTTGGCACCCCGTAAAGTGAGTGATAAAAGGCCGTCTCCAGCTGCCTCTCCCGTTCCCTGCACCTTTGAGATAGGGTTCCATCATCTGGCTGTAGCTCTCGCTCACCTTCTCTGCGTGCCTCCTCCGTAACCTACATTAATGTTATGTGCGTTATATAATTAGATTATGTAATCTATCTCTAGAGATGCAATTTATTTTATTGAAATATTTGAAAGACATTGTATATAATCATGTCATTCAAAAAATCAAGTAGAGTTGCTAATTTTAATAGAAATAAGTCATTTAAACACATTTCTTTCGAAATGGGCATAAAAATGATTAACAAAATCACAATGACAATTTTAAAAAAATATATAAATAACATGCAATTTCATTGATAAATCAAAATTTAAGAACCAATCAAATTTAACGTAAAATCATTTGGGCTCATTGAGCAAGTAAAAGAAAAATCTACTAAAAAAATAACTTATAGATATACTAGACTTTCATAATTGACTCTCCCTAACATATGACCCATATCAAATAGATCACTCATCCAATTAGCCCCCCAAATCACGGATCTAAACTCTTCCTGAAATTTAGAGGCTTTATTTCACAAACTCGATATTTTGGATGAAAATAATTAATTAATTATGCGTTCAGAAGATTGTAATGATAGATTTTTAAAAGCTTTATAGGCATCTTATCAAATAAAAATATAAAAAAATCTTTCAAATATACAATGACTTTTTGAAAAAGTAATAGTCTCTATAAATATTGAAAATTTAAGTTACGTATAAAGAAAACTAAATAATATTTTATAAAGAAAGGCTCAGTCAAAATATTATTTAGATTAGTACGTCATGTTAACCATATGTCAATTAAAATAGTTGCAAAGGTGTACATAGTAGGAGATGATTATTTGGTGGTTAAAACGATTGATTATCAGTCATTTAAAGTTTTATAATTTTTTTGTTTGAGCAAAATTTTGAGCATATTCACACGAAACTCATATGCCATAATTTTAATAATTGAGGTAACTTCAAGTGAACTTTGGTTAACACGAAAACATATTAGATCTCACTCGGGACACTTTGTCACAGAATTTATATAGAAAGTCACGACGGTCACCCTTAATTTTATTGACTTACTAGAAGAATTAACCACTATTTCCACATAACTCAGTCAAACAAATGCGCAAATCAAGCGCTACATACCTGCGTGCTCTCTTCTCAATTTGTACGTATCGGTCATTTATGTGATCCAGCGTCCCCACTATCTCATGCCAATACCCTTCAAAATAGTACTCCCCCTCAGTGTAAATCTTGTCCGCCCATCTCTCCTTCTCCGTCAAGATCAGGTAAGCCAGAGCCGTCTGATCGTCGGACTCAGGGAACAGCTTGTCCCTAAATATCGACCGTTGGATTTCACCCCACTTGTCATAATCTGGGCTCTGTGGGCCCATGCTAGCCCATTTGTCCAAAAAGTCCATGGACCACTGGCAGTTGCGAATCAGGAAGACCCCCGCGTTGAGTCCGGTCCAACTCTTCTTCTCGTAGATCATATCGGCCCACCCGTGAACCACGAGGTTATGGTCTTTGTACCTCTTTAATGGGAGCTTGAAGTCCATGTCGGTAATGGCGGCGTCCGAGTCAACCCACCAGATCCACTCGGCCTCCGGGTGGGCCACCATCGCGGCCCGAACCACCGGGTACTTGGCCCAGAATGTGAACATCTTCGGATTCAGCAGCACGTTGTTGTAGAAGATTTCATACCCGTGTCTCCGGCAGTAATCAACCTTGTTCTTGAAAAACCGCAAGAGCAGATGATCGCCGTCAGGATTTCGACACGGGGACGGCTGAGATCCTGTCACGAGAAGCACCCGCTCGCTTGCGCCGTTGGTGAACGAACGATGATGCTCCAACCATCGTCTCCGCTTCTCATCCCAATTTTTGACCGGATTCTCTACTGAGTAGCTCATCTTCGGGTCATCGTAGAAGGTCAATTCGGGCTGGTCGTGGCGCAAGTCGAAGCCGCCGGCTGAGGCAGCGTTATCTAGTGAAGTGGCGCCGTAGGAGGGGGTCGTTGCTTTTGAGAAATTAGGAGCGGCGCTCGGGTTAGAGTTTGCGAAGGACCAGAGGGACCAGACCAGGAGAAGAGCAACCAGTGCCCCGCCAAAGAACATGACGACGTCGGAGACGAACGACGATAGTTTGCAGCGACCGAGTGATTTTGGAATTCTGGAATTTTCGTACGGGGAGACATCTGGGAACACCATGTCTTGGAAGAGCTCTCCGGCGGCACTCCTTTGTCGAATAAGCAGAGTTGAACTTACTGGGCGATAAAACTCGGAGGAAGGACGGTGAAAGCGAAAAGGATAAGCCAACAACCAGTGCTCGCGTTTACAGAGAAAAATTGCATGACATATCAAATAGGACATCTTTTAAAAATTATTAAAAATTAATAACAATATTTATATAAATATATTTTTTAAAATAATTAATTGTTTTATTAAATTTACTAATAACACCCGCTGTTTGGAAAATGTGGCAGTTGGGTCCTACCATCCACCGCTATTTTGTACGTTTGTGTCAGGTCTTTGGACGGTTAATGAGGCCTGCATTCTGGACACGTGGACTTCCACCGACAGCCTGGTTTACTTTGTTGTACGCCTCCTCTTTTACGGGGATACTGACAAGTCCTTTGGTCTTCTTTTTCCGGTGCAATTGGCATAATTTATCTTGGTGATTTGCTTAATATGTTATTCTCGATTTATTATAATATATTGTTGTGTCCTAAAAATTTGGCCGTACGTCGGCCAAAGCGTGACCGGCCTTTAAAGCGTACGGACGAACAGAAACAGACAATACAAAATAAACAAAACTCAAACAGAGAAAGAAAAATATGGGAGCAGTGGGAGAATACGCTGTTTTACGTGGAAAACCCTTAATCTGATGAGGGGTGAAAAACCACGGCAGTGGACAAACGGTCTGAGAAATCTCACTATTGTGGTGAAAAGATACAAGGAATGCCTGGGAAGCTGCTCGATTTCTCAGTGTGTTACAACGTAGGGAAAGAACAGAATTCTCCCGTCTCTCTCTTTTCTCTTGGTCTTAGTTTTCCTCTTGGGGGTTCTTGCTCAAGTATAAACAAATGGATTCATAATCAGGGATCCTTCCTTAGTGGTCAAGTGGGGTATTTATAAGGCTTAACGTGATGCCAGAAGGGAGGCGACACGAAGATTTGGCGTGTCGTACGCTCGCCGCCACCATCGCCACTATCTGTAGGTGCGGTATGTGGGGGGACATTGTCGGTGGGCAGTACGGGCGCCAGGCACATGGCTGCGGATACACGCCTGTCTGCTCGTTGGTCGCTCGGATAAAGATATGCCATGCAAGCTATTCGAAAGCCATTTTGCTATTTTGGCTTTTTTAGCTTTTCGGCGGTCCTCAATGAGTCACAGTGTTCTCTCAGACGGCCAGTGTCTTTGCCGCTTAACTTGATCCTTCAGGCGCTCGGAAATGGTTTGGTCACTTGGGCCTGATTTGGCTTGTGGGCCTTTCGGGCCAGCCTTCTCCTGCGATCCTTTGGGCCTGTAATTACAATTTTGGGCCTTGGGTTCCATGACCCATCACGAGCGGCCCATGTCAAACGGTTCGAGGACTCAGCCGTTTGACATGCCTTGTGAACACTTTCCTACTATGATAGTCCGCGACCTTCACCTTTTGTTGACGCGAAGGACGCCTGAGATCTTTTCTCAACTCCGAGACCTGTCTTTCGCCGCCGTTTCGCTCCCCGTGGAGCATTAAATGTGATATGCGATTGAAGTGACGTCGCTTCGGGAAGCCCCAAGGCCTACGCCTGCCTACTACGAATGGGAAGCTGACACGTGGGATGGTCATAATGAGGGCGCCTTTTCACTTGTTTAAAAATTCCTTTAAATCCTTCGTCGCGTCTTCATTCATTCCTCCCGTTTCTACTCTCTTCCCTTGACGTTTTCTCAGATTCTTCACGCCGCTTCGCTTTCGTTTCTTACTGCCATGGCTCCCGGCGTTAACGAGATTGCCTCTTCCCTTTCTTCTCAAGTTCTCGAGCAGATCATGGTGAAATATGGCATCCCGGAGTCTGATTTGATGGTGGTTCCAAGAGCCGCAGAGAGGGCGTGCAGTCTTCGAAGCGGATACATTGTTGTTTATGAAGTTCACCTCAAAGGTGGGTTTCGTTTTCCTGTTCCCACGGAGCTCCACCGTCTGATGAAGGAGTTGGTCGTTCCGTTCGCAAGGCTCCAACCCAACGCCATTAGGTATTTAGTTTCCTTGTGCGTATTTGCGCACTGCCATAGCAAAGTTCTCGAGGCGGTCATGGTGAAGATCATGTTTCGCTTCACCCATAACCTTAACTGGATCGCCATGACCCCTCGCCCTGAGTTTGCTGAGATGAGTGGTGGGAAGCCGGATTCCACCAAAAGGTGGAAGGACAGGTTCTTTTTTCTTAAGGCCGCTGAGGACTGGCAGCTTTCTTCCGTATGGGAAAATGTCGCGAGCAAATATGGCTCCGACATTACTGACGAGGAAAGAGGAGCCGCCAAGGAGATTACGGACTTGGTGATGGCGGACCTTGGCAGCTTCAACGTGGGGAAGAAGAACATCTGGTTGTCCCCCGAAAAGCTGGCCGAGGCTAAGTGGGTGGCGCTGTCCGGAGATTTTGCCATTGCGGCTTCGAAGAAAAAGAAGAAGAAGAAGCTGAGGAAAAGAGAGGGTTCTCTTGTTATCCGGGAGCCATCCGAGAGGCCTCCAAAGAGCCCGCGAATTGAGGTCCCAGAAGATCCTCCAAGCGTTGCCGGCGAGTCTCCATCGGAGGATGACTCCGTTATCGCCCCCATGGTTAGGAAGGCCATGAGGTTGGCTTCTGGTCCTTCTGTAGAGTCCGGGGTCGCCGCAGCACCTTCCTCTGGTATGAGGCCCATCCTGAGGTCTTAGCCGTCTCTGCGGGTTTTGCTTCTGACGACCCTACAGTCTTTGATGCCTCGGGGGAGGCAACCTTGGACGAGGTCGTAGAGCCTCGCGGGATGGAGGCTGCCGCCGCTGTTACTACTGAGGATATCTTTGACATCCTTAGCTGTGATGAGGCTGTGGCCTCGGTCTTGGAGATCCCGGTCGTTGCTGACGTCCCGAAAGTAGCGGAGCCCCCCATCCCTGAAGGTCCTTCCTCCGAGACTGCTCCTGATGTTTCTATGGTGCCCGCGGAGTGCCTGCTCGTGCTCGAGACCTCAAGGGAGACTGCCCCTACTCAGGATCCTGTGGTCTCTCAGGTACTTTGCTACCTTCCCATTTGTCTAACTTTCTATTGACTAATTCTAAGTGGCTTTGGTTTCCTTTGCAGCTCCAGGATCTGATCAGTGGCCTTAGCCAACTGGTAGGCGAAATTGCTCCGTCTCGTTTGGAGGCGGAGTCTTCAAGGGCCGCCCAGGAAGAGAACCAGCGGCTTTGCGCGGCACTCGCTTCATCTGAGGAAGCTCTGAGGCTCTTAGAGGTTCGATATGGCTTACTGTTGGAACAAAACCTTCAGCTGGGGGAGATGTTAAGGACCTCGGCGAAGGTTGCTGACATAGCCCCCCTGCAGGAGGCCAAGTTCTGGGATGGCATTCATCTATGCCGCCGAGTGATGAAGGTCCTGTACCCACGATTTCCTGCTGCTGTGTTCGATTCGCGCAACTCGAGCGCCGTGCGCCCTAAGGATGTGTATGGTCTCCAAGGCAGGCCATTTCCTGGGTCCTCGGGCCCAAGCTTGTCAACGGGCCCTCGCTCATCAGACCAGCTGGGAACTTCGAGTCATGGAGAGGACTCTTCATCTTTAGAAGAGCAATCCGGAGCCGTTCCCCCTCAAGGTCCTGGCGAGGGCTAACTTTTGTTTTTCCTTTTCCATTGTTGTACCGCATATATGAATAAAAAGGAGATCCTTGAGTTTATCACAAGTGCCTCTCTTTCTCTCCCCATTTTTTTTTACTTGGATAAGTCCGAGTGTTGCTTATGACCTCTTGGGCTGCTCAGTCACAGCCGAGTTTTTAGTATGACCTCTCGGGTCCGACCGCTTAGGCCACTTGGTCACAGCCGAGTTTTTGGTATGACCTCTAGGGTCCGACCTCTAGGGCCGCTCGGTCACAACCGAGTTTTTGGTACGACCTCTAGGGCCCGACCTCTTGGGCCGCTCGGTCATAGCCGAGTTTTTGGTATGACCTCTAGCGCCCGACCTCTTGGGTCGTTCGGTCACAGCCGAGTTTTTGGTATGACCTCTAGGGCCCGACCTCTTGGGCCGCTCAGTCACGGCCAAGTTTTTGGTATGACCTCTAGGGCCCGACCTCTTGGGCCGCTGGCCATGGTCGAGTTTTGGTATGACCTCTGGGTCCGAGCCTCTAGGGTCTCTCACGGCCGGTTTTTGGTATGACCTGGGTCCGCCTCTAGGGTCGCTCCTGGTCGAAGTTTTTGTTTGTTGGGGATGACCCGCCTTTCACTGGTAGTATTTCCTTAGGTGAGCGACGTTCCAAGTCCGGGATACCAGCTTGCCCTCTTGGGTGCGTAGCTTATAAGCTCCTCCTCGAAGGATAGCGGAGATCAAAAACGGTCCTTCCCAATTTGGTGAGAGCTTGTTTATGCCGGCGATTTTTCCCGTGGCCTCCACGCTTCTTAGTACAAGATCCCCAACCTCGAATTGTCGCGCTTTTACTTTCTTGTTGTAATAGCGAGCCACCCGTTGCTGGTAGGCCGCTATCCTAAGCCTCGCTTGGTCGCGAACTTCTTTGAGAACATCGAGGCTTTCTCGGTGCCTCTGGTTTTATCCGTTGCGCTGAAGCACCCGACCCGGGGACTTGTGAGGTATACCTCTATTGGGATGACAGCTTCGACTCCGTAGCAAAGACTGAAAGGGGTTTCTCTTGTAGGCTCTCTGGGCGTTGTTCTGTATGACCAGAGGACCGAGGGCAGTTCTTGCACCCACGAGCCCTCGGAAGATTCCAGCTTGGTCTTCAGCCCCTGTAGGATAGTGCGATTTGTCACTTCTACCTGCCCATTGGCCTGTGGGTATGCCACTGACGTATGCACTAAGTTGATCCTCAGGCTTGCGCAGTACTTAGTGAATCGCTTTCCGATAAATTGCGTCCCGTTGTTAGTCACGATGCACTCTAGTACCCCAAACCTGCATACGATGCTCTGCCGGAGGAACTCTGTTGCGTTTTGCTCTGTTATCCTAGCTAGCGGTACTACTTCTACCCATTTGGTGAAGTAGTCTATCCCGACAATCAGGAACTTCCTCTGTCCAGGCGCGAGGGGAAACGGTCCGAGGATGTCGAGCCCCCATTGGGCGAACAGTCACAGGGATTGTAGTGCCCGGAGATCCGTGTGGGGGCGATGACTCATGTTACTGTGAAGTTGGCAACTTTCACATTTGCGCACGAAATCCATGGCGACATACTTCATTGTTGGCCAGTAGTAGCCCTACCTCATAAGCTTAAAAGCTAGGTTCTTTCCCCCAACATGGGATTTGCATATTTCGAGATGCACCTCCTGTAGGGCGTATTCGGCCTCCTCTGGGGTGAGACACCTTAGGTAAGGGGCTGAGAAACCCCGTTGATACAGCCGGCCGTCCACGACTATGTACCAGCCCGCCGTCTTCTTTATCTTCTTGGCCTAGCTCGGATTCTCGGGCAGCATGCCATCCGACAAGAACTTTAGGTAGGGGGTCATCCAAGTGCTCCTGTCCGCGACGTGCATCACCTCGTGCTCGGGGTCTTCAATGCTGGGCCTGCCCAGGACTTCTCGCATGCCCCTAGCGTATTGCTCAGGATCCCTTGTAGCCGCGGCCCGCGCAAGCGTGTCGGCCTTGGTGTTTTCCTCCCGCGGGATGTGGATGAACTCGGCCGTTTTGAAACCCACAATCATGCCTTTGACCTTCAAAAGGTACCTGGACAGCTACTCGTTGTTGACGTCGAAGCTCCCGCGGACCTGGTTGATGACCAACTCGGAGTCACTATAGATGATTAGCTCCTTGGCCGAGCATTCCTTGGCAAATGGAGTCCAGCCTAACAAAGCCTCGTACTCTGCGACGTTGTTTGTAGCCGAGAACCCCAGGGTTAATGAGTACTTTATTTCCAATCCCTCGGGTGTGCGCAAGACAATCCCTGCTCCGCAGCCATCCTTCATGGAGGAGCCGTCCACATGCAAGGTCCAAGTGGACGCCCTACTGAACTCTTCCGCCGTAGTCTGGTCCTCGTCGTGATTGGGCGGTGCCATCGCCTCAACGAGGAAATCCGCGAGCGCCTTTGTCCCTTTAAAGCTGGCCTCGGGACGGAACTCTATGTCAAATTCTCCTAGTTCAATGGCCCACTTGATCGGCCGGCCGGAGATCTCTCAAGCTTCAAAGATGGCCCTTTGTGGCCGATCCATCAAGACTACTATTTCAGGCGCGGGAAGTACGGCTTCGCTTCCCTTGGGAGTAAACTAACGCTAAAGCCACCCTCTCCACGAGGGGATATCCGGGTCTCGGTGCCCGCAAGAGTCTTGGCGACGTAATACACGGGCTGTTGCCTGCCATGCTGCTCCCGTACTAATGCTGAGCTCAGTGTTGTGTCGGATACGGAGAGGTACAAGTATAGTTCTTCACCCTGTTGAGGAGAAGCTAAGAGGGGCGGATTCGAGAGGTAGCTCTTGTGTCCTTGGAATGCCTCCTCGCAGTCATCACTCCACCGAAAATTTCGGAATTTTGTCCCTTTTAGGGCTTTGAAGAACGGCATGTGCTTCTCAGCCGACCTTGCCAGGAAATGGGAGAGGGCGGCCACTCGCCCAGTAAGCTGCTGGACTTCCCTCACTGTCCGCGGGGACCGCATGTCTAGGATTACTTGGATCTTTTTTGGGTTTGCCTCGATTCCCCGATGCGATACAATATAGCCCAAGAATTTTTCCGAGGCGACACTGAAAGTGCACCTACTGGGATTCAGCTTCATCCCGTGGGCCCTGAGTACATGGAAGGTCTCAGCCAAGTCTCCCACATGGTCGCCGCTTATCCTGCTCTTGATGAGCATATCATCAACGTACACCTCCACGTTCCTTCCTATCTGTTCTTTGAACATCTTATTTACAAGTCGCTGATAGGTCGCTCCCGCGTTCTTGAGGCCAAAGGGCATTACCTTGTAGCAGTACGTCCATTGGTCTGTCATGAATGACGTGTGCTCTTCGTCCTCGGGACTCATTCTGATCTGGTTGTACCCAGAGTACGCGTCCATGAAGCTTAGGAGCTCATGGCCGGACATCGAGTCCACGAGTTGTTCGATCCTGGGCAACGGGAAGCTGTCCTTAGGGCACGCCTTGTTGAGGTCGGTGAAGTCCACGCACATCCTCCATTTCCCATCACTCTTCTTTTCCATGACAACGTTGGCCAACCAATCCAGGTACTGCACTTCTCAGTTGAATCCAGCGTCCAGGAGTTTCTTGACCTCCTCGCGGATAGCCACTAACTTCTCAGTAGAATTGTTCATATGCTTTTGTCTGACCGGCTTGTGTCGAGGATCGACGCCCAGCTTATGAACGATGATCTCAGGGGAGATCCCGGGCATGTCACTGGGGGACCATGTGAACACGTCCGAATTCTCTCGTAGAAAGTTGATGAGTTGGTCCCTAACTGTCTCTGAGAGTGAACTCCCTATTTGGACATACTTTTCCGGATCCACAGGATCTAGTGGGACTCGGACTAGTGGCTCTCCTGGTTCAGTGTGTTGTAATGTGGCCTCGTCCCTGAGGTCGAGGTCTTCCATGGGCTGCGGAAGTGTTACTTGCGTGGTCTGAGCCAAGTAACACATCCGTCCGGTTGACTGGTCCCTGAGGACCTCTCCTACCCCGCACGGGGTGGGGAACTTCATTTTGATATGTGGGATGGAGGTCACTGCGTTGAATGCGGTCAAGCAAGACCGTCCGAGGATTGCATTGTAGACCGAGGGCAGGTCCACAACGAGAAAGGTGGGGACCTTGGACGCCATCCTCGGATATGTTCCCAAGGTCACCTTCAACTGGATGATACCCTGGACGGACACTGGTTCATTGTCCAGTCCGTAGAGTGGCCCTTCTTGTGCCTTTATTCGATTTTTCTTAAGCCCTAATTTGAAGTAAGCATCAAGGTATAACAAATTGTGAGAGCTTCCATTATCAACAAATACTCGTTTCATCTGGTAATCATTTGCTCAATCAGAAACGAGTGCGGTTACAACCAGGATCGGAGTGAGGAGAAGTTACATGATCTAGGTCTCTACTGCTAAAACAGATAACATCATCTTCACTCCCAAGCCCCGTCCTCGGCCTCTTTGCTGCCGCAAGCTCACGTCCATCTCCTCCCTCTGGCCGACTGGAAATCATGTTCATGACCCCCGCAGCCACTCGATTCCTGGGGGGTTCAGCGTCTCCACCGTCCTCAGGCCCTAAAGTTTGTCCGGTTCTCTAGAGGAAACGGTTGAGGTGACCCCTCCTGATGAGCTCCTCGATCTCCCTCTGCAGGGTCCTGCAGTCTTCCGTGCTATGGCCCCCGGAGCGGTGGTAGTCGCAGATTTCGACCGATCCCCACCTTCCGGTTCTTGATGGTTTGGGCCACCTCAGGAACTTCTTTCCCGGATCTGCATGAAGACATTGGTGCGGGAGTCGTTCAGCAGCGTGAGATGTTTAGGTCGCGGCTCTCTCAGAGAGCTCTGCCCGGCCTTGTGCTGCTTCTTTGACGTCTGGGGACTTTGGTAGTCCCCAGGCTTCCTTTTGCCTTCCATGGCCTTCTGCTGAGGGTGCTCGTCCCTCTCCGGCCTTTTGGCATCGTTAACCTCTTCGGCCGCGATGTAAGCTCTGGCCACAGACTCAGCCTCTATGAAGGTCTGCGGGCCTTTGTGAATGAGGTGCTTGAAGAAAGCATCCCTTCAAGGGTCGAGAGGAAGGCGTTCAGCTTGACCTTGTCGGTCACTCTTGGGATCTGCCTGGCCTCCGCTACAAACCGCGCTAGAAATCCCCGCAGGCTCTCCCTGGCCCCCTGCTTAATTCGAGTGAGGTGCCAAGGTTGCTTCTCTACCCTCCTGCTGGAGGCAAACTGGGACATGAAGGCCGTCGCCAGATCTTCAAAATCACGGATAGAGTCCGCGGGCATCCCATAAAACCATATCCGAGCATCCCCCTTTAGGGTCAGGGGGAAGCACTGGCACATGGTTTTTTCGTCGAGACCCTGGAGGTTCAGGTGCTCCCTGAAATGATTAAGGTGGTCCATAGGATCACCACTGCCGTCGTATAGCTCTAGGTTGGGCATTTTGAATTTCGGGGGGAGCGTCCTCGTCCTGATTTCCGTGGAAAATGGAGACTGGAGCGCATTAGCCTCTCCTCCGCTGCTCTCTCGCAGCACCAGATTCCACCCTCTCTCCGGCTTGCTCTCCACTCGAGGTGGGGCAGCCGTCCTTCTCTCGTTCAGATAGTGCCTTAACTCATAAGGCTCCTGAACTACGCGGCGCTGCGGGGCCATGTGGACTCCTCTTGGGGGAGCATCTCGTGGAACCGCCTCTAATAGTCGTGCTCGCGGCGTTCCGTTGAAGCTTCAGAATGGCGCCTCTTGGGGCTCTCGTTTCGGACCCGAGGACCTAGTTGGTCCTCAACTCTCCGTGGTGCTCTACTGCTGGAGGCTACCTTGGTCCTCAGGTTATCACGTCGACTGGAAGGCCTTTCGCGGCGACCACCGCCTCTGTTCCCTCCCTGCGATGCCTCAGCCTGGGAGGCCCTGTCGGGAGCTCCCTGCTTGAGCTGATCGATTTTGGAACAAAGGGTAACGAAGGCCTGCGACATGCCGTCTACCTTGGCCGCCAAGCCCCTCACCACTGGGTCGGGGTGATCCTCAACTCCAGCATAGGGGTTAGCGCCGCCGCCTTGTGAGGCCACCTCTTTGGGGGGTGCACTTGCTTGCGCCATTGTGTTCACCATTTCGGGATTTGAAGCTTGTGTTGTTGTGTACTCTTGGAAAACATGAAAAGCTGACTTTCAGTCGCTTCCCACAGATGGCGCCAATGTTGTGTCCTGAGAATCTGGCCGTACGTCAGCCGAAGCGCGACCGGCCTTTGAAGCGCGCAGACGGACAGAAACGGGCAACACAAAATAAACGGAACTCGAACAGAGAAAGAGAAGTATGGGGCAGTGGGAGAATACTTTATTTTACGTGGAAAACCCCTTAATCTGATGAGGGGTGAAAAACCACGGCAGTGGACAAACGGTCCTAGAAATCTCACTATTGTGGTGAAAAGATACAAGGAATGCCTGGGAAGCTGCTCGCTTTCTCAGTGTGTTACAACGTAAGGAAAGGACAGAATTCTCCCGTCTCTCTCTTTTCTCTTTGCCTTAGTTTCTCTCTTGGGGGTTCTTGCTCAAGTATAAACAGATGGATTCAGAATCAGGGATCCTTCCTTAGTGGCCGAAATGGGGTATTTATAAGGAACGTGATGCCGTAAGGGAGGCGACACGTGGCACTGGCGTGTCAGGGCTGCCTGCCACCATCGCCACTACCAGTAGAGATGCGGCCGTGATGGGGACATCGTCATCATAGTCTGGCGCGTACGCGCCGGGCGCATGGCTGCAGTACGGCGTGTCGGCCGTTGGTCGCTCGTGGCAGCATATGCCGTGCAAGCCATCTGAGCTGGCGCATTGGCTATTTTGGCTTTTCTGGCGGTCCTCGTCCTTCAATGGGTCACAGTGTTCTCTCGGACGGCCAGTGTCTTTGCCGCTTAACTTAATCCTTCAGGCGCTCAGAAATGGGTTGGTCACTTGGACCTGATTTGGCTTGTGGGCCTTTTGGGCCAGCCTTCTCCTGCGATCCTTTGGACTTGTAATTGTAATTTTGGGCCTTGGGTTCCAGGACCCATCATATATATATATAAAATATACGTAATTTTAAATTATTTAATTAAATTATCTTAAAATTTTTTAGGTCTACATATTTATTATTATTTATACCATAATCAACTTATATCATTTTATCAGTGCTAAGTTTGATATATGTTGTTGTAAATGTTTGAATATTTTTAAATGTTATTTTTATTCTAGGTGTAACTTATTACATAATTGTAATATCAATATCTATTATCTTATCTTTATTTGTGACTTTACCTATACCTTCAATGTCTCCAAGAGAGTCTACCCAAAGTCAAAGATTCCAGAGACTCTTAAGGCACTTGTTTATCTTACGTCTGTTGGGAATTCAATACTCGGATATACCTAACCCAGCATAACAGAACAAACATGAATTTCTCGTCAACCATTAGCCATCAAATTTGCAAGTACAGAAAACAAACAATACATAATAATTTTTAATATGGTAAACTTTTTTAAACTAAGAGAAAAATCACATGATAGATTTTGAACAAATCTACTGTGATAGTGCCAATTACAAGAACATCCTCTAAAATCTCTTCACTCCAAACCCGAGTAAAAAATAATTGAATATAATCTCCTCTCAATACATCCAACAACTTATAAAAAAATACAATCGAAAAAAAGAATAATTAAACGAAAATACATTTCTAAAATCATATTCCAGAATGTTTATACCACGTATTGGCGCTAAACCGCCTCGCGAGTGCATATTGAGCGCACCAGTCTTGGATTCCACGCTTGAGCGCCTAGCGAGCACACTAAGTTTGGAATCCACGCCTTTGTATAGCTTGAGTATGAGATGAATGCCAACAATCCTCCATTAATTTGGAATTAGCGCTCGAGCCCTTTAAGCGCCCGACTTGATCTTGCTCCCAACCTTTCGCGACGAGCATAAAGTACGCATGAACACTCCGATCCTTACATGAGCCTCATGCGAACCTTCAATAACTTTCTGTTTATTGAGTTATCAATGAGGAAGTGATCAAAAACTCAACAATTTTTTTCTCACAACCTTGTGGGGGAACCCTTTGACTCTAACTAGCAACCGTCATCGCCTACCTTTCGACAACTTTTCCTCAATTGGGATCCCGGTGCCAGCCTCCGTAAGTTTAAATGACACATTCTTTTGCTCCACCAAACTTAGAGTAGTCTCGCTCCCTTTCGACTTTTCCTCTGCGATCGAATCATTCCTTCTTGCACTCCTCCTCGGCCTTCTTCCAGTGTTGGCCTCCATAAGTTTGAATGATACTTTTTTTCACCCCACCAAACCTGGAGTAGTCCCACTCCCTTGTGGCTTCGTCTTCGTGGTAGAATAATTCCTCCTTGTACTCTTCCTCGGCCTCCTCTTCTGGCCACCTTGACCAATGCCCCTGTTAATCACCTTGGCTCTATCTTTGGCAACCAAAGCCGTCATCAAATACCAGATTGATCGCTTATTTTCCTTTACCACAATTGAGACGCATTTGGTAAGTTTATGATGGCTCTTTTTGAACGCTGCTCAGAAGCTTTTCTCATCAAATTTTCCGATTGAAATCACATTCAACATCAAGTTTAGTGCATGTCTCACACCCTTTAACACGAGTTTTGTCCCGTTACTTGTCACGAATACGAACCAAGCAGGTCGATTAAATAATTAATTATAATTTTTAAAATTTAAAATTTTAAAGAAATTTAACCAATAATACTAAGTTTCAAAAATTTGGGTGTGACAAACTAAACACATAAGATCCAATAAATTAAAAATTTATACAGGATCTCATCGGACAACTATTCGGATAAAAATAATCATAACCTACTCTAAAAGTATGTAAGGAAGATAACAAATTGTCCAAAAATCATAACACGATGTCCGAATTATTCCTAAAATATAACTCTAGGCCTATACCGCCAATCCCACAATCCAATTATATTAAATGCCAAATTTAAATTATAATAAATTAAAACTAACCAAATTAGACGAATAACTGAAGGTCATGTCCTAACTCCTGTAATACATTTGATCCTTCTACTCTTAAGGGACAAAACAGAAAACGCGAGCCAAACACCTGACAAGTATCATATATAGACAAAATGAGTCCAATGAATCAGATGAAAGGTCAAATTGATGAAAATCTAATCAAATTACAGAACAAATCTAAATTATCGATAAGACAAATTTAATAAATATCCAATATCTAAATTTTAAAATCTAATGGTAGTTTTGTAATCAAATCAAATATCTAATCCAAACAAATATCCAAATTCTGAAAACGGTCATCGTCGGGACGTATGTATATATATATATTTAAATACAGATATATAACCAAAATAGAGGTGATTCGGACTAATTCCAAAGCCAATGTTGATCTGAGTCCAAATCTAAGTTCGAATCCAATTTCAAATCTAAGGTTCGATTAGCTTGTGATTTAGGGTAGAATCCGATAGCTGAATGATTTAATAATGTGCATAGAAGCTGAAGCAGCATTACAGTAAATATTCTAAAGGTCCGAATCAAATTATATAGTCAAAATCATTTTTACGAAACATACGAAGGCCCAACTGTGGGTAAAATCGGCGAAACCTAAATCAAAATCCAAAAATTCATATCCAAATCAAAGTCAAATACCAATTAATATAAAAATACAAATTATGTACCAAATTTAGGTTCTGATTATTTAAAGGTTAGGTTGACGAAGGGCTATATATAATCCCGATAACCTTAGGCCAAAATTTATGTACTCTGTACCTATAGATAAGGTTACTCGCTATATTTTATCACCCGTGATTTTGAGTGTATTTTTCAAGCTTGTCAGATATATTAGGATATCCGAATATATTCTAAGGTCAAATCAAATTATCTAAATGGGAAGGGTCACTACTCCAAACTTTTTCTACTGGTGGAAAGGTATTTCCAATTAACAATATTTTCCCGTCGGGAGCTGGCCAAAGTGTCCAAATCTAAATGTAGTGACCACGAGCCAACACGTGCATATGACTACACGACCTATGCAAAGTTTCGTGCTCATTCTCATACAAATATATTGATATAAAAATATACAATGTCTAAAAATTATTCGGACTTTCAAAAAAATATTAAATCCTTAAAAATCATAAAATTTAGTCCAAAAATATCCAAATTAGCCAATAAACTATACATGCATATTCAGATTAAATAGATCGGGAAGATAAAATTACATGCATGTTAGTAAAAATTTTAAATAGTGTCTAAAATATATTAGAAATTAAATCAGACCAAAGAGAGGGTTTACAGATAATTGCCTTGACCTCATATTTTATAAATTTGAAGAAAGGATATCCCGAAATATCCAAATCAGGCAATACTCTCTCCTCTACTGCGCCCTCTCTCTCTCCTCCGTGTGCGGCCCTCTGCCGGTGCGCTCCACCACCATGCAACTACCTCCCGCAACCGCCGCTGTCTTGCGTGGCCATCATCGACCTCCCTGGCATCACCTCGGCAGCGCTGGTGTCGCTGCGCTGCCACCGTTGATCTCTTCGCACGGCTTTGCCGTCTCTCTCCTCCACGCAACCCTCACACTATCGCCGCATGCCGCTTCCTCCGCCCACCACCGTTGACCACCCGCGTGCCGCCATCGCCGTCGATCTCCTCTCTCTTCTCTCCTCCTCTCCCTTCTTCCTGTGAAACCCTAACCCCCCTCTTACTCTCTGTCCCCGATATCATCTTCTTATCTCTTTTCTTTTCTTTTTTTATATTATTTTCTATTTTAGTTTTTTTCTTTTATTTTAAAATCTAAACCGATATTCAAGTAATAATACGGTGCAAAATCTTCGACGTTTCCTTCGAATTCATATCATTCCAACTCAACCATAGTTGTTGATGACCTCATTTGCTCATAAACGTCTATCCAATCAACTTTCGAACTTTTATCCAATCAGTCAAAACTCTAATGAGATAATTCTCGATAGCGTACTTCCTCTCAAACATGCAATTGGAAAAACACTTTGCACCATAGGCTCAAGGTTGTTGATTTCATCACATCCAACTTCATCATGGCTCGTCCAAAAGGAAGTTCATTTCTAATCTTCATAAAAGAATTCTCCCACAAATAGAAGCTCCATTTAGAATTCAATCTTGCCAACAAAAAGAGGAAATCCCTCTGGCCCAATCTTCATACTGATATCCTCGTTATAGCACCTTCATGCAAAAATCCTCTAGACCACCGCATCCCCAACTTTGCTTTGAAAAATACACCCAACTATGCGCAATCCAAACATACCTAGGTCTTTCTTAGAAGTATCAATAAGCGCTACCAATCATTAGGGATCGACTTTATTCCAAGGACGCCAATAATATTGCAATCATCGGAAAACTTTTAACATATCTCCAATCATAACCAATCAGATCCAAGAAACTTTACAATCCCGCGACCTTAGCTAGTTATTTTCAATTGCTACTACTTTCACTTTCTTCGAATTTTTAAATGTCTGATTAAGAACCATATGAACCAAAAGGATACATTCTCGGAATGTATAGCTAACTTTCCAATCAGATCTTATACTCCTCAAAATTCTTTAAATAAATTAGAATATCATTGACAAAGCTACCATAACTGACCCAAACACAATTAAAAATCTAATCAACAAAATCCATAAAAGACGCTAAAATATTGGAGAACTCAAAAACACATCAAAACTTCGTAATGGCTACACATTGAGCTGAAAGCTGCTCTATGCAAATCCTCACACTTAATTCTCAATTGAAGTTATCTCGAAAATAGCTCGATTTTAGAGAAAATCCAAACTTCTCGGAATGGGTCAAAAATCTTAATCCTTGAGAGCTGATACATATTCGATTCCCAAATAATCTAAGCATAAATCCATCCGTCCAAATTTCTTCACCAGATAACACTGAAGTACTCTACGCCAAAACATTTGGCCAAAAAAAACCCTTCTCAATAAATTTTACAATTGTTGTCTCAATTTCTTCAGCTCAGACAAGGCTACCCCATACGGAGCCCTCGAGATGGGCACAAATCCAAGCACAACCCCAAAGAAAATTAATCGCCTGATCTAGAAGCAATCCAGTTGAATCATCTGAAAAACATCTTCAAACTCGCAGATGATCAAAACGCCTTCAATGGTTATAGAATAACTCCCAAATGTGATCATATATATACGAAATGAGCTTAGCACCCATCTTTCAGCAAATGACTTGCAAGCAATGTCAAATCAATTTTTAAGCCTTCTAACTGATTTTTCCTTGGAAACTTCAAGGATTCATATCCCAAATAAAAAATGGGAGTGACTTACCAAAGCATTCTTCCATAACAAGGGATCCATCTAAAACTTTATAAACCATAACTACAAATGCTTTGCCTGGAATAGTTCATCTTCTATCTGGACATTTGGAATCCGGACGCCTAGAATTTGAACGATCCCTTGATATAAGGCAAATCTGGCCGCAATTTGAAGTAGACTTTATTTCTGACGAAGCAAACTCGTCTCATGAATTTCTTCCGGCTAAACTTGCAGGCAGACCTTTCAAACTTGAATCTCGAGGAAGAAGGCTTTACTTTATTTGACTTTCCTTTAACTTGTCCTTTGGAGGATAAATAAGTCCATCCTTCGAATTTCAACTCCAATACTTTGATTTCTTCTAGAAAGATTTCTCCCGGAGCTACTCCTACTCGATCAACAAGACCTATTCCAACTTCTTGCAAGAATCCGGAGTTGGAATGGTATTATCTGTTTCCAAGTTGAATCTTGAATTTCACAGCTACTATCATGCTTCAACAAATTTTTAAAATTTTTCAACCTCTTATTGAGAATTATTTTAGGAGATCGAACCACGAACTCTTTGTCCTTCGATTCTTCAGTGAAAAGATTTACGGTGACGATTATCCTCCCAATCATAGCGATAAATGTAAATGTACAATCATTGAGTCTTCCTCTCATTCCAGTCGTAGCTTTAAATATCTACACGATGAATATCTTCGCTGCCAATGAAAGCAGACTTGCACTTCATGTCCTTACTTCTAGTAAAGGTTGTTCACCAAGACTACACAGCTTTTCTGTCGAAGAGAAACTAGTTCACTTGACATGATCTTCTTCATCTTCATAAGCGGCTTTCAATCTTGACGAATTTTCATTTATTCAATCAAATACATCGATCACTTTGCACTTTACACATGTGCCATCCTTGCGCAGAACCTTCATTCATCTCCACTTTCACCACTTACTTTCCTGCCGGCCAAAAATCTCCTTCTATTTCACGAGATTTCAAACCGACTAAATTTATCACCTACCATTCTGCCGATCAAAATCTCCTTTTATTTCATGAGATTTTGAACCTTCACCACCCAAGGCCGCTACTTCTTTTCCAAAATCACAAAACCCAACAAAACCTCCACATATTTGTAGAAACCAAACAAAATTCCCCTACAAAGGATATATCAAACCATACATTATGTCGCTAGCATGACTTATCATGATCAGATGATCATCCTTCTAATCCAAACCCAAACTTTCACAACTCGACCTTCTGATTCAAATTCAAGTCTCAACAACCAAAATTTTCTACAATTTATCAAAGACAGTACTTATTACGTCCAAAAGTTTAATCCATTATTTATCCAAAATGATCCAAATTAACTCTCCTTATGACTTTTTTCTTATACCACTTCTATTACGAACCCGAACCAAATAGGTTGATTAAATAATTAATTATAATTTTTAAAATTTAAAATTTCAAAGAAATTTAAACAATAATACTAAGTCTCCAAAATTTAGGTGTGATAAACTAAATATACAAGATCCAACAAATTAAAAATTCACATAGGATCTCATCGGACAACCGTTCGGACGAAAATAATCATGATCTACTCTAAAAGTATCGTAAGGGAGGTAACAAATTGTCCAAAAATCATGACACGATGTCCGAATTATTTCTGAAATATAACTCTAAGCCTATATTGCCAACCATATAATCCAATCATATCAAATGCCAAATTTAAATCATAACAAACTAAAACTCATCAAATCAGATGAATAGTTGAAGGTCAAATGCATCCGATTCTTCTACTCTGAAGGGACAAAAAAGAAAACGTAAATTAAATACCTAACAGTATCATATTTAGACAAAATGAGTCCAATAAATCAAATGGAAGACCAAATGGATAAAAATTCAGTCAAATTATAAAATAAATCCAAATCATTGATAAGACAAATCTAATAAAAATTCAAGATCCAAATTTTAAAATCTAATTGTAGTCTCGTACTCAAATTAAATATCCAAATCCAAACAAATGTCCAAATTTTAAAAACAGTCCTTGTTGAGACATATATATATATATATATATATATATATATATAAATACATATATATAATCAAAACAGTGGTGATTTGAACAAATTCCAAAGCCGATATCGATCGGAGTCCAAATCTAAGTCTGAATCTAAGTTCAAATCTAAGACCTGATCAGCTTGTGATTTGGGATAGAATCTGATAATCGAATGATCTAATAACGTGTGTAAAAGTCGAAGTAACGTCACAATAAATATTCCAAAGATCTGGATTAAAATATATAATCAAAATTATTTGTATGAGACATACCAAGACCCAACTATGGGAAAAATCAGCGAAACCTAAATCCAAGTCTAAAAATTCATTTTCAAATCAAAGTCCAATATCAATCAATACAAAAATATAAATTATATACCAAATTTGGGTTTTGATTATTTAAAGACTATCTTGAGAAAAGGTGACACAAAATTCCAATAACTTTAGGCCAAAATCCATGTACTCTGTACCCATAGATAAGGTCACTCACTATATTTTACTACTCGCGGCTTTGGGTGTATTCCTTAAACTTTTCAAATATATTAAGACGTCCGACTATATTCTACGATCAAGTTAAATTATCTAAATGAAAAGGGCTACTATTCTAAACCTTTCATGTTGGCAAAAAGGGATTTTCAATTAACAATATCTCCCTGTCGGGAGTTAGACGGAGTGTCCAATAATCGAAGTCTAAATGTTGTGACCACAATCCAACACTTGTATGTGACTGTACGACCTATACAAAGTTTTGTGCTCATTTTCGTATAAATATATTGATATAAAAATATACAGTGTCCAAAAATTATTCGGGCTTTTAGAAAAATATTAAACCCTTCAAACTCATAAAATCTAGTCAAAAAATATCCAAATTAGCCAATAAACTATACATGTATGTTCAAATTAAACAAATCAAAACGATAAAATTATATACAAGTAAAAATTTTAGTGTCTAAAATACATTAAAAATTAAATCAGACCAAAGAAGAAGTTTATAGATACTTATATTGACATCATACTTTACAGATTTGAAAAAAGGATATCCTGAAGTGTCTGAATCAGGCAATTCTCTCTCCTCTGCCGTGCCCTCTCTCTCCCCTTTGTGCGCGGCCCTCTGCCGGCGCACTCTACCACCGCGCTACCGCTTCCCGTAACCACCGCTGCCTTACGTGGCCATCGTCAGCCTCCCAGGCATCACCCCACCAGTGTTGGCGTCGCTGCGCTACCGCTGTTGCTCTCCTCACACGGCTTCACTGTCATTCTCTCTTTCACGCAACCCTCGTGCTACCATCGCATGCTGCTTCCTCCGCTCACCATCGTCGACCACCCACGCACCGCCATTGCCGCCGATCTCCTCTCTCTTCTCTCCTCCTCTCCCTTCTTCTTCCTTCTTCCTATGAAACCCTAACCCCCTCTCACACTCTCTCTCCTCTTGCTCCTTCTCTCTTCTCGATCTCATCTTCTTATCTCTTTTCTTTTTTTTTTTTATATTATTTTCTATTTTAGTTTTTTTTATTCTAAAATCTAAACCGATATTCAGATAATAATATGGGCGCACCTTGGATGTCAGCCCGACTAATCTAAATATCCTTCAAAACTTTTTAATATTTAATTAATTTTTACCACGCTCAAAGTACCCAGAATAATAATTAATATTAAATTAATTCAAACAAAAATCTAGAATATTACAACTTGTCCGCAAGAAAGCATCCCTAACGCCAACAATCATCGACAAGCCATAGTTACTCATCTTCAAAACCCAGTGGCCTCTGGGTGTATAGCTCGTAAAATGGGACTTCCTCGGTGTCATATGGTGTGAGGCGCCACTATCCATCACTCAATCCATCTCTTGTTTCAGAAAGCTCCATATCTTCCCTGCGTGGACAATCCAAAGGTCTTCGTAAAGAGCGACAAAGGCTCGATTATCTTCACCCTCATCCTTCCTCTCTTGATGCTCGCCTCCGTCTACCTTCTCCTACTTTCTCTTGGGACAATCATACTTCATATGACATTTCTTCTCACAATGGAAGTACTCTATGTAATGAAACTTGGACGGATTGTTGCTTGTCTCCAATTTGTCACCTCGATCCCTCAATTTCCCATGTTCCCAAACACTAGTAGTAACTAAGAACCTCAACTCATTTGGAGCCTCAATGCTTCCCCTTCGCCTTGACTTATTCATAAGTAAGGAAGTGATGATCTCATCCAAACTGAGCGTATTTTTTTTGAATAGTAGCATTGTAATAAGATGATCAAACGAGGATGACAAAGAAGTTGTAACACCAATGCCTTATCTTCCTCTTTGATATTTTCATCAAGTGTTGAAATTTGCGTTAAAATTTAGTTGAATTCATCCCAATATTTCTAGAAGCTTCTCCCCTCTAATAGACGTAGGCCATAGAATTGCTTCTTCACATGCAACCTCATTATTAAGGATTTAGACTTATATCGACTTTTAAACTTCTTCTAAACCTCCGCTAGATCAGATAAGCCAATGATCTCCTGAAGTTTATTATCCGCAAAATAAAATTTGATCATGCAATTAGACATATCATTCTTATCTTGCTACTCCTCAACCATCATATTCTTCGCTTTATCTTCCTTTCTCAACGGTGCTTTTACCGTTCCTTTCCAAGTTAAAATGCTCTTTTCCCTTTTTTGCTAAAAGATAAAATTATTTTACCAATTAAACTACTTCACATTAAATGGCAAACTCCTCGATGTCGACACAATCAAATCGCAGGTTTTTCAACCTCGTTCTAATACTACTTGTTGGAAATTTGACACCCAAATGCACCCGACACAATGCAACGGAACAAACTCAAAATCTCTATTAATTATCAGCCACCAAATTTGTGAGCACAAGAAATAAACAATGCATAATAATTTTTAATATGAAAAATCTTTCTCAATTAAGAAAATAATTACGAGATAAGTTTTGAACAAATCTATTATAAATAGTGCCAGTTACAATAAACCATTTTAAAATCCTTTCACTCCGAACCCAAGTAAAGAATTGCTAAATATAACCCCCTCTTAATACACTCGACAATCCGTAAGAGAAATACAATGAGAAAAAGGGTAACCAAATGAAAATATATTTCTAGAATCACCTCTAGAATGATGAATTCATCTTTAGCGAAGAATAAAATTCAAATCGGACCTCAATTAGATGTCAAACCACTTCCTCTTCACTCTTCTTCTCTCTTATCTCTATGTGCGACGCCCATTGTGGAGAAAGATTTTAGAATCATAACCCTTAAACGTGTGAGCCACGTTTTATACCATGTATTGATACTTAAGTGCCTGGTAAGTGCAGATCGAGTGCACTGGTCTTGGATTCCGCTCTTGAGTACCCGATGAGTGCGGAGCGAGCCCACCAAGTTTGGAATTCACACCTCTGTATGCTCAATTATGATGTGAGCACCAACAATTCTCAATTAATTTGGAATTAGCATTCAAGCGTAAGCGCTCGACTTGATCTTGCCTCTTAACCCTTCACCGCGCGCACAAACACTTCGATCCTTACACGAATCTCATACGAACCTCCAATAACTTCCTATTTATTGAGTTATTTATAAGGGAGTGACCAAAAATCCAATATCTCCCTAACTCGAAGGACACCTTTAAACTTTAAAACTAAGGAAAAAAGTCTAGGGTGATGTAATCCGTAATATCTAAGATTCTAATCACCTATTAAATCAAGAGAAAGGGTCTTACAATAGCATGCCCAAAATCCTTCTAGTTAAGCAGATATTAAGCATATCTATTACTTATTTTGAGTTGGAAAAATTTCTCAATGCCAAAAGAATTAACTCCAAAACAGAAATGGAGGAGAGCAAAAAAAAAGAATTGAACAGTATGTTTTTCGAGGAAAGGCTGCTGGGCAAATGTCCAAATTAGATTGTATACCTTTGATGAGTATAGTTACCACCGGCCCAAGAGGAAAGTCTATTAAGGATTCGGCCTATAATTGAATAAGGTTCCAATCAACCCATATATTCCAAAGTTGACGAATGAGTCCATCGGTCAGTTAGGACAACCCACTTCCTATTCGGGTACCAACTCCAACCAATCGAAATAGACAATTTCCTTCTCTTATCCAAATAACTCAATATAATTGGTTGTGGGTCAAAAACTATTGGCTAAACGGCATCCACTTATTTATTCGGACGGTTTCGGGCAGTTGACAAAGAGATTAATTATCCATTAGCTCTATATATTTTAGAGTCCCACATCGGATGAAGAGGTGAACGAAGTGTGCCTTATAATGGCATGGATACCTCTCCCTTGTGGACGCGTTTTGGGGGCGATGGACTCCGTCTGTCAAGAACAAAACCGTGCGGGCTGCGTGATGGCTTGGAACGCCGTGAAGTTCCCAGCCCAAAGCGGACAATATCTACATGCGGATGTGTCGGGGACGTTACATATATATCTCATCTTCCCAACAGGGTAGGGATGGACACCCAAGAGGATAAATGAATAGTTATTTCAAAACGCTTCACTTTAAGCGCATCTCTCTTTCTTTAAGACACTTTCATTAAGCGCACCCCTTTAAGGATCTTTCATATAAATATTAACACTTTCATTTTGTATCCTCTTTTTCTCTTTCAATGAAGAAAGACGATGATTTGAGTGTCAAAAGATATATCGGGGAGTAAGCCCCGTCAATCCTTTGATCATTTATTTGTTGTGTTGTACCTAATCTAAATTCAAAACATATAGAGATCAGACCCATTTCAAATCAAACACCAAGCAAATCAACTTTTGGCTCCTTAATCCATATAGTTATCTGAATCCCAGGTCACATCAACTTTTACCTCGAAGATAAAGAGGTATCGTTTACCCTATGAATTTAAAATACTAATATTGGAGCCATATGATGGGCGCACTGAACTAATGGATCTTTTGGACCACTTTGGACATTTCTTAACTTCCAAAATAATCTTTACTTCCCATTATCTTTAAAGGAATATGTAAGGATTTGATTTTACAAGTTATGATCAAATTCTGTTAGAGTGTTTTAGGAATTGGTGTATCTCAATTTGCCTCCAATCGAAGAAAAGTAAAACAACTCTTACACTTTGTTAGGATCCGCTAGGCACCTAATGGTAGGCTAAAGCATTTACTAGCTAGATTTGATACCAAGGCCAAACCCATATTGAAACTTATATACGTGGTGAAACTAAATACCTTCATATTTACAATAGAATGTAGCAACTTGTTAAAATATTTAGTTCAATATAACCCTAAAACATTAATAGAGGCAGAGGCTATCACTCAATCCTATATTATGACAGAGGAGTTCAATGAAACAAAGTGGCTAGAACACTTGAATTATGAGCATCAATTGAGGTCAAATGATGGAGGGAAGAAGAGAAACAATGATATCTCATTCATTTGGGATCACAAGAAGCAATAGAGAATTGAGTTAAAAGTTCGTACAACATATAAACTGGTAAATCTCATGTCATTAAATGACACCCAAACAAATGGTCTGATATAGATTCAAAGTTACAAATCTAGAAAGTGACTCAAGCCATGCAATAACCTAAAAGGAGGTGATCAGTATAATTACTACTTCTACAATTGATATTCAGGCACAACATTGAAAGCTACTAGATGATATTGAAGAAGATTGAAGCCCTAATTCAAACATAATATCTCAATAAATATATGTGAAACCTTAGGTCTTTCCCAATAAATAATAAAGATGATGAGGAGCCAGTTGAGTAACCATGAATCTGAGTAGTAATAAGAGTTATTAATATGATGTCAATTTCATAAATGTGGATAAAATGTCCAAAAAATAATTTTTTTACTCTAAAAAAGCGATTAGTTGGTAGATTGGATATTAGACACCAACTACTAAACTTTTGATGCTTACTCTAGGTATAATCAGATCCAGATGAATCTAGAAGACAGAGATTACCTCATTCATGACCAACCATGAAATCGACTACTATAAAGTAAAATTGTTCAGTTTGAAGAATGTTGAAACCATATATCAAAGGTTGGTGAATAAAATATTTAACCAGTATATTAGAAGAAATATGGAGGTGTTTGTTAATGATATATTTGTCAAAAATGTATTTGTCAATGACCATATTAATTATCTCATGAGACGTTTGAAGTATTCAAATTATATTAAATGAAGTTGAACCCAACCAAATACATCTTCAGGGTAACTTGGTAAATTGGTGGGATTTATTATCTCATAATACGAGATAGAAGTGAACTCAAAAAAACTAAAGGTCATAATGGATACGAAAATGCCTCGGACTATTAAAGAAATCTAGAAGTTAGTTGAGCAACTTGGCGCACTATCTCGATTTCTGGGAAAGGTAGCCAAAAAATATTTGTCATTTTTTTGGTATTAAGAGGAGTAAAGACAAATGATTTTCAATGAATATATGAATTAAAACAAGCCTTTTAAAAGCTAAGAGAATATTAGGCACATCTGCTTACACTAACTTATTCTAAGCAGGGTGAGGAATTATGCCTCTACATAATCATCTCAGAAATAATTTTGAGCGTTGTTTTCGTTAAGAAAGAGGTAGGGATTCAACAAGCTCAATATATTATGTTAACAAAATTCTAGCAAACTCGAAGACTTAATATGCATAAACGAAAAGGGTTTCTTTGGTCTTATTATTAATTGCAAGAAAACACCGACTGTATTTTTAAACCGACAAAATCATAGTATTGAATGATCAACTACTAAAAAGGATCTTCCAAAAACTAGAAGCATCTGAATATCTAATTAAGTAGTCAATTAAATTAGATGAATTTAACATAAAGTTTTGAGTACAACCCTTTATAAAGAGTTAGCCCCTCATAGATTTATTATTGAAATGACGGCTCTAATCTTGAAAAAAACAAGTGAATATATGGGGGCTACTCTGGAAGAATCATTGTCCACATGGTCATTAGTGTTAATAGAGTATCTTCACAGTCGGGTATCGAAGTTGGTATAGTGCAAATGACACTCAAAATATTTGTGATAAAATACTCAATCATGTCTGGTTTCCTAGCCATAAATAATGTTATAGAGTATGAAACTTTTCTAATTGGCTTAAAGTTGGTTAAAGAATATTTTGTTAAGAATTTGATCTTCTACAATTACTCTAAGTTAATGATCAGTTAGGTATTGGCTAATTTCAAAATATCCAACTCGAATCTAGCCAAATACCTCCCCAAGTCATGAGATCTCTTATCACTCTTTGATAAGGTAGAGATTATCTATATCTTTAAAGAAGATAACTAAAAAGTTGGCCAAATTTTCAAGATAGTGATATTCGAATACCCGGAACAATACTCTCAAGATACAAAAGAAGTGTTTCAAAGACCTAATATCAAGAAATAAGACAAAATCATCCAGCTCGCTAATAAAGTAATATGGATGACTCTCTATCTTAACTATCTTGAAAATTGAATGCTTTCGAGCAATTCCATAGAAGCAAAATGTATTTCAAAGGCCACTGCTTGATATACCTTGGTGAATAGGTCATTACATAGAAGTGGTTATTTGATATCTTATATACACAATGTGACTTTAGCGGAAGCTGATTATGCTCTCAGAAGTGTATCTTGCAATATGTAGAACATATTTAGGAGGCAAAAACTTGGCCTTTAAGATCATGAGGTAGGGATATTATTAACCAATTATGAAAAAGGATGTTATAGAATTTGTTAAAAAATATAAGAATTATCAAATTCATGAAAATGTACCAAGACAACTATATAAAGAATTTCAAGCTTTACAGATCCCTCACTTGTTAGCACAATTAGGGCTAGACATGCTTGGCTCATTTTTGCTAACAATCGGATTTCTCCAATAAAAAGTTTTACAAAATATTATAATAGTCTTAGTATCAAATTAGTTTATTTATCAATCTCATATCCACAAATAAATAGACAAATCGAAATAACAAACCAAATAATATTCAATGAATTAATGACCAAATTGGATTGGAAGCATGTGGGTAGACAAACTTTCGTTGATACTTTGAGTTTAACAAATGACTCCAAGAGACCCCACTCGAGAGGTACCCTTCAATCTATACTTCAAAATATGGGTGGTAATCTTAGTGGAGATAGAATTGCCAAACTATCAAATAGAAAATTTTGCTCTAAAACAAAATTCTCAACTCCTAAAATACACTTTAGATCTCTTAGAAAAAGTTATAGATATGACACGCATTTGGTTAATAATCTATCAATAAAGAGTTTCTTGATACTAAAACAATCAATAAAGAATCTCTTGATACTAAAACAAGAAAGTGAAGGTGTGAACTTTCGCTATCTATAACTTGATATTAGGGAATATTGAAGTAATCGAAAAGCTCACAAATAGAAATAAGCTATCCCCAACATAAAAAGAGTCATTCCTAGTGTCAGTAGTATTCTACAATGGGGTGTGTAAGTTACGCACTCAAAATAGAAAGTTGGTCTCTTAAACTTGGACCGCCTTTCACTCAAAAAATACTTCCGATAACAAGCTCAACCTAAGAATCTAGAGGTATACCCTATCCTTCACTTTGGAATGATTGCATGATGGAAATTAGTTTTTCTTCGTGTTATTAATAAAATTAAATTTTTGATTCATTTTTGGTCATTTTGCTTGTTTGTATGCGGTCAATATGATCATGATTGACAATAAATCAGACAATTAATTTAAATATATTGTTTGTAAATTGAGCCAACTAAAGGGAATAATCACAGTGTAGGTTCAATAAAGCCATACGGCTTCAAATATGGTTACACACCAAAGATTCCAAAATAGATTTAGAGACTTGAGAACTAAGCATTTGATTCCTCTTTGATATATAAAAAAATCCAAATAAAGTTAATCAAGATTAGACTGATAATAGTCATCTGACTTATTAAATATCAATGATACTTCCTATGAATAAGTGTTAATACATCTTTCCATATGATACATACAATCAGTCAAATGATTAGGAACCAGAATCCTACTTAAATGGCTATAATAGTCAAAAGACTTAGTTGGCAACCAATTCAGCCATCTTATGGTCAGTTATAAAAAAATGTTCATTTATCTAACCAGCAATAATAGTCAAATGACTTAACTAATAATCAATTAAGTCATCTTATGGTCAAATATTCAAGAATGTTTGTTTGAGGGCTAAATCACCAATAAAGATTAATTTGAAGAGCAATACATATTTGGAGATGAAGTGGTCATAAATATATATACGCACATATATTGAAGATCTATTTACATCCTTCTCATAACAACATTGAGATTTCAAAATTTAAGAACTAAAATGAGTCCGCAACCTTATGGTTGAGTTAGTAATTTAAATACAAATAAATTACTTAAAATTATAAATTCAAAGACTATCTCTTGGGTTGGATAACCCTCTCTGGGTGTAGAACCTAGTCAAGATGATCCATTTGAGTTAGAATTTAGTGTAGACAGTTGCCACCAATAGAGAAGAGGTATGGGCCTACTATACAAAGAAATCTTAAAACTTAGGGCTCCATGTAAAGCCTTAGAGCCCATTTGCATCGAAGAAGACGAAAATAAATGAATGGTGAGCTCACTATCAATGTCTACATTATTCATTGGTCTTGAAGAAGTGGCACAAAATGCAGAAGAATTAGACAATGTTTTAACAAATACAAGAGAGCGAAAATCGTAGTCATACTATACTTTGCAATGATGAGAGAATTGATTAGCTCATCCTCATGTGAGGAATGATATAGATAATTATGCTCTTTGGTCAAAGGAATGATGGAAATCCTTTCTTCAAAATTCCAAGTAGACATCATTCCTGAAAGACCAACGGAAGAAGAGATTATAGCTAGAGTTGTTAGACGAATAGATCCTTCGACTTCTCTCTCAAGTACTCAACCCAAATCGCATCCACAATCCTCAAAATATCATCATCGTCCAAATGAGGAGCAAATAAGGCTGTTATGTAGACAGCAAGTTGATTAGAGATAGCCCTAGGAGAGGAACCAATAAAAATCCCACCCTTCTTCCTCTCAAAAGGACAAGCAAGTATATCAACAATAAATTCTTCCCCAAGGACAATATACCAGTTAACAGTATTAAAAAAAAATTTTGAGTTAAAAAATTATTAATTTCACGCAATGTGGCCATATTTTCTATTATAAGAAAATTATCAATAATGAAGAACTTGCCTTTCCGGTTCTTCACTGAATTTGGAACCCCCTCTTGGGAGATAAAAAAGTCCAATCACTTTTTCTTGTTTAAAGTAAAAGATCACTTAAACCATATGGGTATCTAAACAAAGGACCTGTTAATGAAAAAAAAACTCACAGTACTATGATATATTTAACAGTATTGAGATAAAGACAAGCAATTGAAACCTAAAGAATCTCCATTATTTTTATAAATTGCCTTACAATGGGAATTCGAAGACCATCCATTGGCTTCTACTGGTTAATATTAAGCTAACAAAGATGTTACCGCACAAAAGATAAAAGATATTGAATCGAATGATCCCCTTAACAAATCAGCAGTAACCTAGAGCCTTCATAGTAAATGGTGAAGGGCATTAGGATTAGCCACTTTGAAGGAAATTAACTCCGGTTCAAGATATTGTATGAAAGAGAAAAATCATGATAGTTTTTAATATAAAAAGGGCAACCAATATAGATTTCATGAATATCTCTAGAAAATGTAAAAGTATCCAAGAATGCTCTCTATTCATATTTATTGAATATAAAAACTCTATCAGATGTTGAAATTTAGCGTTTGGTTGAAGATTGAACGGAAACTTTATCAGATATTGAGACTTAAATTTTAGTTGAAAAATAAATGAGAACAATTCCTTTCATAGTCAAAAAAAAAGCAACAAAACAAAACATTTTGAAGTAGAGAAAAGTGACTAAATAATAAAAAAATCTTAGTCAATAAATTAAAGAATTAAACTTTGATTGATAAGATCAATTAGAAATTACTATAAAATGATAAAGATTTCATTAGAAAGGAGTATTTAGACCATATTCAAAGCAAATCACTCAAATTGCAATTTTTGTATACTCAAAACTTGAATTCAACATTTAAGTATAGAGGCTAGTATTTGGTACAATCTAATATAAACTAACCTAATCAGCTAGTTTATGAGGCCTGCAAACAAAAACTGATAAAAAGAGATGGATCGGTCAAGTTATTGGGCCTGTATCACAAAGGAATTCAACCGAACAACTAAACTACCGAATTATCAAATAGTCGGACTGCTAGTAATATGAAAAACCAATGCACCGAATGGACGATCGGTTAATAAATTTAAACAGTTAATCTTAAGAAATAGCTACATGAATATATGGACAAACGATTTTGGTTAGGTAAACAGATAATATATCCAGTAGTCAGACGTTAAATTGAAAACTTATATAATATTTAAATCATTCAATTTTTAACTAATGTAATTCCTTAATTAATACAAAATCATACCTTTTTAAAAATGATACATTATTTGATAATAAAATTATAAATACGTAAATTGTGTTTTGAACAATGGAAGGAGAACAATTATTTAAAAAGTAAGTATAGAGTTCTAATCTTCTAGATACTTGCAAATCTCAAAGGATAGTGCTCCAATTCTTTGGTCTCTCTTTTTATCGACAACCTCTTAATATCTTTCTATTAAAAAAAGATTTTAAATTTGAACATTGAATATGATGCGTCATGAATCCAAATTTTAAAAAGTTTGGGTTGAACTATCTGTCGAATTTCGATTTCGTCCGTCGAGTTTAGGATCCTACACAGTACAATTTAAAATAAGAGGTCAGATGGCGGCGAAATTTTATCCCTCCAAAAATATTACGATATTCAAATTAGTAAGGAGCCTTCTGAGAAGGAGAAGGTAAAATGTAGTAAATACAAAGATGGATACTTGGAGTATGTTTGAAAACGTTGGTAGGAGGTACACTCGTGGAGAGAGTGCTTGGGTTGAAGATACTTGTAGAAAGCAGTTTTTCTCAATACTCAATTCGTAGGGAACCAATAGTAGAGAGAAAAGAGAAAAGCGTTAGAAAGCTTGAGGGCGTGGAGATCTTCCGTTAGCCTGAGGACGCTAGAGGACATTTAGTAGGTGAGAGAAACCATGCCTGTGGGAATGAGTTTCCATAACCTTTATAATCATGAGCTATGGCTACCTTCCTTATGTGGCAAAGCATGATGTCCACCTATAGTGGGGATCGCTGCATTCCTCAATATGGGCGAGGAATCCATTCTAGGCTGCAACGGTCAATAAGAAGGATTCCTTTCCTTCCGTGAAGATACCGTGTACAGCGACCGTTAGGATACCTCTTGGGGATCGCACATTGATTCGTGCATTTTTCTCTTGGTATACGCTCTGATTCTGGGAGATTGTCGTTGCAGTGAAGAATGTCTTTCTTGGAGATGCGGAGAATTAGGTTAGATAACCGTTGAGGCTTAGAAAAGTACACATAGGCCGATTTGAACATGGGCAATGTTTATTTTAGGTCGTGGCCGACCTACTTGCTGCTTTTTCGGTCAATAACAACATTGACCTGTCCCAAATATAAATGGGTGGCTATTGGTTTTTTTGGTCACTTTCTCCTTTGTGGGCAGACCTTATACTAGCATCCCCATTAGAATGATATCCACGGAGTGAATCCTAAATACTTTGATTTATTATTAAGTGTTGTATTGTGTAGAATCCATATTTAAAAGTTTGAATATTGAATTTGTCTCTATTTGAACAATAATTCAGATTAGAGGTATACATCAAATTTCATATATTTTTGATTTTTTTACTCTAATGTCCATCGTAATAAGACCTAATCAATTTATTAAATTTGATTTCGTAAATCTCTCAGTTTTAACTGATTTCTTCCCCTCTAACTTATAGGTTCAGTTATTTTTACATATTTTTGTTGGATAACTTATTACAATACACTCAAAATACATTAAAAAAAATATCAATTTTTCAAAATCAGTGACAATTCGTCCGTCAATTTATTATTATTATCATTATTATTATTATTTTGGATTTGTTGCATCTCATACCAGAGAGGCTGTTATATTTAAAATGAATGAGTATTTGTTTTTTAATTAATGGAGGCTCTTGATTTTAGTGAAACATATCAAATACCCCTTAAACAAAGGTTCTATACATATCAACAATAATACTACTTAATAAAATACACTTTTATTTTTTTGAAAAGTCAGTAATTAAATAATATAATAAAATTTAATAATCAACTTCTAAATTTCCAAAACAACCTTGACTTTTCATATTAACTAACCATAATGTGACGTATCACAGACTAGACACATTAAAAATATAACTTAAATAATAATAGACAAGATAACTATACATAAACTATGCATAATTATCGAATTTAATCATTTTAATAAAAAAAATATGACTGGCAGTTGATGTTGGGCACATCTTACAATCAAATCATAGAAGAACATTCTTGCTAAAATTGAAAGCAAGATCCCAAATTCTTCCTTGATTATGCTACATAAACCCTTCTTTTTTTTTTTTTTTTTTGGGAGATTTGGTCAAAACGTAAACTTATTCTCTAACAAATATCACCCGTCCTCTAAACACAGGAAAATACAAAGCCATAACTTTGATCCCAGAGATATCAACAACCTTCCAAATCCCTCCACCGGAGGTACACCAGCCCTGCACGATAATGGGTGTATGCCCCTGCCACCACCAGTATGTGGAAGAGCTGGTGGCTGTGCCCAGCAATATCGAATTTCCCAGGCATCCATCTTTCAGGAACCCTAGTCGCATAAACCAGTGCTCCCATTCCATAAAAAGCTCCCATTAACATCTCATACCCTGCTGTGTGGATTGCTTCGGGCTGGTGCCAGAAAATGACGAGCTTGTGAAGGATCGGAAATATTCCCGACATGGCCATCCCTGAGAAGAGGACTGCACGAAGCGTTCGAAACTCAGGCTGCTGGAAAATGGGGATGAGAGAAACCAAAATGGTAATGATCCCTAAAAGAGTAATGAAGCCCAGGTAGAGTTTGCAAAAGAATGGATAGCACATGAAGGAGTAGTAGACCGGAGGGTAGAAGGAGGTTGAAATGAGAGCGGCGATTCCGGCATAGTCAACTCGAAGCATGATGTATGATAAGCGTTCCGAGTGGCACGAGAGAAGGTGGCAAGCGCTGCTGGCTGACAAGCAGAACATGGCTCCGCCCAAGAAGGCGAAGAACGGCCAACGAGTGATCGGCCTCCTCATCAGCGGTGCTATTAAGTTTGCCACTTCATCCGTCACGCTACGCTGCATTTTATCAAACACGTCAATTTTCACACGCACTGGAAAAAAAAAAAAGCAATTGAATTGTCTTTCTAATCACATCAAATGAAAAACAGTGGAATTTCATCACATTTTCCTTCACATTTACCCTTCTCACTTAAATTTCCGGGATCTTATATCAGAAGAAGAAATCTATCAAACGAGAAATGGAGTCCGAACACGAGTATGAGAAGATTTCTGCTGGCGGAATAATGAAGAGCACTGGAACTATATCTGCAGTCTACAACTAAGTCTCCTAGACATGCATCTTAGCAATAAAAATTCTAATGATACTGTGTCCTTAAAATTTATGAAAAGTTGCCTAGATAAGTGGGAGTTTTTTTCCTTTTCTTTTGCAGAGTGGGGAGATTGAAGATGATGACCCAATTGAGGTCGCTGGTCCCGCAGAACAGAAATTGGTATAAAAGAAAACATATGTTCTCCTGTGAGCAGGAAACAGAACATATATGTTCTAGTTCTATCATCAGCTTGGGGTCCAGTTATTCAGTGTATGGGTCCAAATGTCAGAAGTAATGTACCAGTTAACTGAGGCCATCAGAATGTTTAACCAGTCCGTGAGCACCAATAAGCCCTAATAAGATTTTAAATGTAACTCAACATTTGCTCAACTTTATGCAAGAAACTAAAGTGATGATAGAACTAGAACACATTAGCAGGACCAATAGGTTAAAACTGTAGGACACATTAGCAGGAATCTATTTCACCAAAGATCTATAGGTCGTAGCTTTTGTTTTCAAGGGAAGAAATGCACGGTCCTCATGATGATAGATTCTAATGGACTCAAAATAATATTATAAGTGACGATCATCACATAATAAGGAAAGTTACCAGAACACAAACATCAGTGTAATTCCCACTGGCAAATCGCTCGGGCAAACAGTTTGATAGAAGTTCCACAATGTGCCAGCCTGATAAAGATGGAAGCATCTCCATTGAAGGCAATGACGTCTTTAAGTCCTGGCGGAACTTGTTCAGATCGGACATGTTTGGCAAGGAAGGGAGGCAAGTCAAAAGGCCTGCATGCACCTTATGCAGATCTGCTCTTCTCAGTACGTCAGGCAGATATAGTGAGTGAAGATCCACAACTTTGGGAACTTTCATGGCAGTGTATATTGTCAAGAATAGGAAAAGGAAGAACCCAATCAAATGCCTGCAGCATAGTGGCAAACGCTATGGACATATCGGGAAAAATATCATGTCGTGAGAAAATTAATAAAAAGGGGCAGAATGATGAGTGCAGTTCCAGCTATAGGCATGGTCTGGGAAATGTTCAGACAACAATTGAGCCTATCATATGCAGTGTTATATTACATTATGTAAGATGCTGTATAATAGTAACAATTCATTCTTCTTTCGTCTAACTCTCTATGGCTTGGGCTGTTTTACAATTACACTTTAGATTCGCCAGATTTGCCCTGTTTATTTGTGAGATCTCAGAGAAGCAGAAGACAATATTCACATCAATGTTTAGAACAGTAAAACTTTCTGCCAATAATGCACCAGCTATTATTATCAATTAATGTCTTCCATATTTGAAGCATCAATTAGTATAATACAAAATGGATCGTTAAGACGAAGAAGTTCAACCACTTAATTAAATGTAATCCGAGTACATCAGAATAAACTTTAGACAGAAGTGATAACATTACCTAAACATTCATTGACTAAGATGCAAATCAGCAAGATGCTAATAAAGGAGAACAAGAAGAAAACTTCCTTTGCTAAGAGGTTCGACTAGATTGCTTCACTGTTTAATCAGCACCTATTTTATTTAAATTGCCACCAAACTAAAATTCATAACCACAACTAATCACGAAATTCGGCATTTCCTTCGCAAGATCCCACGCCTATCCCATGCCCCAATTTCTATGGTAAAGAATTTCAAAAAAAAAAAAAAAAAACGGATGGACAGCAAAATATACAACATAGAAAGCATCACGAGAGAGAGAGAGAGAGAGAGGGGGAGAGAGAGATCTTACGTCCAGACATTGAAGGTCTCGTTATGGATCTCAAAGATGCTCAAGATAGCCTGTTTTAGAGGCCATTCAGATCTATAATGCCCACGAATGAACTCATTGTCCCTCAAAAAACCCGGCAACGAGTGGTACTCAATCAGCTGACACTTCACCTTCTTCCATAACCTCTTTTTGCCTTGCTTCGTAATTAATACTCTCTCCTCAAATTTCTCCTTCGATTCCGCACTAGTTTGTGGGATCCCGCCCATTTTCCTGGACAACCCATTAATCTAATTAAGTCAGCAATCGTCATTCAGTTATCAAAGCTAACACTTTTATTCTTTGAAATCATAAACAAGATAAAGAAATTCCCAAGACGGATTTCATAAATGCTACCGACCTCAAAATTGAAGAAAGCCCCGCTGAGAAGAATCCCCAGACGGGCCTTCTTCAATGCATTTTTGTAAGAATATGATACTTATAAAGGGGGGAGAGAGAGAGAGAGAGAGAGAGAGAGAGAAGGTGATGAAGAAAATGAGAACGAATTTGAGAAAAATACTAACAAAAAAATTAAAAAAAAAAAAAATCAAACTGCTAATGGCAATGGGGTGTTTAAAGTGGAACTTGCCGCGAGGCCTCAATGGATAAAGAATCTGGTATTTTTCCTGTTGATTCCTTTGCCAGATGCCGATATTCCTCCGGGATTTTTCGATGGACTGTGGTTTCTGTTTCCATAATGGTAACAATAATAATAATATGTTAGAATAATTATATAATTGTAGCATCATTTAAGAATTAAAAATTATAATTTTTTAATTAATATTATTAATATATATCTCAAATCTAAATAATTATTTAAATAAAATTGATTGAATCTTAAAATATTTAACTTTGAATCTAGCATACTATGACACTTAACAACAAGAAATTAAATAATATAGAACTCATTTTTAAAAATTTTTTAATACACAAATTAGAAATCTTTTCTTAAAATAGATAGATATTAGAAGGTTGAGGATAAATAAGAGTGCAAAGAATTAGAAGGTTTTGCTCTGAGATTTTTAAAATTTGTAAGTGTCTAGAGATATTATACTCTATACTTGTATTTTTTGTTCCTTTTTCTCATCTTTAAAAAAAATAGGTGTATTTATAATTTTATTACCAATCAATTTACACTTTACGAAAAGATATGAATATATGTTAATTGAGTTATAATGGTTAGAAACTGAATGATTCAATCGTTAAATAAACTCTGAGTTTAATACCTCTCCGTTGCACATATTAACTATTGATCTAATCCAACTATTCATCTATTGATTCATATAACCGTTTGTCAAGATTAATAATTCAGATTTATTAATTAACCGGCCATTCGATTATTCGATTTTTATATTACCAATAGTTCGACTATTTGGCTATTCGGTTGTTTTGTCATTCAGCCGATTTTCTTACTGATGCAAGTCTGACAACTCAGCAAATTAATTTCTTTTTATAGATTTTTGTTTGCAGGTTTTATAAATCAATGGGTTGGGTTGATCTTATAAATTATACCGAACACTAGCTCCACTGCTCACAAGTTGAATTCAAGTTTGCATATGTTGAAATAGAAATCCAAGTGATTTGTTTTGAACGTCTTCTAAATGTTTCTTCCAAATAAAATCTTAATCAATGTACAGTAATTGCTAATTAATCAAACCCTAATTCTCTACTTTATTGATAAAAATTCTTTTAACCATTTGGCTGCTTTTTTAGTTCAAAACACCCCAACTTTATTGCTCATCTATAAAGGGAGTTGCTTTCATTCGATTTTCAACCAAACCTTTAGTCTCAACATTTTATGGAGTTCTCGTTTGATTTTTAACCAAGCTCTAAGTCTCAATATTTGATGGTGTTTCTTATGTTTGGTAGATATAAAGAAAAAGCCCTCCTAT